>CM067512.1:25835520-26238020 GCA_034509495.1 Acestrorhynchus altus
GCTGATTTACAGATTTGACAGCAATAATATGTATCAACATTAATTCATCATTATCTGTAGTAGTAACTTCATGTATTTTCTGATACATATTCCTTATAGAGATTCCCCGTCTGTTACAACATGAATCTAATCTGCTTTGATGAAAAAAATTTAAAGGAATACCTTAATAATGAAAACTATGATAAACCATCCCTCAGTCCCAGCTGTTAAAGGCCAATAATGTGCTGTGACCTCCTGAAAGCTATTCTGTATAAATCTTTTGTTATAATGACGTGATAATAACACTGTTACTGATCAACTGACAGCTCAACTTCCTGCATTTCATTTCAGGTAGCCCTTTTTAGATAGATGTTTTATGGTTACATTTTTTACATTCTTCTCACATACCTTCATGACTTTAGTTCTGCATTAAACAAAATGTTAAAGGTGAGGTGTGATATTTTTTTTTTTTTTTTTTTTTTTTTTTTTTTTTTTTTTTTTTTTAATTCACCTGGGCTTCCAAAACAGTGTTTTTTCTGCCTGAGATCTGCTGCCCCCTTCAGTTTGTGCTATGCTAGTGGATGGGTCAAAACAGTTTCAGGACTAAACTATGGGTATGATTTGAAAGGTGTTGTAATTCCTTATGTGTTTCAGGAATTGTTTACTTTCCTTGAGAAGAAGAGTCTCCGTCAGTATATCTATAAGGTGAGATGAAATGATGATGAAGTTTATACAGATGTTAGTTTCAGAGAAATATATCTTTGAGACATCTGTGTTTGTTTGTTTTTTTTTTTTTTCAGAATATTATCCACAGTTCAGGTCCAATCGGGGATGAGATGGCCCATTACCTGTATGTGCTGCAGTCAGTACGTTTGAACCACCTGGAGCCACGCATGAGGACATCTCTTGACTCCTTCAATCAGGTCTGCTCCCACTCAGCTGGCACGGACATGAAGTTGCAGTGTTGCTTCAGTGTTTATCACACAGTGTTTGATCTCTAGTCTCAATTCTTCATGGCATGGATTTCACAATATTAGAGATGTTCCATTGGGATTCTAGCATATTTGCTTCATGCAATTCCTGCAGATTCCTCCGAAGCTATTCTATTGGATTTAGATCCATTGACTGGAAAGACACGTGAAGAACATTGACCTCTTTGTCATGTTCATAAAATTCAGTGCATAATGTCATAATTATGCTAACCATTAGAAAATGGTTGGTTGAGTCGGGCTCCATGTGGCACACTGGTCTAATGCGCTGGCACTCTGTTCTGAGGATCACAGGGTCATAGTGTTTGCCATCTGCAGCTGGAGTCTGAGAAAACACAAATTTCCTCTCTGGGTGGGTAAATGATACTCTCTCCCCAAGTCATGTTTGGCTGTGCTTTCCACACTCAGTATTTCAGACTGTACTCAGAATGAGTATTTGTGTTCACACATGGATGAGAGGACAAAAAAGAGATGGAAATTTACAAATTCTGTCAAAACAACATGAGACTGAGACATACAAGGCTGATCCACATTTCTGATGTAGCTGAGCTTTTACAATAAACAGTACTTAAACAGTACAATAATTAAAACTTAATTCAGAAACAAATGAGCAAATAAAGAAATCAGTATAATGGAATATTAAGAGAGTTTGAAGGTCAATTGAATGAGCACTATGATCCAAGGATTGCATG
The DNA here is from genome assembly GCA_034509495.1 of Acestrorhynchus altus. Lineage (NCBI taxonomy): Eukaryota > Metazoa > Chordata > Actinopteri > Characiformes > Acestrorhynchidae > Acestrorhynchus > Acestrorhynchus altus. Next base: position 25,837,181 of record CM067512.1, read on the forward strand.
TTCAAATCCTGGGTCATGCTGCTTGCCAGCTGAAGTTCTAGAAAGCTAAATTGACCATGCTGTCCTTTCTCTCTGGGTCAGCCTCTCTCCTCATATTGGCTCAGGCACCTGTTAGCCATTGTATTGTAGCTAAAGGCCCGGCACTTTTCTTCAAGCACTTTGGCTGCGCAGCAATGATGCAATGGCAGCAGTTTGAAAAGACACATTGACTGAATTTATTGGAGGAGACCTGCTTGCCTTCACCCTCCTATTGTTGGGAGCATTGTATGTGATTGGGTAGAGTCCTTCCAAATTGGGGGGGAAACGGGTAAAGAAAAACTTGTTTTTATTGTATTACTACACCAGGACAACTGCTGATGCCATCGATGTAGCACACGTTCTCCCAGCATTATGCCCATCTTCTAACAAATTAAATCTGTCTGTCTTTCAGGAGCAGAGGGAGGCACTACACAGTTTGCGTCAGGCTGTGTTTGAGATCGAGGGCGAGGGCAGTTTGAGTAATGAGCGGCGTCGTTCTCTCTGTGCTAAAGAGTTCAAAAAGCTGGGCTTTTCGGTGAGAATGGCTGACGACACAATAATAATTAATAGTGAGAATTACAGTCTGTGCTGGAGCTCACAGCGTAGCATGGTGGGACTTTTTAGTTTACATTTCATTATAATCATTTATAATTATATTGATTGATCAGATCAACCGAGTTCTTAGTTATTCATTTAACAACAGTTTACTAATTATGCATTTAATATCTGTCTTCCAGAACAACAGTAATCCGGGTCAGGACTTGGCCCGGACTCCTCCGGGACTGCTGGCTCTTGACACCATGACATACTTCGCCTCCCGTTATCCAGATGCCTACAGCAGGGTGAGTGACACCAGAGGTAGGCATTTGAGGTCCAACAAGTTTTGACTTGCTGGACCTGAAATGCCTACATCTGAGACACACACACATATACACCCACTGACTGCACTAAACACAACTCACTTAATGCTACTTAGGCTTGTGTAAAACCCCTCTATCTGTCTCCCTACCAGTTTGTTCTGGAGAACAGCAGCAGAGAAGATAAGCACGAGTGCCCATTTGCCCGCAGCAGCATTCAGCTCACACTTATCCTGTGTGAGATCCTGCGCATCGGAGAACCCCGTGAGCTTGACACATACAAAGACATACAAGCACCAACTTAAAGGAGGGACCAGTAGTAATGCTTCAGATTCACTTGGAATAAAAACATCTCTCTTTTTGTCCTGGCTGTGCTCTCTCTTCTCTATTTCTCCTGCAGCATCAGAGACGGGTTCGAACTACCACCCAATATTTTTTGCTCAGGACAGGCTGCTGGAGGAGCTTTTCTGTATCTGCATTCAGCTGCTCAATAAAACCTGGAAGGAGATGAGAGCCACGCAGGAGGACTTTGATAAGGTGGGCATTCACGTCTTTCACTCTGTGTGGGTGTAGAGAATGGGAGTAGAGAAAGTGTTAAGTTGCATCGGTCTGATGGTGGTAATTCAACTGTATGGACATTGGCTTGTTAAAACAGATTTTAAGTGGCCTCCTCTTAATAAATGCCATTATATCATAAATATGAAATATGTAATATATTTACACTTCTGACTGTACTGCAAATTTTTAGTTATTAATTTATGGTGGGAATTCTTTGATGCATTGAATAGCATCCTAAAGAATTATAAAAGGATAATTGTGGTGTCACAGATTTACACAACAACTGTCCAAACATTTGTCCAGGACTACTATAGTTCAGTAGTCATTTATGTGTTTTTACTTTTTAATTCTCTATTTAAGTCCCCATTTAATAGACCCTTTGACTTGTTGGCTCTAAGGAGCTGTTTAAAACAAGGCTCATGACATATCTGTATAGCTTAACATTTGAGGGTCGACAAAGCTAGTCCTCTTTGTTTGTTGTTGTGATGAGTTTGTTGTCTTATTGTCTTTTTATACTGTATATGTGCATGTATATATTTTCATTGTTGTAAAGCCTGGAAAAGTGCTATATAAATAAACATTTACTTACTTTATTCCTTAGTTGCTCAGTATAACAAATGTTTGCACATGGTAAAGCACACTATTTTTAACTGAATTAAACTTATTAGGGCAGGTGTGGCCTGGTGGTTAGGGAACCAGCCTTGTGATTGGAAGGTGGCCAATTTGATTCCCTGAACTGGCATGATATGACTGAAGTTCCCTCAAGCAAGGCACTTTACAGCTGTTCCCCAGGTGCAAATATAAATTTTTCAAAACAAGTGCAATATAAATATACTCACTGCCCCCTAGTGTGTTAATTCACTTGTGAGTATATGTGTGTTTCACTGCATGGGTGGCTTAAGTACAGAGGACAAATTCCCCTGTGTGCAACATTGCACATTTACATATCCGTTTAAAAACATATTCATACACTGACATGCCAAATGTCCAATAGCATGTCAATAGCAGTATATATACTGATTTAGAAGTGGCATTTTCTTGGTGGATGGCTTGGGAATGCCCACGCCTGTATACCATGTCACCTTGAACACCATGAACACGTTGACCAGTGTCGAACAATGTCATCCCCACTCACAAGATAACACCCCCCGACATATACAGGAGTGGGTGTGCCCAAGCTGTCCCCTGAGTTAACACTGCATAATAAGTTTACAAACTAATATTCTATGACTTTTGGCATGTCACATTTTATACTTTTATCCAACTTGTGATTTTCAGCCAACCAATAGTATTTGTGCAGTAAAAGGTTATAGACATGTTCCAAACCTGTAATTTGAGCATGTCTGACCAAACGTTTGCATAAACCTTTGTATGGGACAGCTGTATTCAATTGTTCAAGTTTAGCCTTTTGTTGTACGACACCATTTGGAGCTGAAGTGCTGCAGTTAAAGTTAAAGTGTTCCATGTCTGTGAATCGTGTGTGTGTGTGTGTGTGTGTGTGTGTGTGTGTGTGTGTGTGTGTGTGTGTGTGTGTGTGTGTGTGTGAGCGAGCAGCTGCAGTGCTGATTTATGGTTTGTCATGCGTAACGCTACAATGGAATATTGATTGGGTCATCTGGCCAAGTCGCATGAGTGAGAAATAGTTTGTTTTGACTCTCTGAGAGAAACACACGGCTAAGCCTTTAAAACGGGCCTGTCTGAAGTGTCCGTGTAAGAAATAGTCATGAGGCTATTTGTAGTAAAGCATCCTCCCACTAGACAAAGCTCCACACGGGTGCCTCCTCTTCACAAAGCATTTTTTGGGTCATAAACAGGCGACCTTTTCACCTTTCGGGGTGGAACGAGTGTCCGGCCTTTTGTTTTGTGGTGGCCGTTTTCTCCCACAATCCTCGTGGCCAGGGGCTGTGAGCCCCATCTTTTTATGAGGGCATTAGTGTAACAATAGCAATCCCACCCTGTAGCACAGCTACACACACAGAGTGAAATCTGCTCCCCAACACAATCGCTTACTTACATCAGCATTAAATCACACTCCACAGCAACAATGTTCAGTCCAGAGAGGCCTTATGAAAGAACAGTCAGACGAACAAACAAGGGGTGTTCATAGATACATAAACGGAGTAGTCAGAGTAACTGAAATATAAAATAAATGTTCAAAAGAAACCTGGAATAAACACTGTATTCCCACTTCTCATCCAACACCTAGCTTATCTAATCAGTCCTTCATTAAAATAAATCAGATGACCTTATGGTGGAACTAAACAAATCCATACAGCACTCAAACCTGTGTGTGTGTGTGTGTGTGTGTGTGTGTACATACACCCACAAGCTTACTGGCTAAATAAATCATGGACAAATACATCCATCTCTGTAGCTTGAAGCAATTGTCTGATGAACCACATCATTCCAGTACACTTTTTACACTTTGTGTAACATTGGCCACTTAATGGATATAATCTGCATTACATGCTGTGTTTGATGAGAAGAATAAGATCATACATCTGAAGGGTTTCTGCAGTTTTAATTACAGCAATTTGAAGTGTGAAAATTTTACTTTTGTGTTTATAGTGTCTTTTCAAAGGTTAAAGCACATTTAGATGTTTGTAAAATTTCAAGACTTGCATCCCCTCAAGTGAAAGGAAAGGTTTCATCTCCATGTAGAGATGATACATCACCCAGCAGTATTTGTAGTGAGATATTTCTGTGTAATCTTCTTTTGTCCGTTAGAACAGATGTTAAAGCTCTTACTGTAGGCCTGTATTCCCACCCTGCAGTAATAAAACACTCCACTCTCCTCCAGCATATCAGCTCAGTGTACAAGTTCACATTCTTTCACATTGACTCAGTGCTGTTTCTGCACACCTCTGTGTCTCACCCCGTCTCTCCTTCACCCCTGTTTTTCTCTTTCTCTCTCTCTCTCTCCTCTCATCTCATCTCTCAGTCCCTCTCTCCAAGAACTGCCTGACTGTGCTTTTTCTCTCCATCGTTAATCGCTTCTGGCAGTGAGCTTCTGCCAGCTGGTTTCCTGGGGCCCATGCTGTGTCTGTGTGTGTGTATGTGTGTGTGTGTCTGTGACTCTTTTGAGGGCGGGTTTTTCAGAGAGATGTGCCGTGTGTTTGGGGATGTGTATCAGTGTCAGTGTGTTGGAGGGAGGATCCGTATCCATATGGATACACATGCGGGTGCACACACACCCAGTCACTGCTAGTTGAGGGTCCAGGGAGACTGCTTTAACGTAACCATGGCAGAGGTAGGTTTACACACTGCATCACGGCATATTTCATCATTACACAGGTAGGGAGGGATGATTTGAGGACAACAAACAGGACAGGTGTGATGACGAGAAGTAAGAGGAGCACAGGAAATGTGGTGTCTGTCAGCATGTTTTGTTTACAGAATATGGTCAGCTGAAGTCCAGGGTCCAGCATGTTTGCTTTCTGCTGTGTAATACTGTGTCCACTCTTAGTACTTTTAACTTGTAATGTCATTTATCTATTCCTTTTACATAGATGGATGGATGGATAGATCCAGAAAAAAGAGTAGCATATATATATATATATATATATATATATATATATAAAACCTCTCCAAAGCTCTTTTCATGGCAGTCTAGTATTATTTATAGTTATCCTCCAACATGATGTAACGATATTAAATCGGGTGCTAAAACTTTGTGAATGTTTATCTTCTCTCCCCAGTTGAGAAGTTGCATTTGCCCAACTCCATTAGGACTCTGCCCCTATCGCATATGATGCTCCTGACACTAGGACTGTGAAGCACATACCTCTTCTCATACATGTACATACACGTCATAGCTGAGCAGCCGACGAGTCCCCAGCTTCAATACAACTGCTAACAGAACCAATTTTGCGCTCTCTGACTAGAATAGAAACTATTCTGGCCTATTGCTGAGAAGTGCTGTCTTCACAACAATGTGGCCTCTAGTATTATTCCCAAGCTAGCACTCTTATGGATACAGCTACTCAGATGGATGTGTTGTCATTGGCAGCTGCTATGAAGCCATTTTGATTGTGTTTAAGGGATTTATCTGTAGTCTGTTGGAGGATACCAACTGACTTGGTCTAGAGACTAGACTGTGCAGGACACCACAACATTCATCAAGTGATTGAGGTAAGCTTGTTGAGGAGTGAAGAAATTCAGGTGATATCCTGGGGAGGGACTGGTGTGACAGAAGAGAATAATACTGGTACACACAGGGACTACAGATATTGATTTTCTCATATTAACCAACATAGTAATATGTTATTGCAGCTGAGATCTTTGACAGAAGGATGTGTATCAATTACATATAATGTAAGTAAATGTACAGAGAGAGACAGAGAGAGACAGAGAGAGACAGAGAGAGACAGAGAGAGACAGAGAGAGACAGAGAGAGACAGAGAGAGAGAGATGTGGGCTTGTGAGTTGAGGGCCTGTGGTGAAGGCATCTGCAGAGGCTGAATTGTGCTGATTTGGGGGTAGGTGTCAGTTCTCTTTAACGGCTGAGCTGGCCGGGCATTGTGCTGCTGTCTCTGGCACAGCTGGGGGTTCAGAAACGTGACTCCATTGTGCTTTCCTTCCTTTCCTCCTTTCTTTTTCTCCTCTCTGTCTTGCCCTCTCCCTCCCTCGCTCTTGACCTTTGTTATGGGTGAGTGAGGTCAAGCTGTGCATTTCTGTTTGAAATGTGTGTGTATATATCTGTCTACAGCCATCAGGTCAGAAGACATAACTGTCACATCACACACACAGTTGAGACACATATAAACATGGCCACACTTGAGGTGACGCGCCACATTTTATTTTAATTTAATTGTGATCAGTGAACCAGTGAACTACTTTTAGTTGCACACATTGCTAGAGAAGTTCTGCCAATAGAAAAGGATTCTGTGGAGAACATGAACATGGACATGAGCCTATCAGCACCATGTCTAATTCCAGGCACAAGTTGGAGAGTTGAGCTGTGGAGCAGTGGGATAGAGCTGTGAATGCAGTAGAGACAGTTACTCCCAACAAAAGCAGGATCAGCTCATTTTTGAACACCCTTGATTTTGGGATAAACAGTGTATATACACTACATGGACATCTGTTCATTCAGAGTCATGGACATTTTTTGTTAAACTTTCAGTTTCTGTGATTAATAGACAAAGATCTGATCTGACTTCCAAAGGGTATAAAATTAAAGATTTTAAACATTACTTTTGAATTGACATCCTTAATCGTTTCAAAATAACGATAATAAAAGGGTCTGAAGCAAATTCTGCTTTGCCAAATATCATAGCTTGTGAACACTTTCTTTCAGTTTTTTTTTCCTTCTACTTTTGTCAGATTCTTGGCATGTTGCTACACTTTGCTACACTTACCTTTTTATGTCTGTCAGGTTTTTGATTAAATGTACATTAGGGGGACAGTAAGGGGGGGAGTGTAAAAAACCTTTCACTTGTGTATTTTGAGGTGTGTTCAGGTGTGATGTCATCACATATAAGCCTCTATAGCTGATGTCAATTGGATGTTTCCTATAACTGTCTGTTAGTGTCCGACATCAATAGAAAGTAAGATTTTCTCATGGATGCAGGGAAGGGTTTTTTTGTCCAATGACTCATGCAGGTCTTAATTGTGCAGGTGTTGTGCAGGACTCTCCAGAAAAAAAGGCTTTTAATATATTGACAATTATTATAGTTCATTCCAATATTACACTATATATACATTTAAATAGTGTTCTTCAGTGCAAGCTGCATTTGCCCAAACATTAACCAGTCAGATGTACTCAGAACTGATGTTTGAGGGGTGTGTGTTATACAGGTCATGCAGGTGGTACGGGAGCAGATCACGAGGACCCTGTCCAGTAAGCCCACCTCATTAGAGCTTTTTAAAAACAAAGTCAACGCTCTGAACTACAGTGAGATCCTTAAGCTGCGGCAGACAGAGAGACTGCACCAAGAGGAGACCCTTGCCCCACCTGTGCTGTGAGTGACCAACATGACCACACAAACATACAGACATGCTTCACCCATTCCCATTAACCATGACCGACAAGATTGCTAACCCAGTTCAACACACTGTTGGCTGCTTTATAGCACCTGAATGAAGTTAAAGGGTCATTACCTGTTTGATGCCGTATGTAAACAGTTCCATTTTCAAAATGTACCACACAGATGCTTTTGCAGAAATGTAAAATTCCCTTTCAAGTGATAATGAGAATTGGAACTATATGTCACTTTAAAGGATCAAAACTGATCCACCTTGTTTTTGGTGGTAAATGATAAATGTAGGATGAATTCAATGTCTGTAAATGCTTTACCCTCACAGAAAGTTATAGAGTGAGGCTTTAAATGTTAAAAAAAACATTCATGTTGGAGGGATGTACATCAATCAGTCATAACAGTATGAACACGTCATTGTCCAGTTTTTCAGCTCCACTGAAAGCCATACTGGAGAACTTTATAATTACAAACCTTAAATTATAAAACTGTAGTCTATCTGTTTTTTCTTTGTTAGTCTTTTTTACCCTGTTCTTCAATGGTCAGGACTACCACAGAGAAGGTATTATGTGCAGTGACACATGGTGGAGATATGTTAGTGTATATAGTTAGCACCTCTGTGTCTACTCCACTCAAACCAGCGCAACACACACTAACACGCCACCACCAGGTCAGGGTCACTGCAGTTCTGAGAAATGACCCATTACCCAAATAATACCTGTTCTGTAGTGGTCCTGTGGGGTCCTGACCATTGAAGATCAGGGTGAAAGTTGGCAAACAAAGTATGGACTACAGTCTGTAATTATAAAATGATAAAAATGGACAGTGAGTGAGTGTAGAAACAAGGAGTTGGTCATAATGCCTGGACTGATAGGTATGTGCAGGAAAAACATTGGTGTATGCAGTTTTCCCCAGGATAAGCACATTTCTTTAGGTTTTACTCTAATGTACCATCATTTACACATCATTACATCTTTTTTTTTTTTCATTTGTGTGTAGTGAGCTGAAGGAGCGCCTGAAACCAGAGTTGCTGGAGCTTATCAGACAACAGAGGCTGAACCGGCTGTGCCATGGCACCCTGTTTCGCAAGATCAGCAGCCGCCGGAGACAAGGTGAGACACTTTCCCAGCCATCTAGGATTGTCCATACTAACAGGGACTCAGAACGGATTAAGAAAGCGTCAGCCTTGAGTTAATGTTGCAATTAACTGTAAAGATCAAAGTTAATCGGGTGAAATGGATGAAGATTTAGTTTGGGTCCATTTTAAATGCAGTGTAATTGCATGTAATGTTTGTGACTGTCAATCATTACTTATTTCAGATAAGCTGTGGTACTGCAGGCTGTCACCAAATCATAAAGTCCTTCACTATGGGGATGTAGATGAGGAGTCAGAGATGCCCTCCATTGAGAGTTTACAAGAGAAGAGTGAGTGTATCTGCTTTAATCGCTGTTTGAATTGGGTTGGCTTGATCTGAGTAAGTACGTTTATGTATGGTAAAGTACTATACATGTATGGTATGTATGGTATGTATAGCACCTTTCCAAAAAGTACATAGAAATAAAAATAAACTAGGAAATAAAATAAATGAAAAATTAAAGCACTTTCATGTGCACCCCAGAAAAGAAAGCTCCCAAAGTGAGGAAGAACCCCAGGCTCTAAACCAGGATGAGAAATGTCTGTTCAGTACAGCTTTTCCTGCTCAAGCACACCTGAATCAACTCACCTGTAAATGACCAGGATTAGTAGGTCTGCTGCAGCAGTGAAATCAGCAAACAGTGCTGGCCCCATGTTGTAAGCTGTTAATCAACCCTTGTGCCTGTGCTAGCTGAATTATAAAACCTCAAGGAACAGCAGAGTATGTAATTTATACAATCTGACATAAATGACTGTGACTTCATTTTAGTCCAGTATGAGTCTGCAGTGTGCATAGTGTGTAAAATATGATGGTAATAACTATGGAGTAATTTTATCCAGTATGAATCTTCAGAGTGTATAGTGATTGCAGTCTGACAGTTATAACTCTAGTACCTTTATTCAGTATGAATCTGTTGTGTGCTACTGATATTAGTTTTGTTGTTTATTGTGCCTGGTGATGTGAGCAGCCAAGTTATGAGCTTTGAATCTGTAAAATCTTTCAGAATTTCACACACATTTTATCCCCAAGTAACCAGTAAAACCAAATGCCATGGATTGTATTACAGAACCTCCTCTGGTAAACTAATCTAACTCATAATGGATAGCACTTTAGACATAGAACTCCTCTCAGAGCCCTGTTTCTGTTTCTTCACTCAGCATAGATTTTAATTTGGAGCAACTTACAGATTCTCACTGCAGAGTTTGTCCATCTGTGGAGAGTCTACTAAAAACATCAGTGGAAGCAACAGAATTATTCGGTTCACAACCCTTTAGCCTGACGAGGTTCATCGCATTTAAAGTTTTGAATCCTTTGTGTGTTCATCCATCTGTGTTCTCCCACCCCCAAACAGAACCCTGTCCCACATACTTAAAAACTAGTTTTGAACAGTGGCATATAAGAACGAATTTTAGTTCCATAAACAAACGTTTGTAATGGAGATATGAGTGGGAATAACCTTTTAAATGTAAATCAGTATAAAGGTTCTTGTATAGCTTTGCTCAAAGAACCCTTACAAGCACCTTTATTTTAAAGAGTGCATCTTCAAGATGCATCATCACTAGAGGTATTCTCTAGTTTTTATACCAAACAAATCTTGCTCTAGAACCTACTGTTGCATCACTGCAGGAAGCAAGCAGGCATGGTTACAACAGATGGAATAATGATGTAATTTTTCCATTGTGGTCAGATTGTCCTTTTAACCACAGGGCTGCCTCTGACCCAGTCAAGGACACTGCTTTGTTGAGCTTTTTTGTTTCTTGTGTCTTCTCACAGTCCCTGTTGCAGATATCAAATCACTGCTGGTTGGAAAAGACTGTCCTCATATGAAAGAAAACAAAGGAAAGCAAACCAAGGTTTGTCCCCAATTTAATCCCACTGCACTTTGAACTGCCTTTAACAGTTCATTTATCACACAGCATGAAAAGAGTCCTGCCACTAAATGTCAAGTCAAATTTATTAGTACAGTGCATTTCACAACCTGACACTAAGCAGCTTTGTAGAAATCCAGGAATAAGACAAAAAGAAACCAACCAAATAAAACTTTTAACTCCCAAGTGAGCAAACCAAAGGCAAACCTTAGGGTGAAACCAAGACTGATTAAGGGGAATCAATTCTCCTCTGGCAAAACCACTTATACATGACTAATAAATAGCATAAAGACACCCTAACACCATATAGACTATATGGACAAAATTATTGGGACATTTACTCATTCGTTGTTTCTTCCAAAATCAAAGGTATTAAAAAGAGTTTGTCCAGCTTTTGTTGAAGTAACTGTCTCTGCTCTCCATGGAAGGCCTTCTATTAAATTTGAAGACCTTCTGAGAGGATTTTATTCCATTCTTCAATGGAAGGTCAAGTTAGTGTTAGTGAGGTCAGGATGTTGGATGACCACTACCCTACCTCACCCCATCTCATCCAAAAAAAAGTACTGAATTGAAAACCATCATTCTGGAAAATAGGTTTACTGCTCCACAGCTGTATTCTACATCCAGGTTGGACAAACTGATCTGGCGGGCTGGCTCTGTAATTGGCACGAAGCTGGACTCTCTGGTGACAGTGGTAAAGAAGACGACTATGAGAAAACTACTGGACATTATGGACGATGCCAGTCACACTCTGCACACTGTCATGAGCCACCAGAGGAGACTGTTCTGTAACAGACTGCTCTTTCCCAAATGCAGGACCAATAAACTTCAAATCTCCTGCTCCACTCTAGGGGGAGGAGGGGTAACAGCAGGACAGAAGATGGGAAGGAGCAGTAACCAGTAACCTGACCATTACAACACAATCTATTTTATTAATATATGATTATTAACTTCTTCTCTGTACTGTAATGACCAGTCTTTCTTGTCCGTCTGTCTTCCCTGTTTTTCTCATTCTCTCTCTCTTTCAGTTCTGGGGCACTTTATATTCCTCTAGTCCACTCCACTTTCTGAGCTTTGAAATCATTCTGCTGATGTGTTTTTGTTCTGCAGGAGATGCTGGATCTGGCATTCAGCATTATGTATGATGTTGAGGAGTACAGCTTGAATTTCATTGCCTCTTCCAGAACAGATGTAAGTGAGACTCCGTCATTCCATTAGCCCATTACTCAGCATTCCCTTATGAGCATACTCAGCTGCATTCATTGCTTTTCTAAGCCATGTATGAAGCAGTTTTGCCTTTACTTCAAACAGGAGTAAAGTGCACTGAAGGAGCAAAGAGTTTCCATCATAATTTTCTTATATTTGCATGTTGTTCACATGCTCAAAGAAACTTGATGAGAAAGTGATCTTACAACAAATAACATGCTTAATGTACAGTACTGTGCAAACATCCTCCTGAGATAAATAGATGCAACACCCTTTAGTGTATTACATTAAGGAAAACATAAATACAAATAAAACGATTATAATATATATATATATATATATATATATATATATATATATATATATATATATATATATATTTATAATCGTTTTTATTTGTATTATATTTTCCTTAATATATATATATATATATATATATATGTATATATATATATATATATATATATATAATATATATATATATATATATATATATATATATATATGTAAATGTTTTAGTATGTAAATACATTGTGATTGAAGTTTGTGTACACAGTAATAAATGTTGTATTTTTATCTTTATTTGTTGAAGCAAGTCATTTTTTTAACAGCAACCATACTGTTAACTTGTGCGCCCCCAAGAGGCTATAAAAATGCAGATCTAGTTCATGTGCAACTCTTCACTTGATGAAAATTTTCCTCATATTACATACAGTTGGGCAGTGACCTTTCAAATTTTGAGACCCTCATGGCCACTACAACATAAAAAGCAGAAAACCTGCTCCTTCCTACACTACTGTCTCTTCACAAAAGACACCTAACAAACCAGTGTTCAAGAGTGCAGAGGGATTTAAGGAACGGTGAAGTTTTTACCAATTCTGTCCTCTCCTCAAAGATGGACTGTATTTTGATTTTTTTTTAATAGAACTGAAAAAATGCATAGTGACAGGTGTTCACAGAGAAGATCTTGCCCAAACCTGTTGTCCTCTAACTAATATACACTTTCTAATATACACTTAGCATTGCACAGTGTACCTGTATATCATAACATAACAGTAGAAAAACATTTCCAAGCACTCTAAAGGTGAAGTTCAATGACTACACATTACCACAGAATTCAACTGATTCATAACTCGTGTAAATGTTTGGACACTCCATTTTCAACAATTCCTCTCCAAAGAGGTAAAGGGAAATATGGCATTTTCTGCAGCCACAAATTTGCTGAATTTAACCAATTTAGACATCGTTAGAGACTCTCTCTCTCTTGCTCACTCTCTCACTCTCTCTCACTCTCTCATACAGTTCTGCTTGTGGACAGATGGGCTGAATGTTTTATTGGGCAAAGAGATGAGCAGTGAGGCGATGCGCAGCGAGCTGGAGATCCTTCTCTCCATGGAGATTAAGCTCCGCCTCTTGGACCTGGAGAATGTCCCCATCCCTGACTCGGCCCCTCCCATCCCCAAACCCCCAAGCAACTTTAACTTCTGCTATGACTTCAGCCAGGCAGAGCAGTAACTTCAAGCAGTTGAGTTTCTCTCCCTCTGAAGTGAGTGACTTGGCAGAAGCGGAAAGTGCTGGGAACAGAAAAACACTTCTGCCATAAGGACGAGAGATCTGGGAATAATACAGGGTGTCAGTATACAGTAAATAGGGCTTCTGGGGTTTGGAATGATGTTTTGAAACACTGTGCCATAGACTTAGAACACACAGAGCAGGTACAGCCACTAAGTCCTCACTGAAACTTTTCCGGGGAGCAGGACAACTCATTGTGGGATAATGAGGTACCTGCCACTTTGGAATTAAATGGTGTTTCTTTTGATTATCTATAGATTCAGGCCTGCCAGAGTGCATCTTCATATTTCAGCCTAATTTTAATGGTACTTACAACTTGGTTCTGCTTGATCTTTCTTTGCTTTGACTTTTGTTCTATACCTGTTCTTAAATGGACCTGGATAGCATTAAAGTCGCTCTACATGTGGCTCGTCTATAAAGCTCAATCAGTACTTTTTGATAATAACAAATATGAGCAAAGCTTCGAACCTTTCTTAACCATGTGAGCGACCTCACTGCGCATTACAGTAGGACAGTTTTCATCCTTTGGTAGTTGGCATCCAGCCTTTTTTTTCACAAATTCCTCTTATCGTGCCCTGTGGACAACAACAAAAATGTTACAAACCCAGTACATTTAGCAGTATACTGAACTGGATCTTTGAAATTACAAGGTCATTAAAGAGTTGGAATAGGACTGACATCCTAACCTGAATATCACAAGTCAGATTTATTCAGTGTAGTAGAGGCTGAGTGAGAGGATTTGACAGTAGTAATGTACTGTGTGAGTAGCTGGTGTTTTAATATATTGTATCTTATAGCCTTATGCTTTCATTCTGTGTCAATTCAATGGACTGAAAGCCCGTCTGTAGTACAGCAATATTAATATTTACACTCCTTAATGAACTCGGCATTCCAAGGATCCAGTGGCATTTCCACAGGGCAAAACATATGGGCTCCAGGATGGTTTTGAAAAAAGGGGGGTCTCCATAGGTGGAGCCCTATTATTTCTGTGATGATGCAGCAAAATCATGTAATAAAGAAAATAAAAGAAAAAATCTGAAAAAATAAAAAACTGAATGAAAAACAAATTGGAAAAAAAACTGTGAAACAATGAAACAGTAACACTTTAAAATCTGGGCACATTAATGACCAGTACCTTTAAGAGTTCTAAACATTACTGAATGGTTTATTAATGTTGTGATAATGTGTAATAATTTGACACTACTTAAGACATTATAAAGCATGCATATTTGAGATGCTGCAGCCCCTTGTGCACAGTATACTCTTGACTCATAACTAACAATAGGAATAATAACGATCATACACTATATGGACAAAAGTATTGGGACTGCTCATTCAATGTTTCTTCTAAAATCAAGGGTATTGGCTGCTGCTTCTCATTGTTGTGTGTTGGATGAGTGCTGAGAGTTATTGTGAAGAATGCTGATTGTAAAGCATTCTTGGGTATCTTGAAATGTGCAATACAAGTGTGACTTAATTCATTCGTTATTCAAATATTTAGTAATGCTTAATAATGGCTTAATATCATTAAAAATACATTTAAAATTACTTGAGACTAAACCATTAAGTAATGTTTATTATTGTCATAAGTGCTGTAAATGAATGTTCCCTTATTGTAAACTGTTAACAGTGAAACAAATTTCATCGGGAGCTACACAGACTAAACCATCTTAGACCTGGAGTTCCTAACATAGGCATGACTATGACTACAGAATGATGCTTGACTTCAGGGCCAAGGGGTCTTAATAACTGCTGTACTGGGACAAATTTAAGGGGAATTGTTCTTTTTTTTTTTTTTTTTTTTTTTTTTTTTTTTTTTTTTATTCCAAATGGAACTAAGTAGAATACGATTACACAAAAGCCAATAATGCGGTACCTGGCATCACCTCAGCCTAGATAATAATAATAATACATATTTACTCACTTCAGCATCTTTGACTATACCTTTTCGAAGTATATTTGAATTCTGTCTTCTGAACAATCATTTCAAAGATCTAACTGTACAGAAAACATATGCCATTAGATCAGTGTCTCAGTCTGTCATTTTTTAAATCTTTTTTTATTTAAATCAAGAAAAATTGCAAAACATCATTTACTTTAAAGCTGATTTAAAAAGGTTTAACACTAATGGTGATATGGGGCAATACTGGCATTATAATGAAGCTACACAGTTTGTGTTTGCACAGATTGGTGTCTCTTTGTTATAACTGGTAAGTAATGTATGTGAAGCAGCTGTGAAAAAAATACTGTTATTAAAGGTTCCCTCAAATGTAAAATACAGGTTGTTTAGGACGGGCACCTACAATAACCTTGTAGCAGTGAGCAGAGCAATGATGTTGAGTCCTTGTTCCTGGAAATAATGTACAGGTTTGCATAGTGGTGGACAAAAACAGTCCTGTTTGAATTATTCTTGATTGATCTGCTAATGGTGAAGCTGAAATAATCAAATTAGTATTTAGCAGAAATATCCCCTCAAAAGGTCATATTTCAAAATATGAAATACACATTTATAATGAATAAAAATCTGTTGTTTGTTGTTTTGTTAATGGTTTGGTACTGAGGCACATGGTTATACACTGTGCACACTTAAAAATGAGGGTTCTTCAGTAAAGAAAAAAGTTCTATATAGAACAATGAACACTCAGAGAACCCAGAACCTTTTGGACAAGGGTTGTATATAGCCCACTAGTTTCCACTATTATGATGCCAAACTTGTAATAATAGAAGGACCCTTTTCAAAAATGTTCTATATAGAACCTCCTACAGCACTTTCTCCATCAATCTGAAGAACCCTTTTATTTAAGTGTGTGATTGTACAGTCTTGCATATAAAGCTGCTACAAAGGGTTCTTTGAGCGATGCCATGAATAACCACTTTTGGCTGATGATTTTTACAGTTTTTCAAAAGTCTGTATTACAGTGTGTGTGGCATTGCTCAAACGATTATTTGAAGCACCATTTTTTAAGAGCACTGGTTTAATGCATTTATAGCAGTGAAAACACATCTGTGGCAGTCTGTAAACAATGGTGTACTGTAAGCTTTCCTCTGTAGCTTCAACTTTCATGGTTTCCTCCAGGCACTGATGAAGATCACAGATTTAAGGTTCAGCTGATCACTTGTGATCTAGTTTCTGTTGTAAATAACTTCACATTAAATTGCTGGTTTTCTGGGTTGTTCTTGCTATTACATAAATCAATACATCCCAGCTTTTGTTTTAATTTGTATGAACTTCTCAATCATTAAAATCTAACTTTGATAAAAAAATTGTCTGCACTCATTGGTTTCAAATGGAGTTCACCACAGTGAGCTGTTCAACCCGGGGAACGATGTAGACTCAAAACATCTTAATTAATGGTCTGGGACAGGGGTAGGCAACTCCTAGGTCTTCTGCTCGTCCTACTCAAGCACACCTGATGCAACTCACCTGCCAGGTTTACTAGAGCAGGGAGATCAGTAAACTGTGCAGGCAGCTGCAGTCATGGATTGCATACCCCTGGTCTAGGAGCTGTGCAGCGAGGGGAATTAGAGCCATTATTGTGCATGTGCTGTACGTTACTTGATTTACTGTACGGCTCCATTGTTTTATCTTGTTTGCTCAAGTTTTATCTGGCTTTACATAGCAACGGCTTCCACCTTTGACCAATACGTTAATCATAAAGGGCACTTAACCATTATCAATCACCCAGTACTCAAATAAAAGCTTTTACAGGACTGCAGCATGTTCAGAAAATCAGTGACGCTTTTATTTATTGAATTCATTAAAAGTTCTTCATTTTTCAGCTTCAAAAGCAGAAACATCTAATGAATTAACTCGCACATAAATCACAAATAAATCTAATATCAGATTTAGAGTTATTACAACTGAAGATTTTCCACAGCCTTAAACGCTTAAGAGCATTTAATCATCCAAATAATCTCAAACACAGTTAATTACATTTATGAAAAAGGGGACTCATCTCTCCTTTAACCTTTAGAACCAAAAGCAAATCTTGATGTTCAAATATTTACTTGTGTCTGCAATGGTTTTTGCTTACAAGGACGAAAAACACTTTACTTCTTAGACAACCTGTTGGGAATTGATCATCTACAATGTTTTTGAGTTGAAAATGCAAGAATTCTGATTATTTGTAACTATTAGATTGACAAGGATATTTATCATAAATTCTTCAAAACATTTAATATATTAATATAACATTAAAAGACAACCTGAATGTCCTATATAATTTTGTTATTTATTTATGTATCAGTATTATCTACTTGGGACTTTTATTCGGATCATTGAACACTGTGTGAAAAATGAAAAAGAAAACAGCCCCTCCCTTCTCATTTTCCAATATCTGGATCAGTGACGTCATCTGTTCCACTGTGCAGGTTAAGCATGTAGATGTGAACGGAGCAATAAACTGAGATTTAATTCAGTAGGAAATTTCTGAATTTTAGCTGTTTCTGAGCTGGATTACTAGTGGATGCTTCATCAAACCATGATGAGACCAATGTCTCACGTCTGTAGGTTACGCTACTCCTGAGTTATGAAGCCTTGAAAATGGCATGTAACTGGACCCGAGTGCAGACCTCGGGTTCTCTATCGCTGTTGAAAAAAACTTCTCCAAAATGGCAACTTTACAAGAGAATTCATTGAGCACCTTTATTAGTCCATTCATCAGGAAATTTTAACATTGTGTAAAGACCAATTTCCAGATTCAACCTATGCAAAAAAAGGTTCCAAGATCTATCCATATCTCTATCCATATGGATATCTCCTATGACACACTGTAGCTATATTCTTCTTGTCAACTAAGCAATAACACATTCAAATACGTTTTTCCATCATAATTTATTATTAATAAAAAATTATCACATTCTTATTAACACTATACAAGACATATTAAACCGCCGCTCTCAATATGTGGACTGGGCTGCACCACTAATGCATTTGTGAGTGTTTAGTAAGTACATAGTAAAGTTTTACTAAATTCAGTTGCACTACCGGGCCAGATAAATAAACCAATGAATAAACACAGTACCATAGGAATGTGGGGAATGTGGGGTGCCATGGGAACTGTCGTGGGATAAACTGTTAAGCTCTACCTAAATGCTGAGTTTGCCTGGTGCAACTCAATGTGTAAACATGTACTTAGTAAAACTTTGTAAGTAAGCTACATTTGAACATAAAAACAGGCTTGTGCAGGATTTACTTTCTCACGCTAGGACTGGATTTGATCTGAGACCCAGCTCGGACTATCCTTATTCTCTACTGTACACTTCATATACAGTATTCAGAACAAAGACTGTGCAAAGAGTTTAAGCAGGTTCACTGATTTTCAGTGGAATCAAATGAAATGTGTGAATGATTATTCAGTTAAGCCATGTGGTTTAAAGAGTTAAAATAATCCTCTACTTAAGACTGGCAGATACCGTATAGTTTTAGCATACCAGAGTGCAGGAATATGAATCAAAGTGTAAGGATGAGGTCTGATCCACCCACAAAACGATACTGGACTTTTTCCAGGAAGGGCAGGTGGGACTGCAGGACGTCCACCTTTGTTACTGTAATGTCTTTACACATTGAGATGTCCAGTGTCCTCAGCCTCTTACAGTGGCGGCTTATCAGGGTAAGTGATCTGTTGAAACACAAGCATGACTGAGACAACGAACAGGCAAAGTCTTAATCTAGATGTAATAGAACCCACTGGAAACATTTAAGTTGTATTACTGAGAACATGTATAATAACCTTATTACAGATATTACTACAGTAATCAAACATGAACAGTGCATCGGCAAAGTATTAAGATATAACTGCAGTATTTTGCAGTTTCAGCATTTCAATCCATGTGTTCTAAGTTACATTTCCTCATTAGGTTGACTGCAATTTCTGCTGATGTTCTGTAAAAACCTTGGTTTATGTCCTGGTGTTTACTTACCTGTCTGTGACCGAATCGCAGCAGGCCAGGTACAGGTGCTGCAGTCTGGGCAGGTGTGGCAAGGCACGGGCCATGCCCTCATCGCTCAACTGAGAGCAGTGGCTCAGCACCAGACTGGTCAGGCAGCGACAGTGCTGGGCTACAGATGCCAGGCTTTCATTACTGATATCGGGCAGCATGGACAGAGAGAGGTGCTGAAGTGATGGGAAACGGACTACCTGCAGAAAGAAATAAGGAATTGTAATACTGTGTGCACTCTTTTCTAACATCTAGAAGACAATTTGGTTGCAAATGATAAATATTCTAACATTAAAAATCTTTTGCAAGTAAATATTAACAGCCGAGATCTCGCATTTCCGCGTCCCTCACTGACGTCTGATCATCATGATTGAGAGCCCATCACCTTAAACTCAACCTCAGCAAAACTGAACTACTACACATTCCTGGAACCACAGGTCCTCACCATGATCTTGCCATTTCCTTTGAGAACTCACTGGTCACTCCATCAGCAGAAGCATAGAGCCTTGGTGTAGTTGTGGATGACCAGTGATTGTTCTCAGCTCATGTTGCAGACCTGACTCAGTCGTGCAGATTTCTCCTTTACAACATCAGGAGAATTCGACCCTCTCTGTCTAGAGAAGCCACTCAGGTGCTTGTTCGGTCTCTTTGTTATTTCCAGACGTGATCACTGCAACTCCCTTCTAGCTGGCCTTCCTATGTGGACCATCAGGCCCATGCAATTAATCCAAAATGCAGTGGCACGACTTGTCTTTAATGTTCCCAAGTTTAACTCCTCTGCTGCATTCCCTTCACTGGCTTCCTTTTGCAGCCTGCATCAGATTCAAAAACCTGATGCTGGCCTACAAAACCAAAAATGGACCAGCCCCTCTGTACTTGATGGCAGTGGTCAAAACTGGATTTGTACTAAGACCACTTTGAGCATCAACTACAGCTTGGCTTGACCCACTTCAAGAAGGAAGACAAGTGTACAGACTCTGTGCTTTCATTTCTGTCCTGGCACCAAAATGGTACAACGAACATCCCCTGGGGGTCTGAACAGCTGAGTCACTCTCTATCTTCAAACACAGACTGAAGAACCATCTCTTTCATGAGCACTCAACACATTAAAGGATTATAATTATACTGAATTTTGTGGGTGTAAAAGTCTCCAGATCTGATATTTGTTTTTGGCACCATCTGAGCTTGAGGTATCTAGGGAGTGAACAGCAAAGCACTTTTGTAAGTCTCTCTGGATATGAGCATCTGCCAAATGCCATAAATGTAAATGGAACAGCTAAAATTCTGGCTGAGATTGGATCAGAGTTCAACAGTGTCTGAACATGCTGAACATATACACACTGTTAAACAAACCAAACACTTACTTGTGTTATACTAGTGTCTGTCAGTTTGGAGCAACCAGAAAGGTCAAGTGTCTGTAGGTCTTTAAGGGCCAAAAGTGAGGCGCCCTCCTGCTCCCTGAAGGCCCCAAGGTCCTCGTCAGTGACCAGACGTGGCTTCTCCTGGAATGGCATGCTGGGTGGCTGGAAGAAGCCCATGTTTCCGAATGTCCTGGTGAAGCTGGGGCCTTTATCTTCCTGCGGGGTTCAAGCAATTGAAAGAAAATATTACTGGCTTGCTTTTATCCAATGACTGAATCTAAAATGGTCCCCCACTTGGAAACTAATCAAAGAGGGTGATACTGTACTCTGTCTTTTACATTTGAAAAGACTTTTATATTCTTTAGCCCACATGAATGGTCCAGCCCATAACCACATCTCACCATTTCTTTGCTTGGCTCATAACCATTGGTAGGTTCCACCATTCCCAGCAGCCCCCAGTCTGTGATATCCTTACACCAGCCTAGCCGCAGTACCAGCAGGCCAGGCAGGTAGGAGGCAATGGCACGGACACTGAGGTCAGTGAGGTAGATGCAGGAGGTCAGGTCCAGCTCCCTCAGGCTGTTGCCCAGCAGCTGAGCCAGAGAATACACAGCTGCATCCTGACAGAGAGAGAAAACAAGGAAGGGCTCAGGTCTTATGAAAGTTCCCACCAATATTCATTTTATGAAGCTAGATATTCTGATCAGCTTTATTAGGAGCCTTGCCATTTTTAACGGTACAAAAGTAGTTAAACAGTGTTTTGCTGACTGATATGATCAGCAGTTGTCAAATACAGTTGTCACTTCTCAAAATATGAATTATATAGTAACTGTTTCATTTACCAGATCTTGTAGAATGCCAGAGGTGGTGTGTGGAGAAATAAACCCAGAAACCAGGGACAGGATGTTAAGCACCCAAGACTTATTCAACCAACAGTACCACCAAAATATTAATTTTGATCCACTGCAGCCCAACTTCACAACTTAAAGGATATACTTTAGTCATCAGAAAGTGAGCTGCTGTGGTGGCATAATATTTCGGCTTATTTCTAATGGTGATTACTCCTGACACTACAATTTAATCAGGACTGACATCCTCCTCATTGCTCACCCTGATATACGTGCAGTTCCTGAAGCTGAGGGACTGGAGCTGTGCCCGGGGTTGTGGAGAGGACAGCCCCTTCACCAGCTCCACCCCACCCACATGCAAACACTCCGACAGGTCCAGGCTCTTCAAATCAGGCAGGGTCATTAAATCTGCAAGCCCTTTATCAGTCATTCTCCAGTCCCGAGACAGCGAGAGGGTCCGGAGCTTTTTCAGGTCAGTGGCCACAGCCAGCATGCTCCGGCTTGTCAGTTCAGTGCAGGCGCTTAAGTCCAGACTCTGGAGGCCCCTCTGATGCTTGCAGAGCAGCTCAATCGAGTAGTCTGTGAGCTCTTTGCAGCCTCGCAGACTTAGCTCCTCCAGGCGGAGTTGAGGGACCTGGGCCAAGGAGCGCAGCGACTCTGGGGTGATGCTGGTGCAGCTCAGGTCCAGGCTGCGCAGGGTGGATGCCTGCTCCTGGAGGAGGTGGTGAAGGTTCCGCAGGGACAGGATAGCTGAGGAACCCGGGCCCACAGCGCAACCACGGTAGGGGTCAAACTCAAAGGCGATGTGACAGCCAGCTAGTGCTAGCCTGCAAAGTTTCGGAGTGCAGCCTGTAAGCCGGTTGAAAGTGAGGTCAGAAAGGTAACGCAGGTCTGACAGATCCAGCTCTTCCAGGTTCTGCAGCGCTGCACGTATCTAAAATGAAGGTACAGTGTAGCTGTGGTTAATAAGCTTTTTTTTTACTGGTTTACGGTTAGCCTAAATCAGGGTTTTTCAACCTGTGAGCCATGAAGCACTTTCTAGTGGTCCCCCAGCTCATTCTCAAAGGGAGGCAGTGGTTCATAGTGGGCTGATAATTGGACTTTAAATCTACAAAAAATGTATTTAGTATAAGTAAAAATCAAGAGGTCAATCATGTTCAAACCATGTTATTTAAAAATGGACAAACAAATAATAACAGCAGAAATAACACAAACCAAATTAAACATCAGTTTTAGACAACACAATCGTGAAAAGTTTCCTGAAGTAAAAGCAAAAAATCATCAGGAAGTACAACCCAGACTACATCAGATATGATACCATAGGTGGACTGTTGACATGGGGGCTGATATATAGAAACAGAATTTAAGTCTGATATTACCAACAAATCTTTACTGATTGTTTTTGTGAGCTACATTTGGGATAGATGTAGTCACGAAGACATGCTATTCTTTGAAGCTTCTGTTTTTGAAGCCCGAATTCTCATGTTTTCAGTTTCTGACTTGACAAATAAAATGCTAAAAATATTTTATAAAACGTTTTGTTTTCCCATGGGCTGTTATGTTTCTAGTTAAAAACACGTATCTGCAAGGTAAAAGGTTGAGAACTTTGGTCTACATGTAGTCAGTCAGCTAAGATATGTTAAGACATCTAAGGCTATGTAACTAAAAAGTAAACAAATCTAATGGACTTCTAAGTCTAAAGTATTGACCTCTAAAGCCAATGGCCAAGCTTTATAGTTAACAAAGCTAATAGACATGTAAGGTTAATGTAACTAATGCTCTAAATTCACCTCTATAGCTAATGTGTCTATTAGGATTAATTTGCATCTAAGGCCAACAAATTGGGACCAACAAGGCTAATGTAACTAATGCAAATATGGCTAACAAGTGATGTAAGCTTATGTACACCAATTATCATTGCGAAACCAGCATATCAAAATAATCACAAGCTTTCCTCAATGGACAAAAGAACTACACAGAGATTAAAAAACAAAAGAAGCACAATTCTGAAGCTTCTTTTTCCAAGTTTGTAACAGTGTGTACAAGATTTGAGATGTTTATTAAAGGGTTTAAAATTAGTAGAGTATAAACCTTCATTACTTGTTAGTTAAATACATAAAAAAAATGTATTTGTATAGCGCTCTTCACAACTAATGTCACAGAGCAGCTTTACAGAAATCAAATCAATATTATGAACATCAGGACTTTGGATCCAAAGATATCACCTGTTGTCGGTGCTCCTCACGGCTCAGGAAAGCTCCTGACATAAAGAGACTGTCCAGTCCATTGAGGTCCAGTTTGCGTAGGCCAGTGAGGTGCGGCAAAAGGCCCAAAAGGGATGACTCAGTAATGCTGCTGCCAGGCATAGCCAGAGACTCCAGCTGAGGACCAAGATGAACCCCCACCTCCACCAGAACCTGCCGGGATAAGCTGGAACCATCTAGGTGACTGATGACGAGGCCACAACGGGCCCGCCGAGCGAGAGCACGGATGAACCCCAGTGAAGATGTACAGGCAGCAAACTTGAAGATGACATGTTTCTGAAAGAGATGAAGTGATTTTAGTACGTATCAAAAGGTGAAGTAGAACAGACTGATTTTAGAAGGCAATGCCTTAGGGACTAAAAAATGCAAATGACCTGGAACTGGTGGTCCTGGCTTGCTTCATACCAGCTCCTGCAGACCAGTGAGGCTTCTTTACGGTCGGATGCAGGAAGAAAGCTTAGAATATAGGAAATGATCTGCAATGTGGGGAAGAAATCCATATAACTCCCAATACGGTGCAAGTTAATTATTCTCACTCCTTTCTTTTCAGGACATGCAGGTCAGATTAACAGAGAAACAAAGCTGCTTGTGTTCTGTCACATTAGATAAGAGAGATTACCTTCCAAACATAAGACTCAAAATGTACATACAGGACATGTGCATCAGCACCATCATTCCTATATTGTTGCTTTCCTAAAAGGACATGGGTAAGTTATACATTCCAGGGTTATGGGTTTAATACCCAGGTTCACTAAGCTGCTACTGTTGGGCCCCTGAGCAAGTCCCTTAACCCTCTCTGCTAAAGCAGCACTACAGCATGGCTGACCCTGTGCTCTGATATAAAATATGTGAAAAGAAGTTAAAACATTTGGACAGGTTATGAAAACCTTGGTGGATTTTTTTACATATTTAAACATGTGCATAGTTGATCATTTTGTAGGGCCCTGTGAAATCCATTTTACTTTTAGCTGGATCCCTCTTAATTTTTCTCATTTTCATTTTTTTCCCCATTAAGATTTTGAGTGTTGTAATAATAAGTAATCAAAAAGTCATCAAAAAAATCATACAGTTATAACAATATTTATAGACGAAAGTAATCAAATAAAAAATATATTTTAAAAAATAAATATTTAAACCCTATTAAGTGGGAATTTGTGTTCTAGGATAAAAAAAAATCTAATTTACAACCATGTTACAGCTTTTTGTATCTTACCACAGTCATTCCACTTATTCAACAAACAAGAGCAAACCAAATGTCTGAGGTTTAAAGAAGACAGGCTCCTACAAAATCTTCTATCACAGTCCAGACATTGGCCATTTGGTCTTGTTCATTCTCTCTCTTGATTGGGAATTCATTGGCATTTCCTCCAATTTACTTTAAATTGATTGGCTAAATAAACAAGGGGAATATTGGCCAATTGGCCAAAAATGGGGGAACGTTTTGGACCGGCCAATGACAGGTGCTCCTACACTAAACAAGGTCTAATTATCTGCACCTGATTCTCATTTCACACATTCAATTTAGTGGTAATAAATGTGATGGTGTGTGAACTTTTCCCGCATGAGAAAATTGCATTTCTAAATCTTTAAAACACAATTCTTCAGTTTCAGGCGTTTATTTATGTCCATCTCTCTTTTTTACAAAATGAAGATCAAATGTCCACATGATAAAAAAGATTTTATGATAAAAAAAAAGGTTTTCCTGGGCTGTATGTTTATACATGACTGTTATACAAAAGACTGATCTCACCTCAAGCGGCAGCTCTGGAGTCTCCATAGCTGATCAGACAGTATTACAGACCAGTGTCAGAAGATGTCATGATGTCTGTCTTCTGGACCTAAAATCAGATTCTGAAAGTCATTAAAAAAGCCAACAGACATTAAATACTTCAAAGTAAACAATCAACACTTCTCTTTCTTGCTGTCAACGGTCCAGTGGTATTAATACAGGCAATTTACTGTGTATGAAAGATCATCTTAGCTGTTTGTTTTGGCAACAACCCACAATGAATACATACTGTAATTACAGTACTGACCCCTTTTCCTCTGATCCCCCCCACAGTCACACCCTATTAATGTAACAGGTACAGTGTTTACCTTTCAAAAAGCAACACAAACCTGCTTCAGATCATCTTAGAGCTTCACACAACCACACAAACGAAGCCTGCACGACCAGGACTAATGAATGAGCACGAAAACTGACCATTAGAGCAGCTACCGGGATGATCACTTGATAAGTTATCACATGAAAGCTCGAAAGGTGCCCTGGGTAATGTAGTTTTTCCCCGAGTAGAGCGTAAACGCTATTTCTCTCCGACAGATGGCGCTGTTTCTCTGTCTGTCTTTAACATTGGCAGTTAGAGGTGATTTCTAGTCATCACTGACAGTTCACGTCAGTATATTTAGTGGAGACTGCTGATATTTGACTTGTCTTTCAGTTACTATTATTATTATTATTATTATTATTATTATTATTATTATTATTATTATTATTATTATTATTATTATTATTATTTTAATGAACATTAATACACAAATATGAATTATTGTTTATCAAGACTTATGAACAGCTTCAAACCTATGCTGTTAAATAATCTTTCATTTCAACTGCTTCTTAAAATTACATTTTTATAAAAAATTGGTTTATGCTGGTTTAATAGTTAAGTTAGAATTCTTGACAGTTTTCATGCACTACATTGCTAGCCATCTAACAAACAAGCAACCAAACAAACCAAACAACCTAGTTTTACATGCAATTTTCTGAGAAACCAACACCATATACATTTTTTCAATCAAAACCCAATCTCAGAGTGAATTGTACATCTTTTATCCACATATAAAGCAGCAGATATGTGTTTATAAAGCTCAAAACTACTTTTTCTATTTTATTTGGTTATATTCTGAGCCAGTGCCTTTGTTCTGCCTCAGAGGCAGAGCTGCCTCCAGAATGGTTTTGAGTAGTGACTCTGGAGATGAGCTGCAGATACATATAGACCATAGTAATGGTGTGAAGGTGGGAATGTGGAAATCCATCCACTGAATTTGTCCAACATAAGAAGCAAAAACCCAGACATTTTACACAGCTGGACACATAGCCGGATCCATAATTCACATCATTAATAGAGGAGTTTGGGGGTAAAAGAGGACGAATGGTCACAGGAGCTGGTTTAACAATATCTGATTCTCCTGTTTCAGCGTGGGACCAGTTGTAGCTACTTTTAAAAATAGTTTTCTGCATTCTCCAAAGTAAAAACCAGCCTAAAATACAGACTAATGTTACAGAAGGACATCATTTGTCAGATGTCCCTTGAGCTGTGCCTTAAAAAAAAAAGTTGTTAAATGAGCAAGCAGATAGATGAGAGCAACACATATGTGGATACTTTGCATAATTCTGTGCCCCTTATTTGGTAAAAACAGTCCTCTAATTTGGCTGATTGTAAATACAAATTTCCAAACCTTTCACAATTTAGTTGCATAGAATAAACAAACTCAAGTGATTTATAGCTATAACC
The DNA here is from genome assembly GCA_034509495.1 of Acestrorhynchus altus. NCBI lineage: Eukaryota > Metazoa > Chordata > Actinopteri > Characiformes > Acestrorhynchidae > Acestrorhynchus > Acestrorhynchus altus. The sequence goes on from CM067512.1 coordinate 25,864,299, forward strand.
TGTGGTCAGCCAGGCCAACAATTGTACACAGTCAATGACCAGCGCTGTTCAATAGAAACAAATTGAAGAATTAGGGGCTGATGAGTGTCCTTTTAGCATGCCTCCATCAAAGGGCACAAACAGTGACCAAAAGTGGTCAAAAGTGTCATGTCGTGTCAGATTCACTGTGATTTAGATCATTATGATGATTATGACATAACTGCTTCAAGGAACAGGCAGGCGATGCTGTTGTGGAGTCAATGTTTTAATACAGGCTAACATTAAGCCGTGATTTCTTTGGATTCTACTGGGGTTTGGTTTATTGCTGGATGCACAAAATGTCATGCAGTAGGTTTAAGGCATGGTAAGACTATTTCCAATTTGGGACAGCAATATGACTGGGCTTTTTTCACCCAAAAGGGGGGTGAAAGTGACATAAAGCTGCTCTCGTCTATAACACATTTTTCATTTCATTTCTTCCCAACAAAGATTATAATTCTATAGAAAGTTTGAAATGGAAACAGAAGTTTTTGGTAATAATTGATTAATATCAAAAACCCTTAAAAATGTATTTAACAGTTTGTTAATTTTTGTTGAAATTTTGCACCTGCATGTTTTATTTAGTGGTCTATTGTAAATATGAGACATATTTCAAACATTGTATTCTACCAACACAAAGGAAAACAGTACAATCACCCTACATAGTGCACCACCATTAGATGCAGTCCTTAGTAAGTAAAGTGTATGTTTTGGGGAGCAGTAAGCTTCTTAAGCACAAACCAATCCAATGTGGATTTTTACAATATTTAAAAAAATATTTAATAAATTTAATTAAAAAATCTGACTTTGAGAAGACTGTAATGGATTGCTCTGCTGGCCTCAAGTGGAACAGCTCATGCGCCATCCTTGCTCTCCAGTGGGTTTGATTTAAGCCCTACTCCTCACCTGAGGCCCATCTCATCAGAACTGCTGCGACTCATACTAGGACTGATTGGGACTCTTTTTAGACACCTCAGTTTGAAGTGATTGCTGCAAAGTCTCTGTCTCTTACCTGAATACTGAGTGTTATTGGTCTCCATTAGATTTCCAGTGCTTTGACCTGGATTTTGGATACTCTGTCATTACTGTTGTGCATGCCTGTCCTGATGATGAGACTTGGAATGCCCCTAATAAAAGCCCTCTGCATAAGCAGCCTGTCTCAGCCTGCCCTAATTTTATACTGACTTGTTTTCCAAATGCCTGTAATTGATGAATTGACTCTGAGCTGTAACTGACAGTCAACATATTTGCTTTCTTGGGCCTGATTCCTCACTCTATATTCTCTTACATATGTAACATGATTTTAATATACGTGACTGGATAAGTGTCAGCCAAAGGCTGTAAAGATAAATGTAACGCCATCAACAAAGCATACACAAATGCCAAAGGGCACATTTAGTCTATTTATTGAAACAGAGACACAGTGAGAACAAGCATTTTAGGCAAGAATCTGCACAGGATAGAAATATCTACAGGTCAGGCAGTGTAGGTAGCTGGTTGGCTGGATATTCATCTATGGAGCATTCAAATATTGGCAATGCAAAGAATGTTTATACAAGAAACAGTTTTGTGCCTATGTGTTGAGAATGAGAATATCTTTAGTACTTTATATTTACAAGCAGATTACAAATGACAGTTTGAGGGACACATATATTCTACAAAACAAGACAATACAAAAATAATAAAGATCACATGCTACCTATGATTCTCTTTCAGAAGGATAACAAAAAGCTTGACATCAAATGTGATTCTTTAACCCAGTGTCTCAGCTCTGGTCCTGGGGGCACCCCCACCCTGCATTTTTTAACTTATACACACCCCATATAACTCTGGAGGGTTTGTTAATGAGCTGATTAGTTGAACCAGGTGTGATTGGAACAGGGTAAGCTCTGAAACATGCAGCGTAGGGGTGGTCTCCAGGACCATGATGGAGAAACATGGCTTTAACCCCTCATCTTTACTATAAAAGCAGTGCATTTTGCTGTCTCTAGAATGAAGAACAATCAGAACATAGAAAAGGAAAAACACAGAATATATAAACATATATATATATATATATATATATATATATATATATATATATATATACACACATTCTACCCAGAATGATTTCAATTCAAATCCTGAAGTATGAAAAAAGGCAACTGATGTAGATGGAGACTTCATTTCAAAACATTTCATACATATGTTCCTCATTACAAACCCCTGCTTTATTTTTCCTTCTCATTAATGGTGGTACAGTCTTTCCACCTAATATATCAGCTACACCCAGCCCTGTTTCTTCTCTCTACATCTGGATGTCATAAAGGGACAATGATCCTCTGGAGTTTCGCACCCCTCCTATTATCTCTGATGGAGTAGACAGATGCTGAGCGGTCATGTTAGAGTTAGTGCTTGTCCCACATCTTCAAATCTTTCACATGTGTTTTGTGTCTCAGGAATTCATGTCTTCATGCCTTTCACAAACCCAGGCTATTTATAGTGCTCCTGCTTGTCTGTTCTCCACCCAAGGGGTCCTGTTTAAATGTCAGGTTTTGACATTAAGCAACAATCATCACTGAATTCTTGTTTCTCTCTTGGCGTAGGCTCCTATCAAATCTATCAAACCATGCAAAATATTATTCAAATAGAATATCATGTTTCCTCTCCCCCTCATACCATCCCATCGAGTGAAAATACTAGCTCTGAGACCTTCACTGATATTGTGTTGTACTACCAGATACACTCTTAAAAATAAAGGATTGAAAGGATTCTTTTGAGCAATGCCATACAAGAACCATTGTAAAAGGTATTTTATATACGTGGCTCTTTATGGTACCAAAACTGGTTCTTCTATGGCATTGTTAAAAGAACCATGTAGCACCTTTATTTTTAAGACTGCATGACATAAAAACGTCTTTTCCTTCTCATACACTATATGGACAAAGTATTAAACAACTTTTTTTTCTGAACTTAAGTCAAGTGAAGGCTTTCACTACATTCTGGAGCATTGCTGTAAGGATTTGATTTCATTCAGAGACAAGAGCATGATCATCACCCCACCTCATCCTCAACTCCAACAAATCACCCCAAAAGTATTGGATGGAGCACCATCATTCCAAAGTACAAGCTCTACTGATTCACAGCTCAATGTGGGATTGGGGGCTTTATACCCCTGTAGCCTACACCTGGCATTAGCAATGGAGCCAATTGATTCATGATTTTCTGCACCAGAGAGTCCTATATAATTATCAATACTTCTGCAGGGACTAAACAAGCTGTGTGTGCAATTGTGCATCTGTGTCAGTAGCTGAACACATTCATTAGAACTGGTGTCCACAAACATTTGGACATATAGTGTAAATGTTCTAAACATGTCCCGTTAAAGGAAGAATTAAATATATTACACTAGAGTTAAGCTTGTTTCCTGTCAGTATATAATTTTTTGCAGTGATGACACAAAAAATCAAGACATAAAATAGCCATTCTGCATCAAACCCATCAATTATATGGTTTGGTGAACAACTAGAATTTGACAGCTAATACATTTGGTAATAAGAAAGATATGAGTGTTGCTTTGTTACTGAATGGGGTGTTTAGGTGTCTGGGTTTATTAAGGCACTTTAAGGAATTATGAGAAGGACTTTTTAAGCAGACAAAACCTGAAAATCTGGCCTGAGCAAATAGCCGCACAGGTGTAAAGAATGACACAGAGGTAAAAGCTACATAAACTATTGCTAAACTGTTGCTGCTGTGTTAGACCTTTCATAGCAGTATGTCTTGGTTGGACTTATTGGAATTATGGCAAACACATGGCTCCGCCTCCCTAGGCAAAGTGGCAAAAAGAGAAAGAACAATGTAAATAAAGGCTTATTGCAGAATCCGGAAGTAACATCAATTTAAATGACTGTGTAGAGAGAACATAGTAACCAACATAAATAAATGGTCATTTAGACCTAGTCTGGTGCATTTAGAAAAGCATTGTAACCTGTGGAAACCAAACCTAATCACAAGATACAGCCAAAATATACAACCTAAGAAACGATAGACACAACAGAGACAATGACTGAGGTTGTTCTCTTAAATCGAATCCAATATTATTATTATCCAATATTACTGCATACACTAGAGACTTCCAATCCTAGTCCTATGCCCTGCACATACTAGTATTTTCCCTAATCAAACACACTGGCTGGTTAGCAAACAAGGTTCGAGTCAGGTGTTTTAGGGGAGGGAAAACTTAGAAATGTAAGCAAGGACTTGAATTAGAAGCCACTAGTGTTACTTTTCAATGCCTAACCTAAAAGATTGCCTGAGCATTTGAATGGTGGTGTTCTTTCCTGGGTTACTCCATTTTTTCCTGTCCCTCTATCGTCCTCTCGTGTGGTGCTGACCCTTCATGACCAAGCTGCTCTTGTGCTGACTCTCTCTCATCATGTAGGCCAGAAGGGCTGAGGTGACCTCCCTGCATGGAACTGTCCGACATCTGGGACATCAGGTCAGTATCTTGCTCTGATGGGTGACCAGGGACTGGGGAGGGCAGCACGGAGGAACAGACTGATGGCTGGTCAGAAAAAATCAGAAAGGAATGGACATTTTGGAACAATTTCATATGTTGCTCATTTAGTTTTTCTTCTGAAACAAAAAAGAGTCTATCCTGCTTTTATTGTAGTTCATGCTTTACAGGGTAGGCCTTCTACTCAGCTCCAACTCAGCTCAAAGTATTGGATGGAGTGCCATCATTCCAGAGAACACAGTTCTACTGTCCTCAGCCCAATGCTTTATACCCCTCTAGCACAATTTTACATTAGTTCATCATCTGCTCCAGAGAGTCCTATTATATTGGCAATTCTTCTCCACCCCTTTCATGCATGGTGGTCACTACAGTGTGTCTGGGTGCTGAATGCATTGATCAGAATGGGTATCTACAGATATTTGGACATATGTTTTACCTGCAATGAGACACTGGATTTGTTGCTCTTCTCCTTCAGCTTGGCCAGTGTGCCTCGGAGACCAGATTTCTCTGTCATCTCAAGAGCTGCTTTAAACAGTTTGGGGGTCTCAGCCCGTGGGGGGATCACGTGCACTGGCTCCTTCTCTTCCTCTTTCTTCTCTGCAGGCTTCTTATCTGCCAGCATTTTCCTTCACAGTACAACAGCCACAGCATTGGCAACAAGTGTCAGCACGCACGCACACACACACACACACACACACACACACACACACACACACACACACACACACACACACACACACACTACTGAAGCAAAATACCACAAAATATATTTTTACTTTGATTATAACTCTTTAGAAAATAATTCAGTTCAATGTTAAATCTCAGTTCATTTTGTGATGATTATTTTGTTATAATTTAGAATTAATTTAATAAATCAACCAGTATGAGTGGCAAACTGCTTTAGAAATTTCATCTTTTACAAAAGTGTGGGAAATGCTTTATTTAATATTTCTTTAGTTTAATCACTTATAATCTATTATAAATGTTCCAAAATCAGTACCATAACACCCTTAACAGACAATATTATGTGGGAGTTTTGTGTAGTAACACTTAGTAATGCTGTGACACTCTCTCACTTGGCTTTCTTGCGGAGCAGTTTCTGGGACTCCGGGTAGTGCACCAAGATTTCATTGAGGCCCTTCTTGTCCAGGATGAAGAGATTAGCGAAGCCGTGTGATATTACATTGGCTGTTCTCCGGTTCCCCCCTCCCACAGCCAGCAGGCTGCACAAAAAAATATAAATCTGACAGTCACACTCACTAAGGCACTCATTAATTTAAAATTCTTTCTGTGCACTTCTATGTACCCACATTTTCTTTCTTTTAGTGTAAACATAAAATATTCCAAATAATGCTTGTCTTGAATTGTTTTATACAATTGATTTATATAAGCACAAATGTTTGTGGACACCCGTTCAGTATCAATGAATGTATCTGAATGCATTCAAACACTTTACATGGCACATATTCTTCAACAAAAGCTGACTTTTTTTTTCCAGAAAAAACAATAATTCAGCAGGTGTCCCAATATTTTTGTCCATATAGTGTATGTAGTCTATGTACTTCCAATAATGATGTATTTCTAATAATTATGGATAGGGGTCACCTGATTTCGCCAAACACTGCTCCTGCTTTCAGTGTTGCAAACACAGTCTTCCCACTTGGACCCCCAACCACCTGAACCTCGCCTGACTTGATGATGTACATCTCTCGACCAACCTCGTCCTGCAAGATTATGTACAAGTTTTCCTTCACTAACCACTATTAAACCTGTAAACATTAAGACAGTTTACTGCATAATACAGCACACGTACAGTTTTCTGTTTACAGTTTCATTAACATGTGCTTCATATCCAGAAAATACCTGGATCTATTTTGGCCAGATTCTGTTTACACTTTTACTAAATGCACCCCCAGTTTGACCAGATAAGGTACAATTTTACTTTCTCGTAAGTCTGCCCAAACCATCCTAACAGTATATGATTTAATGCATGATATACAAAATATCATCAAATCTACATCAGTGTCTATGAACTATTTTGACAAAAACTGACTTGTATATGGACATCAAGTGTGAAACATCCCAGATCCTTTAAATGTCCTCATGTTTGCTTCATTATCTGTGTAGAACTGACAGTAAATAGACTCCCTCAATGCGTCTGATAATATGCACATTGTACCTTTTTGCAGACATAGTCTCCAGGAAGGTAGACAACAGATCTGAGTCTCTTCAACATGTCATAAATCATCTGCCGGTCACAGCCCTGAAAAGAACAAAATAACAAAGAGATAAAAAGGTATACAGATGGATAAGGACAGGGCAGTGACTAATAAATGACAATGAGAGGCAGTCGAAAGGCCTGGACACACCAAGGGTCTAATAAAGTCCAAATAAATACTGTTAAATGATGAAAGACCTGACATGAACCTACTTACGGAGTACTTGGACACTAACTGCTATGAAAATTTCTCCAAAACAATTACTCAAAAACAGACCAGTAACTACCAAAGAAGGTACAAAAATGTATGAAGATGGCCAAAGCCAGTAGCTATGTCTTCATACCTCAAAGAGTGGGACCTTGCTGACTATAGAGTAGTTCACATCCACTGCTATATCCAGCCTCATCTTGTCGGGTAGCTGCACAAGCAACTCCTCTTCATCTACACACAGAGTAATGGAGAATTGTTAGGAGACATAATCAAAACCATTTGTCTAAACAAAACCAAACACACCACATTCACCCATCCATTATCTGCCACTTATCCAGGGGCTGGGTTGTGGGGGCAACAGCCTAAGCAAAGAGGCCCAGACCACCTTCTCCCTAGCCACCTCTTCCAGCTCTTAATGGAGGATAACAAGGCATTCTCAAGCCAGTCATTGTAATCTCTCCAGTGTGTCCTGGGTCTTCTCCAGGGCTTCCTCCCATTCAGACATTGCCCAGAGTACCGCATAAGGGAGGCATCCAGGAGGCATCCAAACCAGATGCCCAGACCATCTCAGCTGGCTCCTGCCAACGAGGAGGAGCAGCAGCTCTACTCCAAGCCCCTCCCAAATGACTGAACTCCTCAATCTATCTCTAAGGGAGAGTCTAGCCACCCTGCAGAGAAGACTAATTTTAGCTGTTTGTACTCTCATTCTTGTGGTCAAGCTTGTGACAATAGGTGAGGGTTGGATGGACCAGCAAATTGAGAGCCTTGCTTTTTGGCTCAGCTTTCTCTGCAAAATTGAAACAGAATGTTATTTAAAAACTTTAAAACTTCATATAAACAATATTGCCTCAGCCCATATCTTGCTCTGTTTATATCACAATATTGATATAAATATTTATATATTGACCAGCCCATCCCCACCCCACGTAAAGGACCTCACTGCTTTAAGGAACATCTTGGTGCCACAGGTTTACAGATTCCCTCATACAGTCCACATTTACCACACAATTACATTGTTTGTTTGTGTGGTGGGACCTGGATGAAGAAAGAAGGCTGGATTTGGTTGAAACCTAGGAAGGAAAATGCTTTGATCTTACCTAACATGCCCTGAGACTGCCATGTGTAGTTGTACCATGTTTTCACTCGGTTCTGCACGTCTTTTGGGATGCGGTTGGAGCCCATGTACTTCACTGTACTGTCCATGCAGGAGCGATAGTGTGTCTGGTCAGCTGTGGCTGCACCCACGACATCTCTCATCTAATGCAGAAAAGAGCAACCCATGTTTTAAGGCCCTTTAGAAAATACTGAAGATAAGCAATCTACTCTTCCTGCCTTCTATGATAATACAAAGCACTGTACCTGTCCAATCATGATGGAGAATGCAAATACCCCAATAAAGTAGTTGATGAGCTGAAAAATGATCTCATCAAGATTAGTTGGGTCTGGAAGTCCACCAATAGTGATCAGAGTCTTCACAGCAAAGTAGTAACACCGGATGTAACTGGGAAAAAGCGTAATTGGCAGACAAATCCATTTAACAATGGTTTCTACAGATATGATTGTTGTAATAATCATATTACATCAGACAAAACATTATATGTATACACTTATGTAACGTTTAAAGGTCTTGAAGAACCTTAGGAGAACCTTCACTTGATATAAAGGGTAACATTACAGCAAAACATGGTTCATTATCCAAATAAAAGTGTTTCTTCTATGGCATCCCTCAAATAACCACTTGAAAGACCTTTATTTTTAAGAATGAACCTGTTAATCAAATTGCATTAAAGTAAATCTTCAGTAACACATACGCATTGCCATTTCCACTGTATACCCAATGTGTAGAGCCCAGGCCTTGTTTGGCAGAAACCCAGTAATAAAGGCAGGCATTGCAGTGTAGTGAGTACAGCAGGTAGGTGGTGGTGCGAATGACTCTAGAACCAAAAGAAACAAATAAAGTTAAAGAGGGTACATAATATCCTTTCATAGCTTAAAACACATCAAAGTGGCAGTAGAAGCTTGTACTCACCTGTAAACATACGCCTTGGTCAAGATGGCCTCTAGACGCATATTGAACTCAAAGAAAGACAAGACCTGTGTTACAGCAAGAGAGATGCGCTATGAGTTAATATGACATTGACTTTAAAAGTACACAAGAGCTTTTTTCCAAAACTTGTTGTAAGTAAAGTTTGACAATTTTTCGAGCTTCCAACATATCAACTTCAACAAATTACTGTTTGCCTACTACTGAACATATCCATTAGATAGTTTTAATATTGATTAATGGTCAACTGGTGTATATAAAGTCTGCTGGTGTGATTGTAGTTTTCAGTGAAGAATGATGTGAAGAGTGTTTAGACTGCCGAACACAGCTTTATAATAATTCGCTTGTCCCTGTTAATCATTTGAAATACAAAATAGTCAGCAAAACTCATTGAGGATAAATGCTTTAATCCACACTGTAAACCATTTTCAATCAAATAATACAATAATTTGAGTATTTGTACCAGCCTTAGTTGCAAGTCCTGTGAAAATCACAAATATTGCTCTCACTGCTGATATAATTAAAAACTTGCAACACAAAGTGACATTCCATTCAATTACAACTATTTCCCAAAATTCCAAATACGCAGTAACTAACACTAGTACACAAGTTAAATAACTAAATATACTGGAATGCCTTGGCAGTCATGTCAGAAATTCTGAGTGAACAGGTCCTTTCTTATTAGAAATTGAAGGTGCCAGATGTCAAGCCTACCTTTAGTAGCCGTGGGCAACGGAGGAGGGGGTTGATCCCTGTTATGAAGTAGAACAGCTCCAGGGGCAGGAGACTGGCTACATCCAGCTGTAACCCATTCAAAACAGAACACTGAGAAAACAACACACTTCAGTTTAACTGCTGATGGTTGAGTAGACCTAGAGCTATTCTCTCACCTTGAATCGCAATGCTCTCATATAGTTTCTTCTCATTTCTTTTGGGTCACTCTACAGAAAAAAGAAATGAGTAGAGTTATAAGTGCAGCAATCTGCAAATCACACTGGCTGTGACTTCACAGCTTCACGTACCACAATGTCCCCACCACGGATAAACTGCATGCGGGGTTGGAAGAGCAGGATGTCCATGATGTAGATGGCGTCACACAGATAGTCAGTCATCAGCCACAGGTGGATGTTGTCACGGTTCTGAAAGGGGAAAGCCCAGCGCACCGGGATCATCCACAGGTTCCAGTTCCAGGCCAATGTGACAAAGAACAGCCAGAGCACATAGACCAGGTCTATGGATTGGGATATGAGAGAAAAATGAGTCTTCTGCATATAGTATAGGCAATAGCATCAAATAGTAACTATTGGATTTCAGCAATGCAGATGTACAGCTGTCAACTCAAACATATTCTTGGTAATTTTGGAGATAAAGATAAAGCTGGTACATGGGAAATGCAGTCTAATAAATCACTTTTTTTCTTTGATTTATTATTGTGTTTTATTGCAGGTGGAAAGTTGTTTAACTTCAAAATAGAGCACATTTCTGATTCCATATAAAGAAGGAATAAGTGATTTCCAGATCAATAAATGACAGTAAAAAACATCAAAACTGTGCTAACCAATGCAGCAGCAGTGTAGGTTGCAAATGGTTGAGAAGTAAGTACAGAGTGAAGAAACAAAAGACCATGAGGAAGAAGAGAATACAGAAGATGAGATCTAGAACAGCTGACAAGACAACAGACAGTCTTGATTGATATGTAACTCCACAATAAATCACTTTTTACTTTTAACAGTCACCAGAGACTCAAGACCAAGGACAGAGGCGTTCTTGGTAGTGGAGTGCTACCACTCTGGGGACATTAGAAGTAAGACACCTGGATTGGGAGTGTAAGATTATTATGGTTGTAACTAAAATTTAGAGTTTTACAAGGGATAGAAACTGCCATGAGGAGGGTCTTGGTTAAGTGAGAAGGGTTGGATTGAGAAGAGGACCAAGGGAGCAGCAGTGGCAGATGTAGAGGGCTCTCACTGGTGAAAGGGTCGATGCTTGCTGGGAAGTGATACTGAAGCAGGCGGCCCATCCTGGACTGACGCTTCACCTTGAAACACAGCACCTTGCTATATTCCTCCTCTTGAGGCTCCTTCTGTGCAGGAGCATCCTGTTCTTCCTTCTCTGCATCTGGCTCCTTTGCAGTCTCAGGAGGAGAAGCTGGAACTGCTGGAGCTGCTGTTGCTGCTGCTGCTGCTGTTGCTGTTGCTGCTTTTGCTGGTGCTGCAAGTGGGTTACAGCAAAGAGAGAGCAATCACCTGTGGTCCTTTGTGACTCATACATCATCTGGATGGACATCTACAGTTTGTATCTAAAGGTCATTTGCTTCCATTACTTGTTTGCTACATTGGCCCTGAAGCTTCATTGAGAAACTAAAGAAGCAAACAACAGTGCAACTGTAGGATAACAATTTATATAGCATATAGACAATACTAATGATCAGGGATACACAAGGGTGCTTCAAAAACGACCATATTTTTAGTTTTAATTGCTAAAAAACCTCAAGTAATTTGCAATATTTCTCAATAGATTTAAGCAGGTTCAGCTCACAGGCAGATGGCGTGTCATTGTCCGAGTCATCAGGATCAATAAGTTTCTCCTTGGCGCGCTCTGTCCTTTCTTTAAAGAGCTTGACCAACTCCTGTAGGCGCTCGTTCACCACGGTGCTGGTCTGACTGGCTGAAGATGTCGGACGTTCCTTGAGTCTGGTAAAGGTAATGTGGACAGTGCCACTCAGCATTGTACACACAGTACCTAATGGATATATTTACCAGTCTACTAATTGGATGTATACAGATATATTAAAAGAGAAATGATTGCAAATCTGTTAATTATTTTTATATTCAGTGTTAGTGTTTTACCCATCATCACTTGTTATGCTGCTCTGACTGGGCCATGCCCTCACTGTTGTCTCTAGTTCCTCGTCTTCCTCATCTCCTGAAGAGTACAACTTCTTTCTACCAAAAAGGGGGAGAGAAACCATTACTCACAACGCACAATAACTGTCCTTCTGTCTTCTTTATGCTGTGTTGGTTCTTAGCTAGTTAATTCAGTAGTATGACCATTGCTCTATCCATCTTTAATAACTAAACAACACATCATGGTATTCAATACAGTCAAATCTGTGTGTGTCCATTTATTAAAAAAGAAAATGACTGAAATGGTAAGCGCTCATTGCAATCAGACATGCAATGAAGATAATGATGAAAATGTAGAATCAGAGTGGATGAAGATGCTTGCCATGCAGAAGAAGCACTGATAGATGAGTGAATGTGGGATGAGATGCTGGATAATTTATTAAATATCTTACATTTTGGTCCAAATTGTTTGTGGTTTTCTCTCCCTTAGGCCAGCATAGTTTCCATCCGTGTGTGTATGTGTGTGTGTGTGTGTGTGTGTTTGTGTGTGTGTGTGTGTGTGTGTGTGTGTGTGTGTGTGTGTGTGTGTGTGTGTGTTTGTGTGTGTGTGTATGTGTGGAGCAGACAACAATTACAATAATTACACAAAATCATATAATTAGACAAAGCTATATAATAATGAAATAAATCAACTAATAATCACAATTAAAACAGATGAATGGTTTCATTATTTATTTACATATAAAAACTATAAGAATGTGGGAAAGTAAGAAAGCTTGTAATACACTACTGGTGGTGCTTGGCTTCGATTGTTGAGTTTCAATAAAAATTTAGATTTAAACTAAATTGAGGACAGAAAAAACAGGGGTCCAAACCTGGTTCTGGTTGGCTTAGAAGGTCCAGGCACGGTGAGGGTTTTGAGGTTGGGGTCTTGTGGAGTGATGATCTGGGGCATGTGGTGAGACGTTGTTGCTCGCTGCTCACTGTCTGAGTCCATGTCTTCAACATTTACAGCTGGGTGAATGCTGAGTCTAGAACCAGCTATAAAAGAAATCACAACAGAATCAAACAGATTAAAAATGTATAAACATCCATCATGGCAATGTTTGAACACAAATCACGTGTTCAGTGTCCCTCATAGAAATAATCTATTGCATTGTTGATCTGCTGCCACTTGAGTTAGTGGAATAAACACTGATGTTTTGTTTGTGTTCACAGTCAGTGAACAGATTTATTCTTATTATTTCAATTCTGGCTTTTCAGTGGCTTTCAGTTCATAAAAACGTCAATTCATCAGTAGTAATAATTGCATTTAGCAGGGCTCTAACAACCGACAAAATATACAGTACATGTTACATTATTTATAATAATAATAATAATAATAATAATAATAATAATAATAATAATGATGATGATGATGATGATGATGATGATGACAACAACAACAACAATAATATTAATAATAAAAACAATAATAATAATAATAATGATGATGATGATGATGATGACAACAGCAACAACAATAATAATAATAATAATAATAATAACAATAATAATAATAATAATAATAATAATAATAATAATATAAATAATAGTGATATTATATCACTTTTTAGTAGTAAAGAAGTAATTAATGTTTAGTAGTAAAGGACCAGAAACAATGCACTACATTGCAACACCACATTACACATTTCAGAAACTTCAGTTGCATATAGATCCAAAGACCCATGTACAGTTCTTTCAAGCCAAAAATCAGCAGTAAACTAGGCATCAGACTGCACAGTATGAGTGGATTACCTGAAGGTCTAGTAGAGGTTTGCTCATCTTCAATATGGAAGGCGGGATTGGAGAGGCCCGAAAACTGGCGGGAGAGGTTAATTGGGGGCAGACGGGGGTAGGAAGGCACATTGGGCAAGTCCAGGGTGGAGCAAGGGGAGGAAGGGGAGGGGATGTTGGGTGTGTGGAGGGGGGACTGGCGGACCAGGCGGTCCAGCTCAAGGTCCCGACCCTGGTGCTGCTGTTGCTTCGGCATCCTGTACAGGCCTGAGACTGTTCAGACGGTTCTGAACAGTGGCATAGCACTGCCGGGCACGTTGTGGAAAGCTGGATAGAGGCTGTGGAAAGTGTTGTGGAATGTTGGAAATCTGTTGTGGAATATTGGACATGCGCTGTGAAATGTTGGATAAGCGTTCTCGGACGTTAGAAAGATGCTGGGGTAAACTGCAAGGAAACTCCTCTGAAAAAGTGGGACCTTTTTTAGGAAAAGAAGGAAACTGCTGGGGCAGTTTGGGCACATGTGCAGAGATTTGCTGGGGAATATTGGCAATATGTTGAGGCAACTGGTTGAGTTGGGTTGGCAATGAGGGCAGGTGCTGGGTAACCTGGGACAGCTGTGGGGGCAGTTTCGGCACAGGGGGTACTTTGGGGAGGGTAATATCGTTCTCTTTCAGCAGCTGGTTGAAACGGTCGAGGCACACAGAACTGTAGGGAATGCGCTTTAGGCAGGACTTCAGTGCATCACACCTAGAGGGAACTGGAAACAGAGCAGTTGAGTTATATATATATATATATATATATATATATATATATATATATATATACACACACACACACACACACACACACACACACACACACACACACACACATCACTGCCAGTGATTTACACCTCTACGATTAGGGTATCACTTCACATCAATTCTGATGTGTCTCCAGAATATGGTTTCAAAAAATTAAAGACTTACCCCCAGTGCCCTCCTCCGTTAATTCTTCCTCCCCCTAAACACAAAAAAGAGTGATAAAGAGAGATAAGACAGTGGGAACCATAGACTTCAAAAGCAAAATAAATAATAAAAAAATCGTAGAACTCAGAATAGCAGCAACATATAAAGATGAGGGTCTAAGAGTGCTGATTTAATCCCGCTGCAAACTGTAAATCATTGTGTGGGCAGTCAGTGTGTGCTCTTTCTTTTAAATGTTCAGCTGTGCTGCATGACAGACAATATAATAGCCATTCTCTGATTAAAGGCCTTCAATGTCCATTTTGCTCAGTTATCAATCAGCTCCACCTACTTTTGGTTTGAGCCATATTGAATGTTTTTCTTCTCATGGTAGCTTTTTAGACACATGTCGAACATGTGACACTGTTTTCGAATGCAAAGGCACTAAATCAGCTGCCGGAGAACACGCCACATTAAGCCTTCTAAAACCACAGATATTAAAGGGGCCATATTCTGCATTTGTATATTTTTCAGTTAGGTACACTAATCTCTCTGTTTTCCAAACTCTTTATCCTTTATAATTAAAAAGTCTTCTACCTGTGCTTTTAAAACTAGGATATGTAAATGATGACTGTTTTTATTGGTTGACCACTTCACAAGTAAAAAAAAACAAAACAAAAAAAACCCATCACAAATATGAATAATTGAAGCTGGACAGTATTTGCAGATGTAGGAATGAAGAGGTTTTACATTAAAGTTTTTTATCTTTCAACATATTTATGTAAATTTGCATATATTTACATAAAACCGCTTTCTTAAAGGTGCCCAAGAATGGAAACCTATATTTACCTTGACATAATTTATTAATGAATGCTCGATTTGTGGAAGTGACAAACATTCAAAATACTGTTTCAATGCCTCTGCGTTGAAAAATAAAATCTTGTATGACCAAAACGTTAAAAAAAAAACATTTTAAAACATAATGATTATATTTTTAAACCCTAAAACTGGTATGGAAACGTCTTGGGTCATTTTATTTACAGACCCAGCCCAATAATGAAGATCCTAACGTTGGAATGCTTTAAAACAGAATGGTGTTATTGATACAGTACATATATGTATACAATAACTACTGGACCGAGAGGCGTCTAAAGGCACCTTTAAAACAAACAAAGCACTCTGATTTCC
Organism: Acestrorhynchus altus; assembly: GCA_034509495.1. Lineage (NCBI taxonomy): Eukaryota > Metazoa > Chordata > Actinopteri > Characiformes > Acestrorhynchidae > Acestrorhynchus > Acestrorhynchus altus. The sequence continues at coordinate 25,880,039 of CM067512.1, forward strand.
ATTATATGGCCCCTTTAACTCACAGCCAGATAGTTCATAAATGGTTTGCGATTTTTGTCTGACAAAAAAATCGTTGACTATATACCTGCCTTATGTGAGATCAGTGTATTCCCTTTATTTCCTGACGATAACAGCTTGCTCAAGAGAAAGTTTAGTTAGATGATAACCAGGGATCTCATTTATCAACCATGTGTATGCACAGTTTATTGCACAAATGCATTTCTAAAGCGTGATTTTACTTTTTTGTATAGTTTAGGAGAACAGCTTTATAGACAGTGCATCCAGAAAGTATTCACAGCTCTTCACTTTTTGATGTTACAGTCTTTTTTCAAAATGGATTCAATTCATATCCCCCCTCAAAATTCTAAACACAATGCCCGATGATGACAAAGTGAGAAAGGTTTTTTTAAAATCTTTGCACATTTATTAAAAATAAAACAAAAATATAAAATGCTGAGGTTCATTGTCCTGTTAGAGGATAATACTTTAGCCCAATTTGACTTCCAGAGCACTCTGGAGCAGGTTATCAAGGATTTTGCTGTACATCGTTGCAGTTATCTTTCCCTCAACTCTGACAAGTCTACCAGTTACTGCTTCAGAAAACATCTCCACAGCATGATGCTGCCACCACCATGCTTCACTGTAGGAATGGTATTGTTACGTGATGAGGAATGCCTAGTTTCCTCCAGATATGATGCTTGGCATTCAGTTCAAAATGTTCAATCTTTTGTTTCTCATGGTCTGAGAGGTTTTTAGGTGGCATGAAGAGTCCTGGTGGTTCCAAACTTCTTCCATTTATAGATGATGGAGGCCAATGTGCTCATTGGGACTTTCAATGCAACAGAAATGTTTCTGTATGCTTCCCCAGATCTGTGTCTCCATATAATCCAGTCTCAGAGGTCTACAGACAATTCCTCAGAAATAAGGGCTTGATTTGTGCTTTCACATGCTCTGTCTCCTAAGGGACCTTATATAAACCGCAACATAAGCTGTAACAAATGAAGCACTGTAAATATTTTCTGGATGCACTGGAGATCCAATTCTGACCATGCATTTGCAGAAAACCCCTAGCGTTAGCAAAGTGTAGTCATGAGTAAATATTGGCATAATCAGAATAATTTGGACTATGGTTGAACTGTGGTGCTTGTATAGGTGAGGTGCAGACATAGAACAGCTGAATAATAGTAAATGAATTAAAATGGCTTGCATATGTGAGATGATTCACAATATGCTGACATTACAAATGTAGTGGGACTAAGTAAAATGGTATTACACCAAGTAAAAAAGTAGGAATTAGATCTGCACAATGCTGGATAAAATTACATAGCAGTTTTTTTCTGTGACATGTACTATATGTCCAAATGTTTATGGACACCCTTTCTAATGAATGCATTCACCTACTTTAGTTCACCCCCATTGCTGACACACAGCTTGTCTAGTCCTGCTTATAGAATAGGACTCTGGAACAGATAAACATGAGTCTGTTTTCACCATGCCTAATGCCATGCATGGGGTAAAGGGCTATAAAGCCCCCCAGCACTAAGCTGTGGAATAACAGTGCTGCATCCAATACTTTTGGCATGAGTTGGAGAGTTGGGGGTGAAGTGGTGAAGTGATCATTCAACATCCTAACTCTCATCCCTAACTCTCTTGTTGCTGAATGCAATCAGATCCACACAGCAATGGTCCAGAATCTAGTAGCTGAAATGTGGTCAACAAAAGGTGTGTATCATAATTACATATATGTATCGTATATAGGTGTGTATCATAAATACAATGTGTTTACTGCACATGTGCACATCACGATGACAATGATAAAATGATATATTGTTCAGCCCTAATAGGAGTTCTGTTCTATCACATACAAATTCTTTTTAATGGGCAGATTTTTTTTTTACTGGTGTGACTGATTCTACAAGTTTTAACACATCATTCACCTGTCAAAAAAAAATAATAAATTACATGCTAAAATGATCAAAGAAATATTACATTGTAAAAAATATTACAAAAATGTAATTATCGTTCTGTTGTGTAGCTGTAGTACATTAGGTTAGTGGGACCTTTGAAATTCAAGTTACTTATTACAGATGCACCAATCAATCAGTCAGTGACTGAAACTGGCTGTTTTTGCGTGATTGGCCATTATTGGTGACCAGCCATTCACTCTCACAATGCTGGTAATGTTTACACTTGTGAACCACAAAAGGGCAACATTGGCACAAATGTAGCCACACAACTTGCCTGATTTGTGCAAAGTGTGTGCGATGGCCTAGTCACACTATTCGATCAGCCGAGCAAACCAAGTTGCACAAACATGTCACATTCAGTGACTTTTCTTTTCGCGAGTTACTGATCTTGCTTCACATTATCAGAGCCAAAAAAAGACCCAGTGGGTGCTGGTTAATGCATTTGGTCCATCCGTAAATAAAGGACTATAAGCACTCTTCCACTTACAAACTTCCTAATTTTCCAGACATCACACTTAAATGTAATAAAGGTACTAAATATCTGCAAAATACAAAGTTGATTTTACAAGGTCCCTTAAAGGCAGTTATAGATGAACTGTTATACATTAGCAGGCACTTTGACTTAATTCTTGCATCATGTGACGCCCATAGTGGTGCTCATCTGCTGGCTCACAGTTGCTACCTGATTCGTGTCACTTTTGCGCATGCTTGGCACAGACTGGAGAGTCACATTTGCTAATAATGATGAGACTTAAGCTGGAGGCTTTTTCACAGCAAGTGAGGAAGACAGCATGCTTACTGTTTGCAGTACATGCATGATGAAACTTGAACAAAAATGTTTCTGTATGCATTGATTTATAATTCTTACAAGGAACTTAAAATCAGCCACAATTCTGGCCAGTCAAAAAATCCAAATTGTGAGTCGGTGCATCTATTATTTATTAACTGATTCATTATTATTCATTTAAAAGGGGCCAAAAGAAATACAGACATAAAATACTTTTAATATTTTTACATTTATTTTTTACTGAAAGTTAAACGTGTCCTGTAATGTTGCCCTTTTAGAGATACAAGGTTTGTGTGTCACATTGACAATATGTAGCTTTTAATGAAATCTCTTTATGTAAATGTGTGTGAATATTGATAAGCAAAACTGGCTTTAAGGCTTTCTGAAGTGTTCTAGAATGTGTATAATGTTCTAAACACTTTGATAATGAGGCCCCTGAGAGTGAGATCATTAATTTTTCATTAATATTTATAAGATGCATTCAAATCTGAGACATCATTACAAGAATTACAGCAGCACTGAACCTGAACAGGAAGGACAGGTAAAGATTTTTAGGCTAACTAAGCCTCACCTGAGCATCAGTATGAGACCTTGCAGTGCTGTGAGCAGACTTGGGCTGCTCAGTGATTGCACCTGGTTCTGATTCAGCCTCTGATGAATTGTCACACTCTTCTTCCTCTGATTCTTCTGATTCTGCCTCTGGAGAGGCTGCTGCTCTCACTGGATCTGGAGAAGCAGGCTCAGGCTCCGGAGGGGGAGAAGGATGTCTAGGTTCCTCTTCTGGAGGCTCCTCTGTGTAGCCTTCTGCTTCCTCCTGCTGCTCTGCTTCCTCTGGATCCTCTTCTTTTACGTCTGGATCTTCTACTGGATCCTCGACCTCCTCTGGATCTTCTTCTGGCTTTTTCGGGTCATCCACTTCTTCCTCGAGATTGTCTGCTCCCTTTTCAGTATCTTTTAGAAGTTCTTCTGAATCATCTGTTGCCTTTTCTGGAACTTCTTCTGGCCTCTTTGAATCATCTACCTCTTCCTCTAGATTGTCTGCTCCCTTTTCTGAATCCTTTAGCAGTTCTTCTGAATTGTCTGTTGTCTTCTCTGGATCTTCTGTTGCATCTTCTAGATTCTCTACAATATCTAGCTCTTCAACCTCCTGGACAAACTGTTCAATTGCGGATTGTTCATCACACCTGCAAAACATGCACACACACACACACACACACACACACACACACACACACACACACACACACACACACACACACACACACACACACTTCACTGTGCTGCTACCATCATAAGATACATCATTAATAAAGATTAGTCAGCCTGTTTTGGATGCTGACATGCAACCTCAAGCTCTGACACTACCTCCACTGTGCTTGACAGATAAGATTACGTTTCGGATTGTGATAAAATCCTATCGTTCTCTGAGTTCTAATGTATCATCTCATGTTTATCTTTTGATTTTAGCCCCATATGTCTTCAGCTTATATCAAAAAATGAAAGAATTGGCCTTTTTTGGAGTGGGGAACTGATTATCTCAATCCTATCTTTCTCTGCATTCTGATCTATTTCATGTTTATCTTTTGATCTCAACCCCAGATGACTTGGCCTTGCACTTCCAATACTTTAAGAGAGGGTTTAAGACCTCGATATATATTTCTACAATAAGTTCTACAATGACACTGCAATAGCACTGCAAACACCTATTATGACATGGTAAAAAATATGACAACACTGAAGATAATGTTCATAGTTATATGACACAGTTTCCACTAAACCATGAACTTACTCTGAGAATCCCACGCCTGCACCTTTATGTCATATTTAGATTAATATCCATTCATGATCGCTCCTGTTGTCTTCCACAGACCTGTTTGTGTTGGTAACCTGAGCGCCATCCTTCCCGGGAAACAAGCGCTGGATGCTGGATCTGTAACCAGGCAACCGTCAAGGAGGGACCAGCCGTTACTGTGGAACGCGACTCTGTTGCCAGGACAACCCTGCATCTAATTAATCAGCAGGTTGCTGTGGAGATACTAAAGGAGCTCTCATAACATATCAAACCCTGCTCTACGGGCAGTGAGGTGATTATATTGAGACTAATGTTTTGGTGTGCAGATTCCTAAACCAGTAAGGACTGGGAAAGGAGCAAGGAGCTGTGAGATTGTAGCAGTGATTCACTGGGCAAACGTTGACAAAAACATGGCCAGCAGAGGGCGCTGCAAACGCACATTACCAAAGCAGCCAGCAGCTTAGAGCTCAAACCTGGAGCTGTGTAACAGATTTAGAACAGATACAGAGCTTTATTCCAATGATCGAGGTTAAAACACACATCGCACCTTCAGGATATAACCCAGAGTTGTATACAGAAAGCAGAGCTACTCTTAACAACTGTGCAGCCACAAAGGGACTAATTACCCCCAAATGCACTATTTATCTAGGTAACAATTATATTAGTGGATCTAAAAATAAAAAAGGTTTTTGATGATTTAATAAAAAAATAAACTGTTACATATTTTATATTCATTACCAAATTGATCAACAGTAAAAATAAATAAATAAATAAATAAATAAATAATAAAATTATTTATATATATATATATATATATATATATATATATATATATATATATATATATATATATATATATGCATACATATATAATGTATATGTGTATATGTGTATATGTGTACATGTGTATATGTGTATATGTATGTGTATATATGTATATGTATGTGTGTATATGTATGTATGTATGTATGTATGTATGTATGTATGTATGTATGTATATATATATATATATATATATATATATATATATATATATTTCATTTCTATGTAAATTGGCTTCTTCTGAAGTAACATTAATTTAGTTACCCTGTTTCAGAAACAGTCATGCAAGTTCAAGCCCTAACACTACCTCCACCATGCTTGACAGTTGAGCTTACATGTTTAGGATTGCCATAATATCTGTCTCTGTGTTCTGATCTATCATGTTATTTTTATCTTTTGATCTGAACGCTAGATGTCTTTAGCATATAGAAAAAACAAAAGCCTTTGGCCTACATTTCCAATACTTTAAGACAAGGACTGAATATCTCATAGCTTAAGTATATTCACTTGTGGTTGGCAATTGGCAAGCCACTATCTGTGTCTGTCTATCATACACAAAAAGTGCAGCAAAGAAGTGTTATTTTTCAAAGTCTGTTCTAGTTTATGAAAACTTACGTAGAGACTTTACTTTGTGAGATTTCAATTTCACTCTCCTCCTCCTGCAGCACCTGTAACCTGGTACACACACACACACACACACACACACACATTAGTTTCTGACCATTATGTTAATATTACTGCATCATGCACTTGGGTCTTGTGCAAAATCACTGATCAAATCATTTCTGAAGGCAGCTTTGCCTCTGAGGCAGAACAAATGCAACTGGTTCAGAGAATAAATATCCAAATAAATATCCAGTAGGCATTGTTTTAAAAATATACAATGCCTTCAAGTAGTATTCAACCCCCCATCAGATTTTGCAGGTAGAGTTCATTTAACAGTTTGAAATTTGGACTGTAATTTCTATATTTATTAATTTATTTACATTTTTTCTATATTCCCAGACAGTCAATTATTATTCACCCCTTCAAACCACCAGAATTCTGTTTGGTCATCAGAGGCAATATCGCTGAGAGTAACAAGGCTGGCAAAAGGTACAAAATCTTTTCCAATGAGTTGGGCCGACCTGCCTCCCCTGTTGGGAGCATCATCTGGAAGTGGAAGGCTTATGAAACTACTTTTACCCTTCCAGGCCTTTCAACGTTTCCTCCCTCCCATAAAAACTTACTCCCCTGCAATGTTCTCCATTCCAGGTGAGCCTGTAAGGTACCTTTACTTGCAAAGTGTCATCTCAAGGCTCATGATCACTTGGGGCACTCTGAGGCAGATTGGTTAAAGGTTCTCTGGTCAAGAGATTAGATCACTGGTGTCAACCACACCCTGGACATTTGGAGAGGGGATGGCACTGCATATGACCTCAAGAATACCATCCCTACAGTCAAGCATGGTGGTGGCAGCATCATGTGGAATGCTGCCTAAGAAGCCAGCTAGCTAGTTTTCCAGGCAGCTTTCTGAGAAACAAAAAAAAAATTGCTCATCTTTCATGCAATGCTCCCACATATAAAGCTCAATATACATATATTTAAGCTCCACCATATATAAGCTCAGACACATATTTCTAAAGCTCCACCAACTGGTTATTTTAGCTGTTTATTTTCTGAACCAATTGCATTCGTTCTGCCTCAGAGGCAGAGCTGCCTTCAGAACTGTTTTCAATAGCAATTTTGCACGCAAGCCCCCATGAGTCAACTCATGCTTTGATAATAAGCTTTATTAGTCATAAATATGTTGAGTTCTATTCAGACCATATTTGAACTTAATATGGTTCAATATGCCTTTTAAGGTTTAAAGTGGGTACCACCTCAGTGACGGCATTTGTTCCCTATATAGCACTCTGTAGATGTTCTGTAGATGTTGCATGTTGCCTGTTAGCTCTGTGTGTAATTACTCAGGCTCTGGCTCAGGGTCTGGCTCTGCTTCCTCTGCCACCTCTATGATGGTGCTGTGTATGGCCAGTCTGGCTTTAGCCAGCTCTCTGACGGCTATCTCTGCTGTCTGCCTCGCCACCTCTTCGGCCACCCTGGCCATCTCTAGGCGTTCCTGCCTCAACCTACAACACAAAGCAGCATCAGCAGTGTTCATCAAGCTCAATTATTGACTTCCATTTCAGCTGCTGCACTCTTTAAATCTTTTTTTATTTTTTTCAAAACAAGCTCTTTAAAAAGATGCCACTCCCTCCATCCAAATTTCTCCCAATTTTGAACTTCCATTCCCATCCCGTAGCTAAAACTTCCATTATCACACCATGCCACCAACACTGGCAGGGTATAGGGTAGTATGTGCTTCCTCCAAGATGTAACACATCTTCTTACACTGCCATTAATACAAAGTCCCTGAAGCTCCAAACATCTGAAGGAGAACACCACCAGCCACTTCTGATACAGCATTGAAGGAACATTAAGAAAGCACAATATATTCACTCAACAAACATGTCCCACTTCTAACCGTTCCTCCAAAGATGCAATGGCACTGCTCTCTGCCTCCATCTTGATACTCTCGATGAAGGGTGTCCATCGTCCAGTTTGGGTCTCTGCATCCTCTTGTTGTATGCCTGAGGCCACAGCTGACTGGTGTTCCACTGCCTCTGCTTGAGTAGAACACTGCCGAACCCGCTGCTTAGATATCCTTTCTTGTAGTGGGACCACTTCTTCTGGGCCGACCTCCTCGAGGACCAGGTCTGTTGGAGTAGGCCTTACATGGACAGCTGACAATATAGAGAGCAGGAGATATGATGATGCATGTGATTATGCTGAACCTTTGTACTTCTTTCTTTAGAGAGTAGAAGCTGTAGACCCACACTTTAATTTCTCATTTTCAAACTACACAGTATACATTTTTTCTCCAATACTTGATCGCACCTCCCATTGCCTTAAGAAGAACAAAAAGAACCACTCAATCACCATTCGTGTTGTACACAGACATTTGACTCTGGCTTTTAAGAACAGAACCCAGTCCTGGGTCAATATTGGACAAATGCAGCATTGTATTGTTTTGGCCCAGCAGGTTGCTGACAAAGAATTTTGGGTCAAGCATTTAACCTTAATCATGTAATTTTATCTACATTACTGGGATCACTGAACTAATGTTTGGATTGTGTTTTGATGTAATTGTGCAACTCAATTGTGCATTTCAGACTATACAATGTTACTTAATATTATATATCCTACATTACACATAAGAGGTGAGGCATAATGCTGTGATGTTGCTAGGTTGTTATGATGCTGTTGTTATGTGGTTGCCATATTAACATATATGGTGAGTGTGCTGTTCCTAAGGGGTTGCTAAATGGATGCTGTGGAGTTGCTAGGTGGTTGCTCTGCAGTTGATAGGCTGTTCAATAGGTGGATACTATGGAGTTGCTTGGTGTTTATTAAGCAGTTGCTGTGGTATGCCAAGTGGTTGCTATGTGACTGCTGTGGTGTTGCTAGATGGTTGCTATGATATCCAAGTTTGTTTGTAACATGCAACCATATTCAAAACACCAAAATCAACCATAATCCATTGACTCTGTTATCTGAGCAATGTAGTTAAAAGTTACTCTGATCTAAAATCAATCTGATGGATCGGAACACCCCAGTGCTGGGTTGTTTCAACCCTGAATTTTAGGGAGCAAGCTGGGAGCCTTGCTTAAGGGAATCGTGAGTTCAAGGTCATCAAGCTGGTGACCTTCTGGTCACAATGACAGTTCCCTAACCTTTAGGCAATGGCTGCCTAATAACCGCACTGAGAAGTCCTTTTTTTATTTCACTCTTCCATGAACTGGGTTCATGTTTCAGTTAAAGTTTTTGTGCCTGTTTCAGCTTTTTAGAACATACAAGAATTGGGATTATGGACATGTAACTGCTGGTCAGGACATGTGTTCCAGGGTTCCATCATGCCTGTTAAACAGGTAACACAGATATGGACTTTGACATCCTATGATCATCTTCTAATGTTTAATGTGAGTCAGTTTCAGAATCATAATCAGAAATACTTTGTTAATCCCAGAGAGAAACTGCAAAAGTTTAGTGCTCTGCTTGGGCATAACGCAAAAAGTGTCTGGAAAAGTGAAAGTTTAATCCTTATCTTATTGAACTGATACTGTAATTAAGGCAGGATTGTGTGAAACCTAGCTTTAGAGAGCCATGATAATGATGCATTTTAATTTTGCTTATTTTTTTCACATGAGTTTTCACAGGAGTTACTGAATATGATAACATTAATAGTGCATCTCAAAATATTTACATATTGTGAAAATTTCAGTCATTTTCAAAATTTTACTTAAAGAATAAAATCGTATTTGATAGATATTGCATGTACAATTACTTTTTTTATGCTTTATTGTTGACTAGAAATCTAGTATCTTAAATAATTACAATATTTACATTTTCGGTATCATAATTAAGCTTGAAACATGCTCCCTAAAATGTAATGAATATAAAATATGAGACAGTTTACCTTTTTGAACTAAATCATGAACAAAAAAACAAACTTTTTTTCTTTTTGTGAGATGGATATGTTAATATATACTTCACAATATTATCTACACACACTACTTTATCTACTGTGAAGTAGAGTATATGGATTTATATGTACATGTATATAAATAAGTGGTGTTTAGGAGCTAAACTAAAAGGAATGGTTTGGCAAAACTGTATTTTCTCAAGCTGGAAACTAGTTACATTTAAGTCATTTGAAAAAAAATATTTTAGAAAAATGTCTCCAGGCTGAACACATCACTTCTTTTTCTTTTTCCTTTATTTTCCTCAGTGTAACACACACATACAACACAACCCACAAATACAGTATTTCACCACAGTAACACCACTTTTACAGCAGTGACTAATGCTGCATGCAATCATTGATCACATTTACAATTAAAGGCAATGAAGGGAGGTGATATTAGAGGGTCAATGGAACAGTAAAGGCGGTGGTATGTTTGCATTATACAGTATGTGCATCTTTGAAAATAATTTAGTGCATCATTTAAGATTCATCAAATTGGAGTAGGGCATTTAGCAGCATGAATAACTATTACAGGTTAATGCACGATACACAGATATACTGCAAGTCTTTATAATGAGATAATTAGGCCATTCAAACTAGAATACAGGCATCCAGTACTGCAGTAAAAAGACTATATTTATATATATTCCAGTACATTCCAACATGTCCATTTCCAGTATCTGCTATGGGCAGGACATTTGTTAAACATTTATTACATTTTCTATAGTCTTACAATCAGCACTGCATTACAAAAAACAACCCATCCAGTGTATATAAATTACACATACAAATCCTCTACCAAGTCCATTTAGAATATATCCTTATAACAGAATTATAAAAATAAAACTATCTTAATGTACAAACACAGCTACACATAGATCAATTGTATATATATGTGCATATTAGATCCAAATGCAGCTATATTTATGTTATATAATTTATAAATATTAGATTAGTTGCCAGGTAGAAAAGGATGAGCCTTACAGTGTGAATTCATAGCTGCCGGATTGCTCTTTTGAGCAGCACCTGACACTGAGTGTGGATTTGAGGCTTTGTTAGATGAAATGGTCTAATATTGCTCTTCTTTTTGTATGAGAGGACTTGAATCAACGAATTACTAAGTGTGTGTCACCGTATGACTGTGTAATGAAGAACATTTCGTCCCCACACCTTCACTGACTAGGCCAGACATTGCGTACCTTGCGTACCTAGGAAGGCGCTTATTTGTCATATTTTATTAACAGTACCAATCAAAAGTTGGGTTACAACTTGAACATGGGGTTTTCCCATAATTTATATTTTCCTAATTTAACCCATTTTGCCAACAATGTTATATTGCATTTACAGTATCAGACATTGGATTTTAACCTAACATTATAATATAACATTTATATATGTTTGTATTTCAACATTGTTCAGCCTTGAATTTCTCAACAGTTGGTGCAGCAATGGTGCCAACCAGCATCACACTGGGTGGGATGTGGGGAGAGAATGCTATATACACACACCTAGAAAGAACAAGGCCAATTTTGCTCTCTCTCTCTCCAGCTGTCGATGACAGGCTGACCCAGGATTCGAACCTGCGAACCTCAGATCATAGTGCTTGTGTATTAGCCCCCTACGTGCATTATTAACTGTTCAATTCATGGTTGGAAAATCTTGAACCACAACTTTTGACTGGTAAATCAGATAAGCTAGAGTGTGTAGTATGACTATCAGTCTGGCTATGTGTCTGTCTGAGCTGTGGGACAGTGCCAGACTCTTCCTCTGCCTTCTCCTCCTCCTTTTGTTTAAGGGGCTCTCAGTGGCCTCCCCCCTGAAACACAAGGAGAAGACGAACTGGGTTAGAGGATGGCTGGACACTGGCCCAACAGAACTGCCCAGAGAAAACTGGTCACCCCCGAAGACGCAAGCCTTCCCAGCCTGTGCTATTAAAACACTGGGTTAATACTTTCTGTATTTGTGGGTTGTATAGAGGATGGGTATTGTTGTAATCATGCAGTGCTCATGCAGTGATTATCATCTGAGGAGCTAAAATCATGTTTGCATCGTGGCTACAGCTGGCCGGAGCTGGAAGGAGGAAAATAAAGATAGGACTTACCGTTTTGTATAACTTCTGCAGTCTCCTGGGAAGAAAAAAAAAGGTCATTTGAAGAGTAAAGATACATTTAATGTACTTTCAAGGTGGTGCATTTGCTGGTGCCTCACTCACCCCTTGATCCTCTTTGCCTTTTATGACAGGCTGTGGTAAGGCCAGGCCCAGACCATGGACAATCCATCCCATCACACTGTGAGTGATGAACAGATATAAATATAAGCCTCCAGCAGTCCATTATTTAATAAATCATTTCCTCTTTAAAACATAGGTTACCTAATAGTTCATGGTTTACGTGTGTAGTTTTATATAATAAAAACCATTTGATTAGTGTTTAAGATTTATGTAAAATATACTATGTATTTTTCTCCTCACAAAAACAAGCAGTAAGGCCACATTTAGTTACAGAATGTTCACTTCTTTACTTGTGCTGTGGCTCACTTACTGTGCCTGTGGCTGTGTGTCTCAAACTGATAATGTCTTCTGTTCATTTGTATTAATGCTCTTATAATGTGTGTAGTTTGGGTACAGATGATCTATTTATTTTGACTTATACTAAATCTATTTTTCATACTGTTTATGATTTAAATTGCATAAACCGAATAACAATGGTGTGCATGGCATGGTTGCAAGGAGAAAGCTGCTGCTCTTCAAAAAGAACATTGCTGCCATTCTGCAAGTTTCCTAAAGATCATGTAGACAAGCCAGAAGGCTTTATGATTTCTGTGGATGGATGAGACCAATAGATATATTTTTTATTTAAATGAGAAGGATTATGTTTGGAGAACGGATAACACTGCCTTCCAGCATAAAAAACCTATTCTATTTGTGAAACATGATGGTGGTAGCATCATGTATTGTTCCTGTATTACTGCATCTGGGCCAGGACTGCTTGCTATCATTGATAAAACAATAAATTCTAAATTATAACAGCAAATTTGAAACGAAAATGTCAGGATATTTGTTCATGAGCTGACTCGTAAGGGAATATAGGTCATGCAGCAAGCATTTTTCTTCCTTTTATGATTTAAAGTGCCACTAAAGGCCTGCTATGGATGACTGCCTTCCCCACACAGCAGGACCAAGTCTGGAGGGAAGTCCTGGCCTGATACGCTTTTGACTTACCTGACCTTTGTATCCACCTCTGTAACACTGGTTACTGATTCAGGAGGAGGGGACAAAACTGTAGACAAAAGGGAAACAGATACTGTTGTGTAAATTTTACAAATCTGAAAAATGGGTAAAATGGAGATGAAAAGTTTATGTTTTTAATGGTTTAGTTTGACAGAGACAATATATTATACACCTTTATAAATATAGCCTAGATACTTACACTCAAGTACACTCCATTCATCCACTTTTGAGCGGGATACAAATTTTGCAATTGGTGATACTGGTGCTGGCAGTTGTGGAGGTCATACCTTTATTTGAGGAGCGAGATGATCTCTGTGAGCTGCTGTCTGGACATTCAGGTACTCGGTGTGCAGGTTGTGGCAGAGCATTATGGAAACCAGTCTTTATCCACTCCACCACTCTGTAGAGAGATGGAACAGCTTGTGAAGGAAACATTCATAGGCAATTAATTGGCAAAGCACATTCAAGAATCAATATGATTATGAAGCCAACTGATTGTATTGAGTTATAGGATGGTGTAGCCCATATTGTAGAACCTCACCTGATCCTGACCCCTAAACTCAACCCTAATCACACATTATGTCACTAATCCTCATCCTGAATGCTCACCCAGACTAAGGTTTTAGTTTAAGCATGTTTTTAAGGCCAGGCCTTCTCTTTTGATATTTCTATATTTCTGCTGTGGAGCCCAGAAGAAGAGTTATTGATGCTTGTCAGGCTGGAATATTTTACAAAATCATCTCTAAAGATTTTGGACTTCAAAAATCCACAGTCAGACACATCAAATGGAGGAAAATTAAGAGCATTATCACACTCCCTAGGAGTGCTCAACTAACAAAGATCATGCCAAGAGCTATAGATTATATCAGAATAGAATAGATTTTCAGGTCAGAAAGGAACCCACAGTAACTTCTAAGCAACTAAAGTCTAATGTTAATGTTCATGAGCTCACCATCAGGAGAACACTAAACAATGGTATGCATGGCAATGTTGCAAGGAGGAAGCCAATTCTTTCCCAAAAAGAACATTGCTGCTATTCTGCAGTTTCCTAAAGATCACAGCCAGAAGGCTGTTGGAGCAGATGTTGTTGTGGATGGATGGACCAACAGATCTTTTTGGTTTCAACAGTGCATTCCAGTATAAAAAACCCTATGCTATTTGTGAAACACAGTAATGGCAGCATCATGTTTTGGTCCTGTTTTACTGGACAGGATGGCTTGCTATCATTGATGAAACAATGAATTCTGTATTGTACCAGCAAATTCTAAAGGAAAATGTCAGGACATTTGTCCATGAGGTGATTTGCAAGGGAATGTTGTTCATGCAAGACAAGGACTCTAAGAACACAAGTCTTTCTAACAAAAATTATTTCAATATAAAGGTTGTGGAAGGACCTGAAGGAAACAGTTCAAGGGAGGAAACTGACCAACATTACAGAGGTGAACCTGTTTTGTATGAAGGTATGGACTATAATTCCTCCAAGCCAATGTGCAGGACTAAACAACAGTTACCAAAAATGTTTCATTGAAGTTATTGCTTCATAATGTAACATCAGATACTAAAGGTATCATTTCACCTATTGGACTGAAAAAAACTTACCTGGGCTGGAAATGAGCAGGAGGTTCTACTTCAGATGTTTCATCTTCTGAGACCATCTCCACCACTGGAATATTAGGTAGTGGCTCAGCGTCTGAGGGTAAACAATCAATGACCACTAAGACTTTAAAAAAACCTCAACAAGTAAGCAAACTTTTTATAACTCTGTACACACCAGAGATACACACCTGAAAGCTCTTCAATATTGTGAACCTGAAAACAGAAGTTAATCCAACAAGCATGAGTGAATACACCAGCATGAGATTTACTTTTATTATGTATTTATTTTGTAGAATTTCAGTTTAATTTAGCATTAAATTAATTGCATTTTTTTTAAGTGTTGTTGATTCGTCACCAAATAATTGTGTATTAACTTTATTAATGATTACATTTATACATTAAATATGCAACATTTTTTAGTGAAAATCTATTTATCTATTTAAAGAGGTCCACTGTGACATTTCAGGTTCCTTAGTTAAAATATGTGTGGCTTGGAAAAAGCAAAATGCGGATTTTTGCTTATTGTTCGAGTGAAGTGGTTTGGGAAGGCCAGGGAAGTGTTTTTACATAATATGCATGAACAGTTGGGGAGACATTATAGTGGTTTTAGTCAAACACAGAGGGGAGGCCAGACACAGCATGCAGCTGTACTTACAGATGTCTTTGCCTTACACTCTGCCTCACAGACCTCTGAAAGCTGAATGAGAATTCAGTTACAGAAAGTGCTAACTGAAAAAAACTGCTCCTGGAACATGCTTAAAATCTGTCTGATGACAATCAGTTATATTTTATAGATTATATTTTACATATATTCTGATAATTACATTAAATAGGCCAATATCGTTCAAAACTGTGTGTTTAAAAGATTATTTCCCTACTTTTACATTATTTTTAAGTATTTTTTTCTTAATACTGATTTTGCTCTTGCTATTTAAAATCTCCCATTTAATATAATATAAAAACATGAGTTTGCATATATGATACTGGTTTATCTTACTGTTTAACCTGTTTAATGAAACTTACCAGGGAATCTGAATGAAAGCAAAAATTGAAGGTAAAATCACCTCTGTTGTTTCGTCAACTTCACCACTCTTTTGGGTGTATTTGGCTTCTGGCTGGGGCACAACCTTCCCAATTCCATGTGAGATCCATCCAATTACTCCCTGCCTGTTGGAATTAAATAGGAAATGTGACATTCATTAATGCTTCAAAGTAACATACACTTCAAAAGTAACTCAGCATCTCTTCTAAAGTAACATTCAGTATTGCTTCTAAAGTAACATTCTGTAACATTTCTATGGCAACAGTAATGCTTCTAATAAAACATTCAGCAATGGTTCTAAAATAACATTCAGCAATGCTTCTAAAGAACTATTTAGCAATACTTTTAAAATAACATTCAGTAATGCTTCTAAAGTAAAAAGCTGGAATGTTTTAATTGAACACTCATGTACCATTCAGTGGTACATCTAAAGTAACATTCTGTAACTTTTCTTAGAAATATTTGTCTAAATTATCATTCATAACACTTCTAAAATAAAATTCATTAGTCAGTAAAAGTAACATTCTTTAACTGTTCTAAAAACATTCTGAAACCCTTCTAAATTAACATTCAATAATGCTTTTTAAAAGCATTCAATCACTCTTCTAAACATTCTGTAAATCTTCTAAAGTAACTTTTAGCACTGCTTCTCAGTAACACTTCTAAAGTAAGAGTAATGTTTCTAAAGAAGTATACTTTAACTCTTAAAGTAACTTTTAGTAATGGTTTTATAGTAACATTCAGAAATGCTTATAAACTCTGAGTTCTTCTTCTTCTTCTTCTTGTTCTTCTCCTTATTATTATTATTATTATTATTATTATTATTATTATTATTATTATTATTATTATTATTATTATTATTATGTTAGGTCTTATTTTGTACAGCAATGCTGGAGAACAGTAAAATAAATATCAAATCATATCACACCTGAGATATGCATATGCAATATGTCCATAACAATTATGTATTTAAGAGAATATAAATAAATTGTCCCTATGTACCCCCCAGAAAGCAGTTAATCCTACCTGTCTGAACCATCCTCATGAGGTGGCTGGAAGATAAAAATATACAAACAGTTTGTTAAGAGAATTCAACCTTATTGGCCATATAGTTTTACAGGCTATTAGTCTTGAATGTAGAAGCAGTAGGGGTTTAACCTTGGCCTCATTGTTGTCTCGTTGCAGGAGAGGGCTTCCTGCAGGCTGGGGCAGGGCACTCACAAAGCCATTCGAGAGCCAGTTCAGCACTCCACTCTGAACACTACAGGGGCACAGAGACACAGAATACATAATGTAGCAGGCTTTAGTGTCTTATGAGGAAAAGAAGGAGTCGAGACTGGACTGATACTCACCTGTTCTGTGATGTTTCTGACCCTTGATCATCCTCCCTGATTGATTTTGCTGACTTCAGCTTTGCTGTAAGAGAACAGTAAGACGGGAAATATTCAGGGGGGTTATGTAAGACCACCTGGATTTCTCCTTGGAATGAAAAAGTAAAGGGAATAGGTGTGTACCTCTGTTTACTGGTGCTTTCCCATCCTAGTGTTGGAAAGCAGGACAGAATAAGAAAGAAGTAACTGTCACTATGAATGATGATGCAAAAGTGTATATAATAATCTGACAAAAGTATTGGGACACCTGATCATTCAATAGTTTTTCTAAGGGATTAAAAATAGTTTATTCTGCTTTTATTGGAGTTGCTGTGCACTGCTGACCAAGAAAGGCTTTCTACTAGATTTTGAAGCATTGCTTTGATGATTTAATTGCATTAAGCTGCAAACAGGTTATGGGTGTGAAGATGTTGGATGATCATCACCCCACCTCATTCCCAAATCCCCAACCCATCCCAGAAATACTGGATGAAGCACTATCATTCCAGAGAACACAGTTCCACTGCTTCACAGCTTTGTAAGTAGTAGGGGTGCTTTATGTCCCTCTAACCCATGGCTGACATTAGGCATAGTACCAGAAGATTCATGTTCATCTGCTCCAGAGAGTCCTATTCTATTGGCAGTATGTCTCTACAGGCACTAGAAAAGCGTGTTTAGATTTGGCAGCAATAGGTGCAATGTAGGGTGAGGACATATAGCGTTTATATTATACAGTATTGATGAATATGATGTGTTGGAGGATTCAGAGCTTACTGCAGCAGTTTGTCCCTGTTCCCCATCCGGCACCTGTGGCACCACCTTTACCACCCAGTTAAACATCCTAAACACACACAAACACAGCAGCTCAGGTTATTAATATTTACACCCGCTCACATGCTCTCACACAATGCACAGAAACATTGGCTCTGCATGGCGTCTCTTTTATCAGAATCCAGCTTTGCTGATTGTTGATGGAGTGTTTTTCAGTGTCAGTGAGTTTCTGAAACTGTTTTATTGCCAGAACGTCATTAAATGTTTGACAATACATTTTCAACACAATACCCAAACCCTGATTAGATACTGAGCTAATAAAATGGAAAGCCCCCATGAAGCCCACATGCAGCTTGACATCCTGTCCTGGTCTCCAGGGAAACTCCACCGCAGGCGCTAAAATAGAAGATGTAGATGTAGAGTTTGCTCCATGTCCGTCCCCAAACAAAAAGTAAGGCATAGAAAAGCTTCAGGCAGAACAATAGAGGCAGCCAGAGAAAGATGGACAGGAAGTTCGGAAAAGGGTTCAGTCAACAACTGAGCTTTTTGTTTGAGATATTAAACATATATTCCTTCATATATATATATATCAACCTGATACACCACTGACACAGTTCCATTAGCAGACATACATGCCTGATGTACATACATGCCTGGAGCCATAAAAGTGCTTCCACCATGTTTGCCAGATAATGTAGTGTGCTTCTGATCATAAATCCTTCCTTGTCCATATTTAAATTGCTCTTTGTTTCATTTGTCCATTGAATCCAGATGTGGGTTCATCTTAAAGTAAGACCTCCACATTTACTTTCATGAATAATTTAATAGTGTTGCTATTCATCAGCATATTCCACCTTTTTCAAAATGTACTACATAATTGATTTGGGCACTTATAATCGGGCCAAGATTCTGCTATCATTGTTAGGTTTGTTTCGTTTTGTCAGCCTTCACCAACATCGGCAACTCTTTAGATCATGAACAGCAACTTATTGTAAATTCAAGAGTTGTAATCAACTCTGGGCATAAAATCATGAGGGACTGGCCATGAAAATGCCTATCAGTCAATAGTCCATTTAATTTTGAGCCTGTGAAAAAAATCAATTTAATTAAAGCTTAATATTGGCACCTCAATCTCTTGATGGATTGATTGATTGATTGCTTGATTGATTGATTGATTATTACTATATTATTATTATTATTATTATTATTACAGCCTTGTTGGAGTCTTAAAAGAGTATTAACATGTTAAATGTGTTAGACTTTTACATTTCAGCAGTTAAAACCCTAAGAATTAGTTGGTTAACAATGTAAGCGTATTAGACTGACATTTCACCTTTCTCCTCATTGAGAACGGATGTTACTAATCACTTTCTCATTCTCTCACTTTCTTGCGCTAATCACGCCATCTGTTCTTGTTCTCGACTAGGTCCTGTGTGTAGTTCTCCATCCACATTCACACAAACCCATGCAAGAGAAACACTCCTTTAAAGATCTATCTGGGACTCAGATGTGTCATGTATAATATCATCATGTATAAGAGTAATTAATGCAACCCTTTTTTAAGGAGATTGAACATTCTGACACAGTTTTCTTCTGCTAACGCGGTGTCTCTCCAGATGCTTGAGGATCATTCTTTTACCATTAAATATGAGGGTTCTTCAAGGGTTCTTCTGTAAACAAAATGGTTCTACATAGAACCATGAACACTCAAAGACCCTTTGCATGATTAAAGGATTCTTTGTATCATGAAAGAGTTCTTAGGTGTTTGGAGAATGTGTTGTAGAGGGTTTATTATAGAATTCTATATAGCATCAAAGGGGTTGTAGCTTGTAACATTAATAGAACACTTTTTGGGGCTAAATAGAACCCTATTCAAAAATATTCTATATGAAACCCTCTATAGCACTTTCTCCAATAACCTGAAGATGTGAAAAGCCCTTTAATCATGCAAACTGTTCACGGTTCTATACAGAACCATTTTCTTTACTAAATAACCCTCATTTTTACATGTATACACTGATATATATATCTCTTTTACATTCTTTTTACCTGTTTGACGTTTTTTGAACATGTCATCTGAAGGCAACCTATTTTCTTTTTTTGAAGTTTTCCTTAAAAGAGAATTGCATGTCTAGAACAAAGTGATTTTGAAATGCTGCATTAATAAATCAAGCCCATATAAAGCAAATCCCTTTTTATGTCTTCCAGCATGTTCATATGTGCATATCAGCTCTAAAGTTTACATTTATGGTCAAGAAGAAATAGTAAAATTATGACTGGTCTTACCTGGTCCTTCAGCAGTGGTGTTGCATTCCAGGGGGATCGAAAGGGAGCCAGGACACACTTCAGCGATTTGTATGTGGATTAGGATTGAAACAAGACTGAGCTAATGGGATTAAGACCTGGAGGCCAGTGTTGCTTCAGTCAGATTGGGTATAAAAATCTTCAGGCAACAGCACAGGCTCAGCAAACACTGTGATAATCTGAATTGCACCAAAAAGTGCTTCAGCAGAATTATTGTCTGTTGGCAGAATAAATAGCTTCTGTCTCACAGTGAATGGCTGGTTTACTGCTATTTACTTCTGCATCTAATTTACTCTGGTTTCTCCTAAACCTTTAACCTCACAGTACCTTAGGGGTCATGCCCTGTACATGAACATCTGCCAGGGTCATATCTGCTGAACTGTGGCCAATAGGCCTCTGGCAACATGGCAATTAACAGATATGCTAAACTAGACTTGACTGTGTTGGACACCAGTTTTTCAGTACTTCAGTTGGAGACTATCATTCTATGGGCTATTCAAATGTATTATGGTCATTATGTTCTCTTGGTGGCTTCACAGATAATTCCACCAACATTTTGGCTTCCAGCTGCTAGAAAAACAGCTTTTCTAGATACATGTACATGTAAAATGTAATGGGGTGTGACTGGGCAACTGACGTGATCATCAGCTTTCTGCCACTGCGTCATCAGGTGGTGTGCCGGCCCAGTGCTTGGATTGTGCAAGTTGAGCAGTTAAAACGTAGTAGATCCCATAACAAGATAACAACCAGATTAGCGCTGCTTGAGAAGGCCACTGCTTCTACAGAAACTTCCCTTCCACACTGATCCCAGATGTCCCAACTGCAACGTTCCTCATTGCCAGACATCTAGACAGCTGATCCTGGATCAGGATATAATGGCAGTACCTATCAGCCCATGGCATGACAGTATCCTCACTTGTGATTGGATGGGAAAGACAAGAGATTAAATCTGATATAGAGGTCAGGATCAAGGAAGGGGGTGTAAGGGGTCACTAAACTTTTAAAATTGTGAGTTTAAATACTTCTGATATCTTCTATCTGAAAACTATTTGGATGAACAGGTCTCTACTGAGGAACCTGCTTTAGATCCTTTATGGGATCTTCCATGGAAAAGCAAAGCTTACAAAAATGCCAAGATATTACAGCAAATAAGAGGCCCGATTGAGCAGCTATTTTCCGAGGTCAAAAGAAGGCTAGTGCATGGATGTGTATGCATCCATCCGCTCATCCATCTATCTTTCATTCACAATAACAGGAAAGGCGTCTTCTCAAAATATAACTTTCAAGATCAACAACCACTATAAATGATCATAGTTATTCCTGTGGTAGGATGTATCATGTGAAGGAAAATTGGGAATGAGGAGAGAAGGCAGAAAGGCGAAAAGCTCAGACACCCCCTGCCGCTGTGAAGCGGTTAGTTTTACCAAACTGTTTAAGCTTCCACTTCCCTCTGCTTCTTCCCACTCGCTGCTCTGCACTGATGCTTTTTACATAAACACACACACACACACACACACACACACACACACACACACACACACACACACACACACACACACACACGAGAAACCAGGAACAAAACAGGTCATTTTTTACTTCTTTACGTACAGCCTGTTTTTATTATGAGCAAGCTACATGTAATCCTATAATAGGCTTCCGGTGTACAAAAAGCAATACATGCCCTGCATGATTCACTCAATTAGTTAATAAAAAACAATGCAAAATGTAAAATCAAACTTTAAAAAGCACTGTTTCCATCTGTTTTTCATGAATTAAAAGACCAAAAGAACTGAAGAAAAAAGAAGATCAATTCAGAAGACATTCATTTAAAAAACAGTACAAAGATGAACTGAAATTCAAACATACATTAAAGGCCACAGTTGTTGAAGGCACTGACAGACAAAGGCATGATTTTGCTGAAATTGCACAAATTCATTTAGGCAAAAAACAGGAGAACCCATAAAGGCTGGGCTCTCATTCAGTAAAAACAAAGCCCTCCACATGAAACATTAGCTGCGATAGTGAGCCCTATCACGGCAGCTCCAGGTCAGCCTGCAGAGGCACTAGTGGACAGAAAGCCAAGATCGGGAATGCTTCTCATAAACAAAGACCCTGGGGAAGGGGAGCCTGTGGTTAAAACATGGCAAAGAAAACAACTGAGCTCCACAGGAAAGCAGTTTTTTTTTCTTAAGAAAGAGTAGCAGGGCGTGCTAATGTAGGTCATGGTGACAGTAGGGACACGCCTCAGCTTCAGACCACCACCCACCCTAGCCCCAACCCATCCCCCTGGTTTGGCAAACTTAATGGAACTGAAGAGAAGGAAATGCTGGCTGGCTAAGAAGCCCCTTCCCCCATCCTCTGCTTCCCTGCCTGCCTCCCTCCCTCTTATGCGCTCTTCCCCTCACTCTCGCACTCTCACTCTCTCTCCAAAGCCCTAAATCAGCAACATCTGTGTAATGTAAGCCAAGCCTGGCCCATAGGCACAGACTGTAAACCTCCTAAGTATGTGCAATACAATTTATTAAGCCAAACTATTTTAACTGTATCCTTTCCATAAAGATTTTGCACAGAGTTGGACTTTCTCTTCTAGCTGAGGCTACTGAGGACCTAAGAAACAAGAGTATTTCACTGACAAATAAACAGCTGAATGCAACTCTCCCACAGTTGTAAAGTTTGGGCTCATTAGTGGAACACAATATGCTTTACACACAGCAGACACACACATTCACACGCATTCCTACAACACAGAAAAGAACCAACGACTTAACAAAAAAATGATCAAAAATAATAATAAAAAAAAAAGAAAAAAAGAAAAAAAGTGCAAATTCTCTGTGCATAACAGTCATGAATGGGTAGAGCACCACAGTTGTGTAAAATGCATGGAGGGAGTGTGTTTCGCTGAGAATACAACTTATGTGCTGAAAGTGAACAGCGAGAGTGTGTGAGAAAGTCTGAATGAACACGATTTCACACCCACTCCTGTAAGGAACGTCTACAGTGAACCAGCACTTTGGGCGTCTCTTTCCTCTGCAGTGTGGTGATGATGACATAAATCACACCCAGGATGCACAGCACCAGCACCAAAGGCACTGTCACCAGGATGAGGGTCATGACATGGTCGTCAGTATCTTTAACGGGTATCACAACATCTATCTCCTTCTCTTCTTCGTCGTCATTACTAGCAGCTCCATCGTTGCTATTAGGATTGTCACTGTCATCCTCAACGGCGACATCATTGTCTTTGTTGTCACTGGTGTCCGGGTCCTGGCTGCCCGTTTCCGGCCACTTGTTGTGGGTATCTGGTTTCTCGTCAAACTCAACCCGACAGCCCATGAAGTCATTTAGGATGGATCTCGGGAATCCCGGATCAATCTTCATTTGCTTGTTGTTGAAGCGCCAGTATTTGGTGCCTTTGTAGAAGTAGGTGTATGCTGTGGAGAAGAAAGAAAGACTTTAACTTACTTGTCAGCAAGCACCCTCAACACAGGGAGTCTCCCACCCTCTCAGGACATTAGTAAAATGAATGTTAGTGGGTTGATCATGAGTGTGTGGAGGTGAGGCTTCAAAATGCTACAAGTAAAAAAAAAAGCCTGAGATTATGTGTTGCAGTTTAAAGTGACTCTCTCAGTAAAATATGAAAGCCCATTCCCCTAACTTAAAAAAAAATCTATTTATGTCATTATTTTAAGACAGTATCTCAATATGTTTGGAAGGCATTGCTTTGTGATAGTATCTCTATCTCTATTTCTAGTCTTGTTAATTTAAGTTGGTAGTATCTCATTATTATGAGAAGTCATTATTGATCTTTTCTTTTTTATTGTGCTTTTTTGGAATCTCATTATTTTGAAATAGCATCTCCCTTTTGAGAAGTCATTATTGTGAGATACTAAGTCATTTTGAGATGAAATATGAGATGCTTTCCACTTTTTTTCTTTTAAGATGTGGGTATGGGTTTCCATATGGAACAGAGCTGCAGCTGTTTATTTTTTCATTTCAAGCAACTGATTGAAACCTGGTTAGACTAACCACAGTCAGTGATGTATCAAAACAATTCAACTCTGTAAAGAATGGAACTGTAGAGAAAGGAATTGCAATCTTGCTCAAATGGTCCCCAGAACCAAAATGTCCACTCGCATGCAAGCGACACATCTGTTGCTTTAGCAGGATTCAATGAAAGTGCTTCCATGAAGCGGTATGTGAAGGCAGAAAGAGAAACTGTGCTTTAGGGAATCGGGGCTGTTAACGCGCCCTACTTTCTCTGCAGTGAAGTCACTTTTTCCTTCCTTTCACTCTCGCATTTTTGACAGCTATTTTCCCGGGCACCCGTCCCCCTGCCCTGACTCACCTCCATCATCGCTGAGGAAGGCCCCCTTAGGAGAGCCAGAGATGGAGCCCCACACACTGATGTGTTTGGGGTAGCCTTTAAATACATTGCGGGACTCTTCACTAAAACGCCAGTATCTGCAGGAGAGAGGTATTCGAGTGATGCAAAGCCAGTATAAAAGCCAATGCCTTCTTAAAGTTTCATGCTTTCAGGAAAAGCAGATGTAAAGAGAATTATGCAGCCATAACAAAAAGAGACAAGCTTGTAAATGCTTATTGGCATAGACATACAGTTCTAGCAAAAGGCTTTAATTTGTATACAACGTTTACACTGTGTTGAGGTTCTTGACAGGCTCATACTCATATCTCATTTATAGAAACCTGAATCCATTGAAAGGTTCTTTACGGAACTGAACATCAATCAACTATACAGACAAAAGAATTGGGACACCTGCACCTATTCATTGTTTCTTCTAAAATCAATGGTATTAAAAAGAGTTTATTCTGCTTTTGTTGAAGAACCTGTCGCTACTGTCTAGGGATGGCTTTCAGCTAGATATTGGAGCACTGCTGTGAAGATTTGATTGCAGTCAGTGACAAGAGCATTAGTGAGGTCAGGATGTTGGATGATCACCACTCTACCTCATCCCCAAGCTGTGTCAGCAATGGGTGCAACCTAAAGTAACTGAATGCATTCATTGGAAGGGCTGTCCACAAACACATAGTGGACATACTGTATAGTGTATATATTCCCATAATAATAGTGGAATAAACATACTCGTTACTTTTTTTTTTTACCTTTCTCCTTCGAAGAAGTAGGTATAACCAGAGGGCTCCCACCACACAGCTGTGTCCACTCTGCCAGGCATGCCTTCACCATAGTGAATCAGGTCCTGAGGGTACCCAGGCAACACATCAGCCTCTCTGAATAGCCAGTACTGACTTCCTGCAGGGGAGAACCCATGGAAGGGAGGGAATCAGACAAGAACAGAATAAAAAGACCTCAAAGAAGGAAAGTGATCGACAGGGAGAAAACAGTATGATCCTTACTGCTCTTCTCTGTGGAGACAGTAGCTGTATTATATGGCCTGAAAGGACAGTCTGCCCTCAAGCCTCTGAGAGCAATGCAGACAGATTTTGTATAAATAAGCCAGAGCTGCTGAAGGCCTAAAAAGAGGTTTGTTGCATTCTACTGAACAGCTGAACCAAGTCCTGTGGCGCTCTCCCTCCACTTTGTCTTCTCAAACTGAAAGCAGATCAGCACTGAGTGTGCGGAGGCTGACGCAACACATCCCAGGCCAGGCCTAGTGCTTCTGCCAAAGACCCCTTCCCCCCTCTACACCGAGTGCTTTTCTAGTGATGTAATATGGCCTAAAGTGTGTTGGAACAGGGGGAACAGATGTTTCGAAGAAAGTCTGATATCAGGGAAGTATTTCCACCTCTGTACCATGTGTCTATTTTGGATGTCATAATATATCGATCAGATGCAGATTTCCAGTTCTTGTCAGCACAAATAAAGCATCTGAGATGTGACTTCAGCAGACACAACAGACAACCCTCCTTCTGGGGGTTGACCTTCCTGAAAGGTTTACCTCCAAGTTTGCCATCTTTGAAGGCCCTAACTTAATGGATCACATGGCTGATTAGGGTTGAGTGCAAGAAGGTAGATATCCAGAACCAGGCTAGGTGACCACTTCTCTGATGGAATAAGCTAATCTCATGAATCATAGGCTTATTATTAATTTATTTAATCTAAGTAAAATTGGCTTAAATGCATCTTTAAATGAAGGCTTACATTAAACATTGTGAAACATGGTGATTGTTTTCACTGCTGACCTTTGAAAAACACAAATTTCCCATCATGGCGTTCATATGCTGCATCTATGTCCTCAGGCAGGCCCACCCAAAAGAAAGAAATTGGCATAGGGTAATTATCTAGGACTCTGTTTCTCCTCACTCTCCAGAACCAACGACCCTGAGAAAGAGAGAGAGAGAGAGAGAGAGAGAGAGAGAGAGAGTGACAGACAAAGTCCTCATGAATTATAGTCAATTATACACAGAAGCTCTGTTGTTGACTGGTCCATATTTTTCCACCTTTTCATAGAACTCAGAAGAAAGTTCCAAGAACTTGGAACTATGTTCCAAGAAAGAGTGTACATGAAGGCATCTTTAAACATTGTGCAATAACTAGGAGTTTGTTTTTCAAACCATTGCACTGCAAATGGGTTCAACACCTGATGGACAGCTTCTACATGTGTACCAAGCATGTACCCGACACTGCCGTACCTTAAAGACAAACATCTCTCCCCTCAGCATGGTAACAGTGTCAAAGTCTCCCTCACAGATGTCGGGGGTATGTTGATCTGTGCGGCCAGTGGGCTTGGGTCTGTGGGGCTGTCTGCTAGGGCTGGCTGGTGGTAGCCATGGCTGGGTGGGTCTTCGAGGGGGTCTGGTGATTCTTGCTGTAGTCAAGGTGGTTGTGGTCTCTGGCTCAGGTGTGGTAGTATATGGTATTGTAGTGGTGGGCAATGGCTGGGTGGTTGCTATCTCAGGGAGCCCTGTGAACACATATTGGTATATTGCATATATTTGCATACAGTATACTTGCAGTTGATATATTATTTGCAAATAAATAGGAATTTTGTATATTATTAATCTAATATTGGAATTACTGAATATTTAGAATCCTATTTGATCCTGAGTATGTACTGATGAACAGCATGACACCTCATCCTCACAGGAATGTCGTGAAAATGTATGTAATAGAAGGGGTTCTGGTGGACCTAGCATTTTCTATGTCTTTTTTTCCTGAATCAGTTTCACTATTTTTGTTCAGATCAGGAAAAATGTGAGAGCCAAATGTGAGTCGGTAGTTTAAACTTTCAGTCTGAAAATATTTCACATGAAAATGTGTTACTGCTTCTTTTTTATTAGCGACTTTCATTTTGAGATGGTCTGGCCGGAGCTAGAATATTGTCATCCCTCCTCTGCTCACACGCTGCAAACACGCTGATTGGCCCTTTTTGCTGAAGGGCAGAATGGTTATCTGTTACCAGCAAGCGGACTGGCTCTTTTTACTGAAGGGGGGGATATCATTCGTAATCACCGCTCTGTTGAGCATGTTGAGCCTGTGTCCATGTTGAGATTCCCATGCCTCACACAAATAAAGCTATCTGATCATGTGACAGACAGCTGCACAATCTGTATGTTTTCACTGCAGCGTTTAATCTGCAGGTCACATGCATCCTGATTTGTTACTAATTAGCCTCATAAACATGCATAATGACATCACCATAAACAACTTTTTAATTAGTTGCCAAATAATTTGGTCAGGTTTAGTTGACATGATTAGTTATTGCACCCCTATTTACTAGTAATCCTTAGGACCCCTTCTAACCTCAAATCTTAAGTACTAGAGGGATGCAAATGAACTTTTTATATTACCACACTAGACTTATCTTTATCCCTTCAACTAAGTCAGCAACCAGCACTGGAGCACAGGGACCCCCCATAATTGTCTCAGGGTATTCGCACACTAGAAGATAAAGCACTTTTCAGTTTTTGGAAAGAAAACTATCTTTGTCTTTATTCTTTATTCATTATAAATGACTGATTCAAACATTTTGGCCAATAGTAACAGTAAACTCTCTGTTACTATTGATATCTGTTCCCAAATTCTACACTGCTGTATCCCTTAGCTAGCAATTCGTTTGCATTCCCTGATACACACAAGCGCACACACATTACAACTAGCATCACACATTTTCCATCCAGCAGCAGCTGTGGCAGGAAGCCCGTGAGAGTCATTCACTCAGCAATGCAGGGCTTTCAAATCAGCCACAATGGAGAAAACAGTCCTACAGTCATACACACTAACAGACAAGGAACCCAGAGTTCATATCTCTGACATTGTCTTTTTGTCATTTCCACACTCCAAGGGTCATTTTACTTAGGAGCACATCACATAACAAAAAAAGATTACTAGACAGCATGCACACGCAACACACACACACACACACACACACACACACACACACACACACACACAACCCTGCAAGACAGCAGTATGACTTTCCTGCACTGCTGCATTAGAAATATAACAGCCTGCATGTTTGCACCCACCGTATAGCTGCTGAATCCCGCTGACATCGTCCTCACCCAGAGAAAAGGTCTCTGTGTCTATCCACTGGTAGAAAGGAGCCATGATGGCTGCAGGGTCGTTAGAGTGCTCCAGACCCAGAGCATGACCTAGCTCATGAACCGCAACCAAAAACAGGTCAATGCCTGGAGATGCAGGACACAGGAGAGACAGAGGCGGACACAGGACATGGTTCAGATTAATTCAATTTGAGAGATATTCAGGAAATGGAAATACAGTTGAAACCAAGATAATTAGGGGATGTCTAGACATCTGGAGAATGGATTCTCAACTGAAAATGTAGAACATAGCTTAATCTTTGGTCTAAATTGCGATATGATCTCTGGGCATTTTTCTTATGTGAAAACATTCGAGTAAGCCACACACTTTTTAACAAAACTGGAAGGGATATGAGCAGACGGTCATCCCTTCCCTGTCATCCAAACAATTTAACAGCAGATTCCCCAACTAAACAAAATCACTTTGACTCCTAATAGCTATAAATCAGGTGGGTGTTATTGGATAGATATATAGAACTTTATTCATCAGTTGGGAGAGTTCCCTCAGGGAAATTAAGGTAATTAAGGAAATTAGTCTATGCTATTAAACTGACAGTGGGGCTATGACATTCACAGAAACTAAAGCCACCCTGTAGATGTGCTGCTCTCACCTAACTAGAACAAGATGCTCTAATCTTTTAATATAAAAAATTATGAGCCTGTACCTGTTCCTTCCTGTTGGTTGAGAGTCCAGGGTTCATCCATGTCAAAGTGCGTGTCCCCTCCCATCCCCGGACCAGGGAAAAACGCATGAGCCAGTGACCCTCCCTCTCCGTCAAAGAGAGACATGTCTCCATGGTATCCCGTGGCAAACAGCAGAATAATATCAGGCCCCTCGCTGCCATTTTTTATGTCGTTGTAAGGAATCTCCTCAAAATGTAGGGGAACCACCTTCTCCCAAACATGGAAGGCCCTCCGGATGGCCTCATAGGACTGCTGCTGGCCGACTTTGGGGGTGTGGTTCTGAATGCTGACAGAAAAGAGAGAGAAAATAAATCAACTTCCACAGTGGACACATCTGGTCCCTGAATTAAAGCAGTACTTCTGGCAACATGATAGTGTGGATAACAATGAATGAAAAGTGGTGGGAAATCAGAATGAAGGTATTTACAGTTTACATACTGCTTTCTTAAACACAATGTTAAGTACATTAAACAGTTGTTTACTGTTATTATTATTAATAATAATATAATAATATAATAATTTAAATGTTAAAAATAAATATTATTATTATAAAACATATACTGTGGCCTTTACACGTAACTAACTGCAGCATTACACGTAGCTTATTGGTGTAGCATAAAGGTTGGTGGAGTGGATAACAGAACCACATTACATGTATGAGTCCTACGTTCTCCTACCTGTGTAACATTTCACTCTGGATAAGTCCAAATGCCATGAATAAATGTCAGGTAAAACTCTGTTTTCATGTTACTGTTTGGTCCAGTAAAAATAGGTCATTTGTTCATGTTGCAATTCGGCCCTGAAGATCTTTATTGCTCCACAAAAATAAGGTTAAATATGCATCATAACCCTCTCACCTGTAAGTGAGCTTGTCTTTATCCCACTTATGGCCTGTTAGAGCAAAACGCTTCTGTCTCACACTTCCTTCACTTGTCTCCTCGAAGCGATCAGGGACTCCACAGCGTGGGCGCTTCATAGCTCTGAAAGCACAGGAGGTCAGTCACTCTGGGAGTGCTCACTTTTGCCAAAACATGTGGGAAAACCCTTTGATTGAATCTAAAGGGCAATACAATCTCTGGGATTTTATTTTTCTTCTATGGGAACTATTAAGTAGGCCACTTTTTATTCAAAAAACTAGATAACTAGATAAATAAGCATAATATACACAGCTACACATGCACTCTTAAAAATAAAGGTGCTACAATCAGTTTTTTGGAGCAATTCCATAGAAGAACTGCTTGAGTTTCATAATGAACCATACCTGTAATAGAGATGTGTGAGTGTACAGATGCTTTTAAAGACTTGATGTGATAGTTCTTCTCATGTGTCAATATGACAGCATGCTCCTTTATGGATCCAAACAGTGTTTTTTATGGCATTGCCCAAAGATCCATTGGATACACCTTTATTTTTAAGAGTGTGGAGCACAATTTACTCTTTTTAACATTTAGTCCGCAGAGCACACATAAATTTGCTCTTTGAGTAAAAGTTTAAGAAAAAAAAGCAAACAAAACAAAACCAGGTGTGAGAGCACCATAAAAGTACATTAAAACATATGTTGACGGTTTATCAAACTGCTCTTCTTGATCCATCTCCAAATTCTTCAGGTGGATTTGCTGATGCAGCAGAAATGCATAGAAAGATGAGTCCCAAGCCAATTTCCTCTTCTTCACTGTCAAACCAACAGTGATTTTCAGGCCTGCACATACTTAAGCAGTGCTATAGTGGAGTATTTGTTGTTTATATACTCTTCAGGTGTATGTAAACTCTGTTTTGTCTAACAAACATTGCATTGATAAATTATACTTTTGCTGTTCTAGATATAATGAGTGCATCCTCAAGTGGTTAAAAATTCAGTTCTGTTGCATCTGTTGGCCTAATTATCAACAAAATAGAGAGGATTTTTCCTTTTTCCTTTTCCATTACATATGGGTGGGGGTGACCTTTTAAATGTCAATGGTCTCTTTGGTCACCAAGCAGAGAGGCCTCTGACTGGTTTCTTTCTACCCTGCTCACTCCTCTGTACAACCCACTGTAACTTGCTCATTACCAACTCTCTAACACTCAGTTTTCAAAGGTGCCCAGTGGTTAGGAGACCTGCTGATACTGGGGGTGCTGAATGGAATTGATTATTGCAGGACACCATTAGGATCCTATACAAATCCATGCTGAGAAGCTTGGCATGTTGAATTGTTCCCAATGCCATACTGAGAGACACTACTTCTGTAGCTCAATAAATGTTGCCCTTATCAGTGTACATTTTAAATATTTATTGTTCCTGGTAACCATTATCTTCCTTCTGAAACATACTGCAATCCAATCTTCTGTCTTTTTGTCAATGAGTGTATTTACGGTATGTCAGTAGTGTAACAATTAAATATAGTCCCCAACTGTAGGAGGGGCTCAGGAGCAAAAAACATAATTCTGCATTACTGTACATACATGATGTTGTATTTTATCAATATTTCTGACAACATATTATTTCTTACTGCTGACACAAGTGTGAAACAAACATCATACTTCATAGTGGATGCATCTATCTGGCCAGTGACCTCCAGGCCATAGAAGCGCTGCATGTCTTTAATAGCACTGGAAAGAATCTGTGCCGACTGCATAGTGGACATCTGTCTGCTGGCCTGGGACAGGTAGCCGTAGGACCTCAGCCATGACTTTGGATGTGAAGAACAGAGCGAAATGACATAGAGAAAGTAGGAGAACATTAGTTTAGTAAGGAAACAAAGGACAACATTAA
The DNA here is from genome assembly GCA_034509495.1 of Acestrorhynchus altus. Taxonomy (NCBI): domain Eukaryota; kingdom Metazoa; phylum Chordata; class Actinopteri; order Characiformes; family Acestrorhynchidae; genus Acestrorhynchus; species Acestrorhynchus altus. The sequence continues at coordinate 25,912,221 of CM067512.1, forward strand.
GAATTTGACAGCTTAATTGTTCCTAAATTGGGCTCCAAGGCTGATATAATTATATGGTTTGGATTGGTTTCCATTGTGCCAACAACCTCTGCCAACAATAACCCTTAAACACCACTACTGGTTTAGGTGTAAAGGGTTAAACTCTGAGCCATATGAAAACACTATTGTTGTTCATTCATAGACCAGATGTTAACTATGCCTGTTTGGATGGAGCACCAATAAAAAAGTATTATAACATGTAAAAGAGCCACTCCAATTTTTTCACTCCCATTTAGCGAGTGAAGGAAAGCTGATGTATAAATATTCCAACCCTACAGCTACAATATAACCTACAGTGAGGGTTTGGAAACTTTCTGAAGATTTACAGGTTAACCAACTGAGAAGAGTGGAGAAAACACTCTTAAAACACCTCAGGTGGTCCACCAGCTGGGCTCAGAGGACTTGACAGACATATGGTGAAATTCCACAACAACAAGCTGAAAAAGTGTTCTTTAAAATAATAATAAAACAAAGTTCAGTAATGACCCCAGTGCTGCATAATTTTTTTGTATGGTTAAGTTTTCCAAACTTGAGTGCATGGCAGCATCAGCAATCAACCAATCACTAGTGTTAATCACGTCCTGATATCTGACTGGAAATCAACCTTCTCATTGAAAATGTATAGAAATGTTTTTTATTCTCCCCAATTAATTGGATGTACAAAATAATCGAGATTACAGTTTAAGAATACTGACTATCATTTAAATAGTATTAATGTGGGTTTTGGAAAATGAAATAAATGCTTTAAAGGCTTTCGAATACTGTTCATTTCAAATTTACTGGTTTTCACCGTTATTGTATAAATATTTTCAAAGATATTAGTAAAAATACAGATGCTCAATGATATTACTATATTAAAATAATACTGGTATCTGTTCATGGCCTTGTGGTTTGGGAACCATCCTTGTGACTCGAAGGTTGCCGGTTCAATTCCCTGAATGCCAGTGACAAGGCACTTAACTCCTCAGCTTCAATAAATAGAGCTGGCCACTGCCCCCTATTGTGTACTTATGCATCTCAAAAACTTTTGTTAGAAACTTAAATTGACCACAATTTAATTCAAAAATGTAAACTGTCATATCCATTGCATGTAACTTTTTTTTGTTTTACTGTTGATCAATTTGACTTATAGCTCATGAAATCCAGAATCTCAAAATATTAGAATTTGTTTATTCAATCTTGAATAGATTACTATTCACATCACAGTATCTTCCTTTACACAAAAAGCTATATGTATATATATATATATATATATATATATATATATATATATATATATATATCTGTCTCTTATACACATCTTAGGAAGACAAGCATTTGTCACGCCGCTTTAGAGGCTCATGCTAACATTTGTCAAGCGACCGTGCGGGGAGTGAAAGCAATGCCTCACTCCTTCACTGTTTGGCTGTGTGGACCGTCCATTACTGACTGACCAACCAACCAGCCAATCTCCAACCTCCCCCCCACTTCCCCATCGCAACTCACCCCCCACCACTTCTCTATCACTCGACCTCCCACCCTGTGTGAAGCCCTTCCTCCAGCCTGTCCTTAAATAGCCACTCCAGAAGAAATTGGTGATAATGATCTTTAGACAATAAAGCAAAGCTCAGTTCTGAGTGGAACATCTTTCGTAATTCATGGAAAAATTGAATTCAAATTGTTGTTTTTTTTAATAAAATAAAAAATGCATCAAAATGTCCTTCAGTTTATTGTTGAAAGAGTATCTTCTCACAACAGATGTTTCCCTGGAATATGGGCTGTGTGTGTGTGGTGTTACAGGAAAACAAGCTTCCTCACTGTGTTAATTGGATGGGGCAGTTTTTTAGCTCTCACCTTTTTTCCCCTCTCCTTAAAGCTGTCAAGTTAGGAAACAATGATATGCTTGAATTGGCTGCCCCTTGATCTACATCTATCCCTCTAGCACCCAGCCAGTAGTGTACTGAGCTGCTTCTTAAGCTTTATCTTCACCCCTTTGGTTTACTCAGTCATGTATTATTATGTTTGATGGTTTCAACAGACAGCCTATGCATCCATCAATGAAATATATAAATATATAAAAGCATTAAAGCATAAAGGGAATTTTCAGATGAAGGAAATTAAACTTGGTAAGAACAGTGAATGCCTGCACTATGCCTCAATCTTCCCCAAACTTGACTCTTCAATATGTGTGTATCCACGTGCGTGTGTAAATAAAAACCTTACATCTACATTCTTGCATTTTTTTTTTTTTACTTCGTTTTTCAAGTTTTTGACATGGGAATCTGGTTGTTTGTTCAATTTTGTGGAAATTACACAAGGATTGGATCATTAAAATGCTCCATCATAAATTGTACTAATAATAAAAGATGTTTTCTTTGACTTTTTTACCCTTTTATTTCCTCCTGTAAAGTTGCCATTGTGGAGTTACTAGGTTTTTGAATGACAGTAACAGTGGCAATATATAATATAAATAGATCCAGTGCTGCTGCTTTGTCTCACAAGGTGCGATTTGCCTCAACCCTCTCTTCCTTGCCATCTCCATCTAAAGTAATGTGGCTTCAGGGCTGTCCTGTGGCCATCTTAGGATGTTCAGTTGTGACACGAAGTTGTGTTCTTTAATGCGTCACCTTTTCTTGCAAGAGCATTTGTGGGATGGAAGTTTACCCCACCTCACAAAAAAAAACCCTCTCTAAAGGTCAAATTAGTTTTCTCTTTTTTCTTCACATTATATCCGAGGGGCTAATTCTGGCTATTGCTTAGCTTTTTAATTTTAGAGCGCAAGTGTCAAAGCGCCACATGATTCTTCATGAAAATCACTGTGGGCGATTTTATCACTAACTGGTTCAACATAAGTCACTTCAGAAGCTAGAATGTCATGCTGGTCTAATGCATCTGGCCAGATAAAGTAATAGGAAAGTAATATTCTTATATTTTGAAGATGGTTAATGCTAATTTAATCTCTTTACATGTGATCTAATTACACCTCTCTCATTTAGCTGATAACACCGTCTGTTTTCTATATTAGACACATCGTCACTGTCTAATGAAAAACATCCACTTTACAGAAGAAGGCAACAATGTTTGTAACTTTGAGAAATTAGAGAAATTAAAATTGTTTTAGAACGTTTCTATTGGTCTATTCACAGAAGACCTATAGGGTTCAAACTGTGCAGAAAACTAAAAATGGACAAAAATGCAGAAACACATTTTTCACTGGACAGCAGTGATGAAACCTGGTAGGTTGGTTGCACTTGTAGAAAATGATTTGTTTTAATGAATGTTACAATTTTCACTTAATCCCTGTTTTTCTTTTGTTGTATAATAGAAGCAACTGCAGTCTGAAGTCCCTACAGTCTCTGTAGACATGGGCTACAACACCTTATCCAATTTTCACATTGAGAAGAAGATTGGCAGGGGCCAGTTCAGTGAGGTCTATCGAGCAACATACTTGATAAACAACACTGCAGTAGCTTTGAAAAAAGTACAGGTAAGTCGATCCATCTTACTAAACAAAATCTTGAACTGTCTAAAAGTTGATTGGGACTGTAAAGCTTAAAGTAAATGATCAGCTCTCATTTAAAATGTTTTGAGCTTAACATGTTGCTTTATTTTTATAAACCACAACATGTCAAATATCACTCTGTGTTGCACATAATGATACACTGAAGTCTTTGAAATACTCAAAATACAGTTTATATGTCTGCAGTGTGGAATAAATTCATCTAATACTATTNACACACACACACACACACACACACACACACACACACACACATTCTATATTTTATATATATATATATATATATATATATATATATATATATATATATATATATATATAATGTAATGAATAGAAAATATGACATTTTTTTTTATATTTATATTATATATTTTTTAAATTAAATGATCAAAAACCTCTTTCACAGTATTTTATATTTTTCAGATGCATTAGTGTTTACTGTATGTGTGTGCTTCACTGTGTGGATGGGTTAAATGCAGAGGACAAATTTCTCTGTGTGCAAGCACAGTGGGTCTATGTGCACGTTTACCTTTATGAAAAAAATACTATACTGGGCAGACGTTTCTATCTCAAACTGATAGCTGATGATGACATTTGCATTTAATTTCTAAGCCTACACAAATAAATGGTTGTACATCTATGAATTACTGAAATAAAGTTTTCTGTGTATGTTTCTGTATCAACACTAGTTGATATATAATTGAAAATGATCACATATTGTATCGGTTCGTATCAGTGTGTCCCTAAATATGTACATTTTAAAGCTATTTAGAGGCTATTGTCTACCATTCATAATTCTATATTGATTCTAGAATTATGGTCAAATTATACAGAGCTGGACAATACGACAATATTTTGGTGTTAAGAGTGATAAATTACATCATGTCACATTATGCATTAGTTTTTTCATAGGTATGATCAGCCCAGCTTTTGCTGATTTCAGATGGTTTGATGAGTTGATGGTCAAGACAGAAGACAGAACACATACGCTATTATGGTTGACCAGCTTACACCAGGACAGCATATGTTTTCATTTGAGATTGATGGGCAACCAGGATGATCATAATGGTAATGATGGCCAATAAGCTTGGTGATGCTGGTTAACTAGGTTGGTGAAGTTCATGATGGTGGACCAGTTAAACCATCAATAACAAAGAGAAGAATCAATCCTGTTTTTTTTCTTTTCTGAATAATAATAATAATAATAATAATAATAATACCCTAGTTATTATTATTAAATGATAATAATAATAATAATTATTATTATTATTTTAATAATACAATATCTATTAAAATCCTCTTTGATAGTATTTTTAGTAAACACCACTGGATCATGTGCAGTTGTAACAATGTAACAATCATTCCTGGTCTGAAATCTGAAGCACCAGGTGTAATATTAAGGGAACTGCATTAAGATTAATCATCAGCATTTATAAAACTACCTCTGCGTTGATTTGCTCGTCCTGTACTGTGGCTCCAGCTGCGCTGCTCACCAGCAAAACCCATGAAGCCAAGAGCAGAAGTCTTCTGCAGAGTTTGGTAGAAGTGCTCCATCTTTGTGCCATCTCTGCTTCTCCGTGGGGGCAGATGTGCCGCCTCCCTCCCGGTCCTCCGCGTGTGAAAGCCCCGCTGCGGGATCTGCTTCTGAGCTCCTCTTTCCTCTCAGTCCACTCATGAGCTTCACCCCAGCTGAGGGCTGAGTCCTTCCAACCAGCAAACACGACCGAATCCTGCTCCACTGAACTCGCAGCCAGAGGTTATGAGGAATTTCCTTTAGATGTAAATCAGTGCGAGTCCAGATTAGACGTTTGAGATGCCAGTCTGCCTCTATTTGACACAAAACGTTAATTTCCTCTCCTATAAGTCAGACAGTCCGACTGTAAACAAACAGAGGAGCAGAGCTCAGTATCTCCAACTGATAAAACCCACCACAAAGGACTACTTGTTGACAGTCGCCATGTCTTGTGCTTCAAATGTGTGTATATACACACACACACACACACACACACACACACACACACCGGCTGCAAGTTTCCGGGGGAAAGTATCACATTCCCAGTCCAGCTGGCCAGTTTCTCACTCGTACCTCATTTGTATAGACTACATTAGACCGGCTCTGACCACTAAAGATGGATATGTGTTGAGACATTTCAGCCACCCTTTCACTCCTTTTATTCATTTTCTGTAAAGGATCATTTAATTTAGTAAATGATAAGCTTTCTGCACAAAATGAGAGCAATGCAAAAATATTACAACGACTAATAGTCATCACTGCCATCCAGAGGAGGGAAGGAACCAGTTCCATGTTTTACATTGTCTGCACACTTCAATGGCAATACCACTGATTTTGCATTTGATCAATACCAAGGCTATACACCGATACTAATATACAGTGCATCCGGAAAGTACTCACAGTGCTTCTTTTTTTGCACATTTTATGTTAAAGCTTTATTCCAAAATTGTACACACAATACCCCACGATGACAAAGTGAGAAACGTTTGTTTGAAATCCTGTCCTCTGCGACAGGACTGTACTGACCCTTCCTAGAGCTCACTGCCTGGCCAATGAGTGATCATTGTAGAAGGGCCTTAGTAACCCAGTGGTCACTCTGATGGTGCTCTAAAGTGGCTCTGTGGAAAGAGGAGAAACTTCCCGAAGGACAACCATTTCTGTAGCACTCCACCAATCAGACCTGTATGGTAGAATGGACAGATGGAAGCTATTCCTCAGTGACAGCCTGTCTGGAGTTTCCCAAAAGGCACCTAAAGGACTCTCAGACCATGAGAAACAAAAAGTTTGAACTTTTTGGACTGAGTGCCAAGCACCATGTCTGGAGGAAACCAGGCACTGCTTATCACCTAGCCAATACCATTCCTGGCAGCATCATGCTGTGGGGATATTTTTCTGCAGAAGGAACTAGGAGACTATTCAGGGTCAAGGGAATGATGACTGCAGCAATGTACAGAGACATCATTGATGATGATCCTTGATCCTGCTCCAGAGTGCTCTGAAACTCAGACTGGGAAGAAAGTTTATCTTCCAACAGGACAACGACCTTGAAGCACACAGCCAAGATAACAACTCAGTGAATGTCCTTGAGTGGGCCAGCCAGAGCCCAGACTGGAGATCTAAAAATGGCTGTGCACTGATGCTCTCCATCCAATTGATGGAGTTTGAGAGGTTCTGCAAAGAAGAATGGGAGAAACTTCCAAAAAACAGGTACGCCAAGCTTGTGTGAATACTTTTTGGATGCACACCAACAAATGGTAAATGTGAACAGAATTCAGACAAAAATAGTCAATAGGACCTGCTCAAGAACCAACAAACTGCAACAAAAGATAGTGCCTGTACAAGGACGTTCCACTGCTCTTCTGTAGTGAACTTTGTACTCAAGTTGTTTTTTGGTGAATTATTTAACTGGACAAAAACACTGGAAGAAGCTTTGCCTCTGCTGCCATCTGCAGTTTGTATTGAGAAAATGATTGTTATTTAATTCATGTTTCCCAAACATGGTCTTGGATTTCTGCTTCACTGTATATTTACACACTGCTGGAATATAATAGGAAACTGACAAAGAATTCAGAGTATAAAGAAAAAGTTTATTACAGTTCTAAAGATGAGCGAGACTGAGTGCCAGACGTTTGTTGCCAGCCTTAGCAAAGGAGATCAGGATAAAGAGGAAGATTGCCAGGATCCAGATCACACCTAGAGGCAGCATCAGTTTTAAAAGGACATCTGCAAACAAATAAACAAATAAATATATAAATAAATTAATTAATTAATTCATTCAATGGACAAGTCAAATGATCACTGTGGTGCAAGTTCCACCTCATTACACTGAAATGATTTTATCAATCATTGTTTTTCTTCAATCATTGGTTTACACTTCCCTATATAGTGCTGTAATAAAGTTACATAGTCTTATCAATGGCTTTTCAACCCTTTCCAAGGTAAGTACGTAAACCTTAAGTAAACCTCTCTCTTCAATAAAATCTGTGCTGTTATGTTTTGTTGTCATTATGTTTTGTTGCAAGCATTAAAAATATTGGGATTTTCTACAAAACCCATTCTGTACAAACATGGACATTCAATCTTTACTAATATCAGAACTCAACACATGATTTAATCTGTGGATAAGATGGACAACACTACAGGAACAATTTCTTCATCAAGCACCCAAAATGAAATGTTCAAATAATTGTTAAAGAAGATGTCTTTACTACTATTCTGTCTTTAATATACACAGAGTTACCACAAATAGCCCACACTCACTGAACATAGGCCTCTCTGGTACTTCAACTCTGATTGGTCCATAGGACAGAAGGCCTTGTGGAGGTTCATTTAAAGCAGCCTCTCTCTTGATGATGGATTTACATTCCTGAAAATAAGTGCATAATTGGGATCAATGTCACAGCAACCAAACTTATGTAGTATATGAAGTCCTAAGTCAGGTCTTTACTGGGTAGTGATAAAAACCTACAGGAATGCATGACTCTATATGGTCTTGAGTGCAGAGCTGCACTGTGCAGTGCAGGTAGAGCTCGTATGGTTCCATCACAAAGCGGAACATCTCAAAGGAGAAGTGCACAGTCGACCCCTCCCCATTGAGTCCCTCCTGACCCACCAGTCCAGTGGGACCGTTAATGGCTTTACTTAGAAATGAGACGGTTTCATCATTCACACACCTGCAAGTGACAAAGAAAACATACTTTTACAGGACTTGAATATAGGCTTGAAAAATGTTACTTTAAATGTAAAAAATGATTTATTAATTTACATTTTTGAATTAAATTCTGAACAAAAAAGTTTTTCTTGATATTGCAATTTTGTGAGATGCACTACTACGTCTTCAGTGACTGCATATAATGCATTTAAAAAGAAATACTTTCCTGAAAGTTTTTTATACTTCATATTAAGATGGGTTTAACATGGGCAGGTGGGGAAAAGTCAGTTTTATCAGAGATATTCAGTGATTTTAATCTGGTTGGAATGCGGCATGTCATTTTAACAGACTGCACATTCCCACATCAGTAAAAAGTCTATTTTACATCCAGTAAAATTAACCTTAAATGTAACCTCTGGTTTTTTTTTTTAGTCCCATGAGAATCATGTTTGGTAAATATGCTCTCATATCCTCTGGAAAAGGATATGTTGTTCATCACTGTCAGGTGTCTGTTCTACTTGTGTTAGTTTCTCCTTGTCTACTCCCTTGCTCCGCCCATTCCCATCTGTGTCTGATTTGTAACCCTGCCCCCTCGTTTCATATCCCAGGTGTGATCAATGTCATGTTGTATTCAAGACCCTTTGTTTCAGTTTCTGTCAATCATTTTGTTATCTGCCCTGTATGTGAGCATAGCTTGCACATGGTTGTTTGTACCTTGTTTCCCCACCATGTAAGTGTAGTTTGTAGTCTTTGTTTCAGTAGATCCAGTTTGTTTGTAAATCTGGTTCCTTTGTCTAGGTTTAGTGTATTTAGTGTTAGCTTGAATTCCCCAGTTTTTGTTTGTTAATATCCCAGGTTTGTTTTTTCTTTATTTTATTAAATCATCTGTTCTGTCTGCCTGAACCTGACACTCATTGGAGGAGGGGTCAGTGCAAATATAGCAACCACTGCCACCTCAGTCATTTATACAGTTTTCACATCCTGAGTAGGGATTTAGATGTACAGTTCTAGGAAACATGTAATGCTCACATGTTTAAAGATTACAATTATTGTAACTATATGTTTGGAAAACACTGCTCACCCATTCTGCAGCAGTGTGTGAAAGAGACTCAAGGTTTTGTTGGGTTTTGGAGTTTGTGTTGCCCAGCACTCGTCCACCCTCAGGTTAAAGAAGTTCTGTGGTTTGGTCACGCTGACCTGCACGAACACTCTGTCTCTCAGCTGCAATGTAGGAGCACCTCTGAAGGCCTCCATGTATGTATTGTCCTTAAACAGACTCAGCTCCATCTTCACCTCCATCTCACCCACCTGCATCACCAGCTCGCTGCAAACAACACAGATAAAAAAGTGTCATGCACCATATGTCTACTACACTCCAGTATGGTTCTGATTGACCATGTTGTTAAGCACTGTGAAAACCCTATGGTGTATCTTAGATTTATCTTAAATATATGGCAAAGTTTTTCAAGCTAATCTTAACACTAAACTTAAATCTAAAATGTTCTTTTACTTGGGAAAAATGTTATATTTGGTGTCAAATTAACCATTTAAGGTGCTGCAGACAGAGAATATGTTGAAAATGCTGCTGTATTTCTAGATATAACTGTAAAAGACCGGGTGTGCTGATTATGAGCTGTTATGAGTTATCAATCTGAGGAGGCTTGCTTAAAGTGGCAAAATTTTCCCATTAAAGCAACGTTATGTAGCATCATTGCACTACAATAGCAGCTTTACAATAGCTGGTCTTTTGACTTTAATAGGGAGTATGGCATCTCCATCATTGCTACTCTGGGCTGGAATGCTGTGACTCTGGAACTTGCAGCTACAAGACCTCTCACCAGAACTGCATATTTTTGTAAAATCCTGTAATATTGCTTTACTGCCTCAGTCTACATGTTTTCACTTCACATGCAAATTGTGTATCTCTCAGCTTGTCAACAAATGCATGTGTATAACACGAGGGATTCAAATTGTAATTTGTATTTACAGCATTGATGTGAAATTGAATTACACTCTACGACTGTAGTAGGAGTCGAGGAGAAAAAATATAAAGTCTATAAATATATATAAAAAATATATTTTTCTAAAAATATAAATGTATAAAAAAATTAAAAAAAAAAATTATATTTGAATAAAAAATATAAATATATCATTCCTGGGGAACCAATGTACACAGCTACATTGAAATAATTACATTTTGTGTTGCATATGGTGTTTGTTGCCTTACCTAGAAAATGGAAGGATGGGGAAAGGCAGGCTGACGCTGTGAATGTAAGGGTACACACAAGTGTACTCAATTTTTATGACCGGGTCTCTCACAATGTTCTTATACACTTGCGGGTCTGACATCAGCATGAGGGAATATGCAACATGAGTCAGGTTCTTCTGAATCAGAAAATAAGACCACCACATTTTCTTTGCATAATGATACAAAATACATTTCACAAATCAGGATTTATCTCCAAGCTAGTTAAGCTAAAAATGTTTTCATGCTGCAGGGATGCTACCATTAGGAACTCTGCATTTTGGGCTGATTTTTCAAACTTTATACATTACTTAAATTGTTGAATGAGAGTGAGAGTTTGATGTGAAATGATACATTTAGTGAAACTTATGAAGTAATAATTGCTAGACAAGTGAAAAAGCATTACACTGAGTGATGAGAGGAGGGAGGGCCATCTTCCCAGCCAGAGAGTGCAAGGCTAAGTGTACTTGATAAGACCCCTGGCCATGGATGGCTGTGGCATCACCTGGGATAGAGCCAGCAACATGCAGTGATGGGGACAATGCCTAGAGAGCTGATGCACTTAGGAGCCCCTTTCCCACCATGTATGTACCACATTACACAAAATCCTTGTAAGTTTACAAATAGCTTTGGACAGTAAAAAATGGCTATACTTGTGGTCTAGACACTCTGACTCCTGCAGTGAAATCTAGGCCATTTCACATCAAACTACTCCATGAATGACCTTCTTTGTATCTTGCATCTTCTTTGAATTATGCAGATATATTGATAAAACATGACCAGAATAAAAAAAAACAAAAACACACAGAATACAGGTCTCCATGGCAATAGCAAAAAAAATAAATAAAAGGACATGCTCACCTGGACAGGCCTTCCTCCACATGCCTCATACTGCTGCTTAGGGGTCTTCACAGTGTAGTACACATTGCCAGTCATGTTCTCCTTCTTAGCCCTGCAGCTGGAGTTTAGTAAGTGAATAGAGTCAACATCAACGGAGTGGTAGCTGAAGAAATCCTCACTCACTGAGATGCTTAAGAAATCCTTGCTGCAAATCACGTGCATGGCCACAGCTTCAAAGGGAAAGAAATGTTGAGATTACCACCACTCTGACATGTACAATGGTATTTAAAAGGTATAATTGTCTATATTTCTGCATAAATGTGACCTAAAATTTAATCAGATTTTCACACAAGTACTAAAAGCAGAGGATAACCAAATCAAACAAATGAGAAAATACAATACACTTGCTTATTTACATATTAAAGAAAATTATACAATATTACATATCTGTGAGTGAAATGTCACTCAGAGACAGTGGTTCTCAATCTTTGGGGGACAATCAGGTGTGAGTGGGGGCCAAAGTTCAAAGTCTGACATTCACAAAACATTAGTAGTGCATCACAATGACAGGTTATTTCTGATGACCCCAGAAGAAGATGGAAAAGGTTAAAAAATATTCTCTGAAGAGTTTGGACTCCACCACCCACAGTCAATAGAGGAAATTCAAAACCATTATCACCTTCCCCAGAGTAGTTGAACAACAAAGATCTAGGGAAGGTTGCAAGGAGAAAGCTACTGCTCACCAAAAAGAACATTGATGGCCTTCAAATTCAAGCCAGATCAAATTTACAAGTCAGAAGGCTATTGAAACAATGTAATTAAATAGGATCAAATCAGATATTTTGGTTTAAATGAGAGGAAGACGCAGCATAAAAACCTTATCTTTAAAACATGGTGATGGTAGTATCATGGATTGGATCTGTTTTGTTGCATCTAGGCCAGGACAGTGTGTCAACACTGATGTAACAATGAATTCTGAGCTGAATCTCAAGAGAATGTGGGTCATGCAACACGACAATGACCCTAAGCACACAAGTCGTTTCAAAATAAATATAAAGAGTGAAGTTATTATTTTGAAATAGCCACATTAATGTGTTGAATTTAATCCAGTATAAAGGTTGTGGAAGGACCTGAAGCAAGCAGGAAACTACCAAAATAACAGAGTTGAAGCTGTTTTGTATGGAGCAATGGACAAAAATCCTACAAACTGATGTGCAGGAATAATCAATTATTATTAATATTATTATTATTATTATTATTATTATTAATTATTTTATAATATATATATATATATATATATATATATATATATATATATATATATATATATATGACACACACACACACATACTGATTTCTAGATGTAAAACTGACGCATACACACGTATACACTGATCGCCGAAGTATCCCATTGCGCACGCGCAACTTCTCCCACCCGCCAAGCGTGTGCACGTGTTCGGGTCCAAACACTGAGTGACGTCACAAGTTGCTGAAGAGACATAAAATCTCACATTAACTCAAAATTTATCACAAAGCTGAAGTAGTGCTTTATAAACAGAAGGACCACTTACCAAACACATGGCCAAGAGAACAAAGAAATAGGAGCCATAACAACCCAGACCCCTGAAAAACAATAAAGTGAAAGAGGAGCGTTAAAGAGAACCCATGTTGTGGTTCAGCGAGAATCACAGTTCCTGTAAATGGACAGACCTGTGAAGAGAACAGGCTCACAGGCAGCTGACCCATCGTGTCTCAGTTGATCCAGTATTTATCTAGGTTTTAGTTTGGTTCATGATTTTACTGTTTCTCTAAAAGAAGCTAGAACAGACTGGGAAACATGTAAACGAGCTCCTCCACATTCACGGCACTGACCTCTAATTGCAGGTAATTAAGAACACCTGCGGGTATCCCCATAAACGTGACCTATACTGGGAGAATATTAAAGTTACTGAAATATGATGCATTTCTTTGATGATGGGAATAACAGGGTCATGGTTTTAGAATGGAGTTTCCAATGATCTCCAAAATACTGGGGCTAGTTTGGCCGTCAAGGTCTCTTTGGAGCTTGTAAGTATGGTGTTATTTGTGTTTATGTGGGTCTGAAACAACATGAACATCCTGGGAGTCTTTATGATTAAGGTGATTGATAAGCTGATCATTCATGGAAAATTCCCCATGCAGGTAAAAGGTCAGTTTGACCAACATAGCATGTGTTTACTCTTGATTGAATAAGTAAACTAAGCAGGACCAGCTGATCATCAAGATAGTCACATTGGTGGACCAGTTTGGTCAGGCTGGTCATGCTAGTCGAACAGGTAGGTTGTCCTTGAAGTCCAGCTCAAAGATCTAAATCAACACATGCCCCACACAAGTATGTAAGTTGGTTAAATTGAACTGGCATTTGCACAAGTTCAGCAAATGCATTGAAGCACCTGTCTGGCCAATGGCCTAAATTCCACCCCATCCTTCATGTATGTATGTGTAAAAGTTGTTCCAGTGTTCAGCAACACTTGCACAAATACAGCCAGGAAGTGTCATCAGACGAAAAACACTCCTGTGTCCTCATCAAAAAATTCAGTGTTTGACAAAAGAACATCTAAACAAGCCTGATGCATTGGTGGGAACAAGTCCTGAGCAGCCAATGGCATGGGGAACATTTAACAGGTAGAGGGAAGAATGTATTCAATGAAATTCCAGTAAAAACAGGAAATGCTTAAGTTGAAAAGAGGATGGGTCCTACAAATGGGTAATGATCCTAAATAAATGGCCCAGGAATCCAACAGAATTTGAAGACTTGGATGAAAAGGAACAATGCATGAAAATCCCTCAAACAAGAAAAGAAAGACTCTTTGCTACATAAAAAAAGCATTCAAAAGCTGTGCTACTTGCCAAAGGGGGTTCTACTAGGTACTAACCATGCAGGGTGCACAAAGTTTTGCCCCTTTTTTGTTATTTAAAAAAAAATTACAAAGGGAAGATGTCACATTTAACTTTATGCCTTTTGGAGATTAAATAATCTTCAGCTTGCTTATTGCTCATTTTAATCAGGGGGGCCCAAACCTGTACATGCCACTGTATGTATGTGTATAAGTATGTACACCTAGATGCACTGTGTTATCCCACCTTTGTTTTTTACTCGTTGTATGACCAAATACAATGAGTATTTATAGATATAAAATCAAAGATCTAAAATCTTTGTTCTATCTTTAACATATTATTAACCATTTTTATGAGATCTTTGATATGGCTAGTCTTTTCTCATGGTGCTGCTAGGACTAAAACTAAAGCCTTTATTTTTGCTTGGAGATTCATTGAAGGTGATCCTCATTTTGAATACATTTCCAGCCCAAAGGGATTGAAACAGAAAATAAGAATTCAACTTAATATGGATAAATTAAATGAAAAGGCTTCAATAAACAATAAATTCAATACAAAATATTTTGTATAATGTCATTAAATAATTACATTTAATTTGAAATAAAAAGGAATCAAAATGGGCCAATAAAATTATCACAAAAACATAATTAAATACATAAAAAGTAAATAATTAATAGATAGAAAGTACAAGTAAAATAATAATACTAAAAGTAAAATGATAAAATAAAAATGAGAGTACAAATATGACAATAGAAAAAAAATAAGAACAAACAAAATAAATAATAATTAATTTTAATAATAAATTAATACAAATTCTAAAGGAATTACAAACTCCGTCACAGACTGAATATGTTTATAAACTAAAAACTTAAAGACCCCAGAGTCATAATAAATGAATTGCTGGTCATATGAAAGTGCACAAAATGACATTCACTGTGTCATCCTTGCAAAATGCAAACGTCGCAGTGGCTTTTTAGTCCTGTAGACTTGCTGCATTTTCTTAAATTAGAGGTGATGCTTTCAGTGACTGAGTTTGATTGTTCATTAGTAAACATTGATTTTCTGCCCACAGCAGGTCGGACAGGCAGGCTAATCGATCAACCCACTTTTGCACTAGTAAGTGCGATTCCCCTCAATGAACGCTCACTTCCTTCCGACATGACTCGAAGCTTAAGCAAAATTAACATTTTCCCCTCACGCGGCACCCAAACAGCAACATCTCTCCAGCGTTCATTGGGACTATTTGAGAACGGAAAGCTGCTTAGCGTGAATCAAAACAGATGAAATCCGGTCTCGATTAGTATGGCCTGGGCGTGTGTCAGAGTCATGTGAGCTGGGAGACATGGCTGCTCCTTCCTCCAGTTCACACTCAAACTGGTCGGATTGACGTTACCGCTGCTTTTTTTCTTCATCTCTCTGGTTCTGCTTCGTGTTTTATGGGTTGTTTAATTGTGGCTTGCGGGTGTTATTCGCTTCTTCGCGACGATAATCGAGAGAAAGAGAAGGAAGGAGAGGAGCTGCATCACCTGTGACTGTAATTCCTCCATCCTGCCTGATCAGCCTGATCAGCTCTCAGACAGCATCCTCAGCCTGCTTCCCCCTATTAATGTGTTCACTGTGTGTCTGAGGAGTTTGGTAGCTATAACACCAGCCGAACCTCCTGGACTGGAATGATCAGGGATTGGAAGCCTGTCTGCTTTTATGAGGGAATTCGACGATATTCCCTAAAATCCATTTTTGCCTGAAAGCAGGATAATTAAACTCAGCGGATTCCTTTGCAACCATGAATACAGAGAAAGATTTTTCTCCTCTGACCCCAAACATCGTGAGGGCTCTCAACGACAAGCTGTACGAGAAGAGGAAAGTAGCAGCACTAGAGATCGAAAAGTGAGTCCTGATATTAATAACCTGGCTTCTGAAACTGCAGCACAGTTCAGACCTCTTTGGGCCTGAAATTGAAAACAGCAGGGAGACTGAGTATCTACTAATCATCTGACACAACACGTGATCCTGTCTTGTGATTAAATGGGGTGAAAGCCTAAATGTTCAAAGTTCCAAACTCTTACTAATGAATTAGAAATGATTTGGTAATCAGTGCTTATTATTTTAAAGAGTTCAACCAGTGGCTCTATGTCAGGGATTCTCATCTGTTTATAGAAAACAGAACATCCCATAAGGAAACAACTTTATGTGGAGGTGCTGTGGCTGCATTGTCTCAAATTGATGGTGATGAATTTGCCTCACTCCACTTCTGTTCTAATATTTTTGTGCGTTTCTGTTTATGTAATGTTATAACGTGCCATTACAAGTAAGGACTACTGTCTCCTCCTGAGGATGGGTTAGAATTTCTTGACCTGTGGGCTGCGAAACACACACTGCATGGGGTTCAGCAATCTAAGTGTTTACAAGTTTACCTGCTCAGAAAAGTCAGTGTCATTGCTGATATTTCTTTTGTGAGATATCTGTTGAAGAGTATTCTCTATGAGAATGTTGAATTGCAATAGACTTGTTTTATTTGTACATTTTTATTTGTCTAATTCTTACAGCATGCTCAACTGCATGTCTATGTAAATAAAATACCCGTAACCAAGGAACACCTTGTGTCCATGATTGAAACAAATGGGAGAAAAGGGAACATGTAGGTCAAGCTATCTAAGCATTAATAGAAATGAACAAATAACTACAGAATGAACACAATGCAAATTAAATGTGATCAGTTTGAGACATAATTTTCAAGAGCTTTTCTTGTGGGCTGTTATGCAATCTAGTTATATACATTGGGCCCTGAGGTGGAGACCGTTGAGAATCCCTGGTATGAAATGAGGAATTGGGTAATCTGAGCATACAAAATAACACAGAACGAAGTTAAACCCAAAACAAATGTAACTGAGTAAGGATTTAATTTGTTTCTCATAACTCTACAGTAATTGAAGTCTTAAACAGTCATGAAAATCAATTTTGTTTGATTTTGTAAAACATTTTATAACTTAACAGCACCTGCATAAATATAAATGGTCAGTGGTCAGAATGTTTTTGTGGGTAAAATTATTGATCTGCTATTTTGAAAAATATTGTCATAATATAGGATACAATTAAAAAGACACTTAAAACAGCTGAGGGTTTGATAAATGAAATATTCCATGTGACACAAGATGGCAATGTCTTGATTATACATTTTCGATACAGTAAATAAGTGACTAATATTGTATATATTGTTATAATATTTGCACCTTGCATACATGCACAACAAGGGCAGAACTCTGCATATATGTTTGACATTTTGTAAGTTTATTTAAAAGTTGTACTTGCCTGCTCTGTCATCTAACAAGTTTTAATCAGACCCACACATTAGTGAATAGGTAGCAGAGTGGTGGACAGCCACTTTAGTGCCCAGGGAGCAACTGGGAGATGGGGGCCGTAAAGGTTGAGGGAAGAGAAGGTTTTCTTGGCCTTCCATTCTCAAGCCCACTTCATTGACCTTTTTTCTAATGTCTAAACACATCAAAAAAAAATTTAATTATTGTTATTCTTAAAAAAATAATTTCAGAATTTGGGTGTACTGTTTTCCTTGCAGGCTTGTCCGAGAATTTGTGGCGCAGAACAACTCGACTCAGATCAGGCATGTCATCCAGATCCTGGCTTCAGAGTTTGCCCTGTCCCAACACCCCCACAGCCGAAAAGGAGGCCTTATTGGTCTGGCTGCCTGCTCCATTGCCCTGGGCAAGGTATGTACCTTCTGCTCCAATGCATTTTATCCAGTGCCCGATGACTCCAGATTATCTGAATTCAAATGATATGTTCATTTGGTCGTGTGTGTGAATTTACATATCACCGGATAAAATGAAAATTACATGTCTTTTGGCTAGAGTCCATTTGAACTAATAATGCATGTTTATTTGCAGGAGGTGTTTGGGCTTTTTGTTCAGGCGTTATTCTTTTCAGGAGTCAGGAGATGTTGATGAAGAATCAACTCTGAAGGCGTCTATTTATATACGACTTAAGGGTCTTAATTTAGACACATTTACCTGTGCTTTGATATTACTAGGAAAAAAAACTGTCTGATGCAGCAAGATCCATTTCACTGCAGTGGTCCTGTCTTATGAATTCAGAAGTGCCCAATAGTTTAACATTCCAACAAAGCATAAACATAAAGTGATATTCAACCCTTTCATGCATTGATATATTCAAGTCATGGAGCTGAATTTTTCTAATGCTTTCTGTAGGATTCAGGGTTGTACCTGAAGGAACTGATCGAGCCGGTCCTCACATGCTTCAATGACTCTGACAGCCGTCTGCGATATTATGCCTGTGAAGCTCTCTACAACATAGTCAAGGTGGCCAGAGGAGCTGTGCTTCCCCACTTCAATGTGCTGTTTGATGGTCTTAGTAAGGTATGGAGATGATGATGATGATGATATTGTGAGGTATCACTGAACGGCAGGAAAACCTTAAAAAGACAGTTAAACTGAACCCTACATGGATCTTAAGTAAGTCCTAAACTGATTGGATTGTACTCTTATGTCACTTTGTGCTATCATGGCCAGTGTTAAAAACCTGGGTAGGGTCAGGCCATTAGAAAAAATGAGGATGGGCCGTCTCCAGGGTGCCAGGCTTGAGCAGGATTTTCTTCCAGGTCATCAGGAAAATTCTGAACAGGCTCTTATTTAAAGTCCAAAAAGAAGTACACCCCTCTCTTAATGGATCATGCTTCGACGGGCTCTTTTATAAAGGAGAGCATCCCCTGGTGGTCACTCCTAAGATTACACTGAAACACAGCAACATGTAAAATTAAAAAAGAAAAATCACTGGAGGTACAAGCCATTCATTTCAGAAAGAAAATCAATTGACTTGACACTGGATTGAGGTTGATGCTAATGAGCAGGTTCTACAGAGATTGCTTACTGCAGGTATACCAGATATTATTGAAAAAAGCTTTTTTTGAAGTATTGCCAATGTTTTGTGAGAACTACAGTGATAAACTGGCCCAGACTCATGTCTTATGTACTTCATAGCTTGCCGCAGACCCTGATCCTAACGTAAAGAGTGGCTCTGAGCTTCTTGACCGCCTTCTGAAGGTAAGACTGAAGGGAAATGATTCTCTTTGTAGCCTGAAATGCCAGGACTGATACGTGGTGTTAGGAATCAGTACAATAAGAAATTCACTGATCAGCTCTTACATTATTTGTGATTTGAAGTAAATAACATTTGATTATATTGATACATATTGTACTGTGAGAACAATGGGAGAAAAAAGAGAAAGCATAAGAATTTGATGATAGCCAAATTGTGATGGCTAGATGCCTGGGTCAGAGCAACTCAAAAGAAGAAATGAAGATCACATTTTAATATGTTTAAATGTAGTAACAAAGACATAAGAAGGATTTCATTGGCTGTCCTAATTTTTCACATCATATATATACATCACAATTCAGCTAAAATATATTGCGATCTATATAGTGTGCATGCCAATGCCAACACAAGTACATGGGGCTGTTTTAATGAAAAGGGGACTTTTTTTCTGTAAGGAACAGGAGTACCATGGCAATGTCACATGAATTCTGTTCCTCTTTTTATAAACCACATTGGAAACCACATTCAAACAAACTATTATGGTCAATGATTATATCTTTTCTCTTGTACTAGTATGGTCATTTTTGCATAGTGACGTGGTTTAAAGATCTAGTCATTTCTCAACATTTGTTGTATGTGTAATGTTACCTCTGCTCTGAAATGATTCTCCACGTCTCAGCCCTGAGAACCTCGCTGAAATGTTTCCTGTATTAATCGAGGTCAGCTTCAAACCAGCAGTTTTCATTTGTTAACTGTTCAGTCTGTGTGAGGAGTGCAGTGCTTTCAATCAAAGTCCACTGATTGCCAGAGTTGGCTGTAAAAACACTGTGTAATGTTGGTATTCATCAATGCTATAACTTGCTTTTATTGATTTCCACTGTCTCTTCAGGACATTGTTACAGAAAGTAACAAGTTTGACCTGGTAGCCTTTGTTCCTCTACTACGAGAGAGGATCTACTCCAATAATCAGTACGCTCGGCAGTTTATCATTTCTTGGGTGAGTGAATCAGCTCCCCTACAGAGAACACACTTCTCAGTACTGCTATACACTGACTGACCTCTTCATTAAAAGCATGTTCTTGTTTCTACCCTCACTGTTTGTTTTATCAGTTCCATTTATCATAAAGGAGAGCACTTTACTTACAGGAGACACAACTATGTAGCTGGTCCACCTTGTAGCTGTAAAATCAGTCGGAAGCTCCTGTTATGCTGCAGTTGGCAGTTTTTGTTGGTCATTCTCTAGTCCTTCATTAGCTCTCATATGATGCTGACCACAGGACACTGTAGCTGGATATTTTTGCTGGCGGGCTGTTCTTAGTCCAGCAGTGGCACTGAGGTGTTCGTATCTGGTTGAGCTGATTAAATGGACAGTGAATGTAGAAACACTGAGGTAGGTTTAAGGAAGGATTCTACAACCAGGCCAAAACACTGTTCTAAATCAACAACATTCACCTGTGTCTATGAAATGATTATAGCATCTGCTAATACTATAGATTTAAAGGTAGAACGTACAGTGTAGAAAGAACTACAATGAATGTACTGAGGCCATAATTACATGAATGTTCTTTGTTGACGTCCATTCCCATACACATTATGTTGTAATATTGTATTGTATTAATACACTGTCCTAACTATAGTGTTTTTGTTCTAATACCCTGACCTGCTTCAGATTTTGGTGTTGGAGTCAGTCCCAGACATTAACCTTCTAGATTACCTGCCAGAAATCCTGGATGGACTCTTTCAGATTCTGGGGGACAGCAGCAAAGAGATCAGACGCATGTAAGAAGTACAGCCAAGATTCCCCTTTTATGTTCCCATCTTTTGCTCCTTTTTGAGGATGTTCAGCAGAAACGTGTTCTCGTTTTGTACAGGTGTGAGGTGGTGTTGGGAGAATTTCTGAAAGAAATCAAGAAAACTCCTTCCAGTGTCAAATTTGCTGAAATGGCAAATATCCTGGTCATCCATTGCCAAGTGTCTGATGAGTCCAAACTCAGTAAGTGAGCTTGGAGTAATAAAGCAACTTAAAAAAAAACGGATGAATATTCTGTTGTAAAACTAATGATATGAAAATGCAAAGACAGTGTTTTCTCCTCCTCTAGATTAGTTACAAAGTTAAGGACTTAAAGTAATACAATATAAGATGTTATGATGTCTGGACTTTTCCCCCTAAAAGAATAAAGGAAAATGATAATAAAAACATTGATTTTTCTCCATGTCTCCTTGCTGTTCCCTTCAGCTAATGACCTGATCCAGCTGACGGCGATGACCTGGATGAGGGAATTTATTCAGTTGGCAGGCCGGGTGGTCCTACCTTATTCTTCTGGCATATTAACAGCTGTGCTTCCCTGCTTGTCCTACGATGATCGCAAGAAGAGTATCCTTAACAAAACAGAGAACAGGCTGTTTGGAAGCTGGGTGTAGTATGAAGGGTGGAAGTGTGGATGCTCATATCAAATAATTTGTTTTATTATGAACACAGGGTTTTGCATGTGATCATACACAACATGCTAATGTTGTCCTGCAGAAGCAATTATTACAGTATTTGGTGATGACAGCATTTTCTTACCCAGAAATATTTTGGATTTAGACCAGGACCAACATGGCAGAGGAAGTTTTTTTGTACTTGTTTCAACATCGGATGGATGTAAAAATAATCTCAGTGAAACCTCAGTCCTTAAAATTGATCTGGGTGTAAGGACTGCATTTCCCTGCATATTGTACAAGTTTATGCAACTTGGTTACTTTGCACTGATGATTTAGAGCAAACCTTTTGGTTTTGAGATGGCATTTTACTTGTGGATTGTGCCTGTGATGTATGATCAGTTTAGCTGAACTGAAATACTCTGATAGTCTTGTCTTTTATTTTCTAAATGGTTTAGAAAGAATTAGTTAACTAGTGTAATGTTGCTAATTCAACTTTGATTCTCTTTACAAATTAAGATTAAAATGTACAGTGAAGGAAAATTGATAAATTTATATAATTTATACAATGTGATTTTCTGGATTTTATCTCTCACTGTTAAAAGTAACATACACTTAAAATTATAGACTGTTCATGTGTTTGTCTATATGAGTTCATGTCTTTGTCAGTGGGCAAATTTACAAAATCAGCAAGGGATCAAATAATTTTCCTTCACTGTATATTATTAGTAATTTGCTGTGGTCACTTACCGTTTTAGTGTGTTACCATTAAATATCACAAAAATCACTGCTTTAGCACATTAGCTGAGACATGGTCACCCCTGTGATAATCACACCAAGGCCAGTGACCAGCATGGTTTTAGTGATCTTCCAGATCAAACACACCACTGCACCTATGAAAACAGTCCCTGGTGACCCTTAATTACAGTACACAGGCACCAAAGAGGCTGCTAGTGCCTGCAACCACAGTCTTATGAAGCTTGTGACGCCTGAGGATGATGAAGATGAAGAAGAGTCACAGTCAACAAACTCACCTCAGAGCAAAGACATGTCTACTAAGAAAGAAGGGGATCTTAATGGTGAGTTATGACTGGTAAGAATGCTAAAGGTTGAATAATACATAGTCTGCATACGTATGTGTGGTGCTGCCTGTCACAGACTGACTCTGGCGCCCCCTGTGGTACAAACAAATGCATGGGAATATTTAACTGTTTTGTGTGTGTGTGTGTGTGTGTGTGTGTGTGTATATATGTATATATGTATATATATACATACACACTAGTGCATCTCAAAAAATAGAATACTGTGAAAAAGTAGATATTTTATTTTCCTTACATTTAAAAGGATATATTTCAAGCTTATTGTTTTAAAGGTGATACTGTGATTAGTAATTTATTTGAATAAAAAAATAAAATTTTTTTTAACATATTAAAAATAAAGTATGACATGTAGATGTAATTGAACATTTTCAACGTATTGTTTATTTCATTTTTTTTTAATTAACCAGATTGGAGTTTTAAATACACAAGATGTATGTAAATGTATTACAGTACCATTATTAGTGTTTGCGTGTTTCCCCCATAATAACAAGTAAATTCGATGAGAAGAAAAGGGTAAGCATGCATTGGCCGGGAATCGAACCCGGGCCTCCCGCGTGGCAGGCGAGAATTCTACCACTGAACCACCAATGCTCAGCTGATGAATCAGCTGGTAAGGGAGACTGTGTGGCTGCTTTTCTTCCTGATTGGGAGGAGGGGTAGCAGTGTGTGGTTTTTGTGAGTTAAGTCAAATACCCTTTGGATTCTTTAATACTCCTAATGGGTTTCAGGATCTTTTATAAACAGATGGGTAAATTGATTGACTTGATGTATGACAAGCTTGCACATGTTGGTCTTTCATTTTATGCTCCTGATTCCCCTGCAAGACTTCACACCCGCCAAGCGCTCCTCCCCACCCCGGACATTGCAGGTCCAACGGCCGCTTGCTGTACCCATCCCCCCTCTCTTCCTGAAAGCTCAGACCATGTGTTGCATTCCATTCTTCTGCGATGCAGAAAACCATTGCCACAGCTGAGCATTGGTGGTTCAGTGGTAGAATTCTCGCCTGCCACGCGGGAGGCCCGGGTTCGATTCCCGGCCAATGCATGCTTCCTTTTTAATGGAAACGTTTTAAGCTGCTCATACGCCAGTATTTGATTCTTTTTAGATTGTTGTTAAATGTAGAAAAGCAGACAGAAAGCATTGATTAGGGTATTTAAAAAAAAATAATAAAAACTGATTTTGAGCAGCAAGTACCAGACCATTTCATTATCTATCTGGATTTTTTTTTTTCCATAACTGTATAGTCGATATATAGACAATGTTAAATAATGTGCTATATCTCTCTTATTATAGCTAACACACCTTGGAAAAGACCTACTTTTTCTTAAATATTTATCCCTTGTTGAGTTAAATGACATTACAGGGCCCACATCATATTAAACAGCATTTTACTGTGTAAAGTTTGTGTATCTGTCTATTCAGTTCTAGCTATAAGACAGCCTGTTTTTAACTCACAATTTAAACACATTTACATGTAAAAATTAAAATGACAATTTCTGAGACAAGATATATAATTTAATATTCTCCCTTTCTCTCTCTGTCACTGTCTCGCTCTCAGATTCCCTGAATGCTTCTCAGGAATCGGTGGGATTAAGCAACATGTCTTTCTTCACAGCAGCTTGGTATAGTAACCTATCAGTTTGTGAGAGGATAATGTGTAATTGTATTATTAACCATGCATTAATGTATTATAAAATTACATTGTACAAGATGTGTAAGTATTAAATGCTCTTGGAATTTATGCCAGTTTTTTAACACAGACAAAATTCCAACTTTACAGGAGAAAGAAAAAATGTCTTTTATTTTTTTCCCTTTAATTAAGAATTTAGAAATTTTAGAAATGACTAGAGCCAGTAAACAAATACAGAGCTCCTACTGTGAATAACTGAAAAATATATGTTTGTATATATTAATATATTGGGTGACGGGTGACGAGTCCGAACAAGAGCAGGTCAAAAACTCCAATGAACGATCATAGAAAAGGCCCCGTAACGTCGTCCGGTATGGCGCAACCGGGGCCCCACCCTGTAGAGAGTTTCTCACAGCTACCTGGGGAGGCTGGGGACATTGAGTCTGAGTGGACCAGGTTCTCTGCCTCCATCATCAACACGGCCGTCCGGAGCTGTGGGCGTAAGGTCGCTGGCAATCCCTGAATCCGGTGGTGGACACCGGAAGTAAGGGATGCTGTGAAGCTGAAGAAGAAAACCTATCGGGCCATGTTGCCCTCTGGGTCTTCAGACGCAGCCGTCAGGTACCGAGAGGCTAAGCGTGCTGCTGCTTGGGCGGTCAAGGAGGCAAAAAGCAGGTGCTGGGAGGAGTTCGGGGAGGCCTTGGAGAAGGACTATTGGTTGGCCCTGAAGTGATTCTGGCAAACCGTCCGGCGCCTCAGAAGACACTGTTTATAGTGCAGGTGGGGAGCTGTTGACCTCGACCGGGGATATCGTTGGGCGGTGGAAGGAATCTCCTCAACCCCACCATCACGTCTTCCAATGAAGAAGGTGAGGCTGCGGACTCTGAAGTGGACCTCGCCCATATCCCGGGCCGAAGTCACTGAGGTGGTCTGCAAGCTCCTCAGTGGTGGGGCCCTAGGGGTGGATGAGATCCGCCCGGAGTATCTCAAGTCTTTGTCTTTGTCCTTCTACGACCGGAGCAGGAGCTTGGTTCGCATTGCCGGCATTAAATCGGGCCTGTTCCTAGTGAATGTTGGACTCTGGCAGGGCTGCCCTTCATACACCGGTGCTCTTCATAATCTTTATGGACAGAATTTCTAGGCGCAGCAAGGGGCCGGAGGGATTCCAGTTTGGGAACCACAGGATATCATCTCTGCTTTTTGCAGATGATGATGTCCTGATGGCTTCTTTGAGCCAGGACCTTCAGCAGGCACTGGATCGGTTTGTAGCCGAGTGTGAAGCAGCTGGGATGCGAATCTGCACCTCCAAATCTGAGGACATGGTTCTCGACCGGAAGAGGGTGGCTTGCCCTCTCCAGATCGGTGGAGTTGTCCTGCCCCAAGTGGAGGAGTTCAAGTATCTTGGGGTCTTGTTCACGAGTGGGGGTGAGAGGGAGCGTGAGATTGACAGGCGGATCGGTGCTGCTATGCAGTCATGTGGTCAGTGTATCGGTTCTTTGTGGTGAAGAAGGAGCTGAGCCGAAGGGGGAACTCTCGATTTACCGGTCAATCTACGTTCCTACCCTCACCTATGGTCATGAGCTGTGGGTAATGACCGAAAGGACAAGATCGCGGATACAAGTGGCTGAAATGAGTTTCCTCTGTAGGGTGGCCGGGCGCTCCCTTAGAGATAGGGTGAGGTCCTCGGTCACCTGGGAGGAGCTTGGAGTAGAGCCGCTGGTCCTCTACATCGAGGGGAACCAGTTGAGGTGGCTCGGGCATCTTTTTCGGATGATCCCTGGACGTGTACCCGGGGAGATGTTCCAGGCACGTCCCACCGGGAGGAGACTGCGGAGTAGACCCAGGACACTCTGGAGGGATTATGTCTCTTGGCTAGCCTGGGAACGCCTCGGGGTCCCTCCCGGGGAGCTGGCTGAGGTGTCTGGGGAGAGGGAGGTCTGGGAATCCCTGCTCAGACTGCTGCCCCCGCGACCCGGCCCCGGATAAGCGGAAGGAGACGGACGGACGGACGGATATATCAGTCTGCTTCAGTCAGTGCTTTATGAAGGTTTTCACACAAGGTTTTGTCCCATTTCTTTAGTGCTGAGAGGACTCAGGTGACTCTGGACCTGGATGGTATTGTGCAAGTTCTGGACAGACATTTACGTGACTCCTCAACTGGAATGATGACCCGCATTGCTGTGCTTAAGTGGCTCTACCATCTATACATCAAAACGCCTCGTAAGGCAAGTCAACAACTGGTTAGATTTTTTAGATCAAAAATGGGATTATGGTATGTTGGCGGTTTTAAACATGGTGTTGCACGTAATATTTGTAACCTGTGTGTTTCTTGTAGATGTTCCGGCATACAGACAGTCTGTTTCCCATGTTATTGAAGACACTTTCTGATGAGTCTGATGAAGTGAGTGCTTAAGCATTAGTCTGTGAATTTATTTCTCAAAGAGCATCAGGTTCGAGATATACAGTGTAATAAATACAGACAATAAGTGTTTATTTGCTCAGTAGAAACTAATGAGATAATGCAAATAGTGTTCATAGAAAAGTATTGTTTTTATAGTTATCACCCAATGTCTGGTTTGGTAAATTAGTGCTTAATGGTGTAAAATCAGGTGAGCTGGTGATTGAATTGAACACATCAATCTGGGGGTGTCCAGAAATGTGGAACCAAGCTTTGTTCTTCAAACTAGCTCTCAAGATCTCATAATTATGATTTGAAATGATCTCTCTCCATGCCTAAAACCTTTAAATTAATGAACATTATTCTCTCATAGGTCATCTTGAAAGACTTGGAAGTTTTAGCAGAGATTGCATCGTCCCCTGCTGGACAAACTGAGTCCTCTGGGTCATGTGATGGCTCAGATAAAGCAGAGCTTCATGTTCCTGATGGGAGTAAGGTTGGCCAGCAGCAGCTGGGGGTGGGTGAGTAATCAGCCTGGATCATTATTTGAGTCTAAACTCAAGTCCCTGAACCTTCTTCAGTTGATTTCAAGATCTCCTCCTTAACTATGTGTGATTGAGCAAAACACTCTCAGCCCAGCCTGTATGTTTTCACATGCATAGTGTAAAAGTGATTCTTGACACATTTTCAGTGACTGGAACCTAGATAAAAGCAGGCACGTCATTAAATTTGCAGATCACTCTGTCAAAGTAGGTTAGCTTCAGGAGGGTTAGACGGAAAATGGTCCCGTAGTGGGTAAAATGGCATAAGCTCTTTTCAAATTTGAACATCTTTTAGAGATGGTAATTGATTTTAGAAGAGCTTCAACCCTCCCACAGACACTATGATTAGGGGACAAAGAGGAGATCAACAAGTATTGTGAATCAGTTGATGATGAAAGGGCTTCAACATGAATACAGATCTATAGAGAAAGAACAATGGACGGTACATTTGAGGGACATTTAAATGTTTTAAAGTTGAAAAAACATCTATAATGGTGCTGCAAATGGCTCAGTGGTCTAACGTGCTTTCACTATGATCCAAGGATTGACTATTTGAATCCCGGGTCCTACTGCTTGCTATTGACAGTCTGAGAGCAAAATTGGCCATTTCTGAGTGGGTAGATGGTGCTCTCTCCCCACATCATACCCAGTACAATGCTGGTTGGCACAGATGTTGTATTGGAGCTGGGGACCTGGCATTTTCCTCCAAGCATGTTGATTGTCCAGCAGTGAGACAATGGCAACAGTTTTGAAAAGAGGCAGTGGCTGGGTTTACATATATCTGATTAAATATGTGACTGTCTCTCACACCTGTTATTTTTTTGCAGGTTCCAAAGTGGCAGACTCCTCTCCCTCCACTCCCAGCATGAACTCTTACTTCTACAAATTCATGATCAACCTTCTCAAATGCTTCAGTCAAGAGAGGAAACTTCTGGAAACAAGGGGGGCCTTTATCATCAGGTAGGTTTTTTTACACACACACATCACACACACACACATTTCATCCAATCTGGATAACCCAAATCCCCCTAGTAACGTTATCAAAAGCAGTCGTGGTGAACAAGGCTTCAGAGGATGTGAGCTTCTGTTGAACTAATCCCTCCTGCAGGCAGTTGTGTCTTCTCCTGCATGCAGAGAACATCTTCCATTCCATGGCAGACATCTTGCTGAAGGAGGAGGACCTGAAGTTTGCTTCCACAATGGTGCAGACACTCAACACCATCCTCCTCACATCAGCTGAGCTCTTCCAGCTCCGGAATCAGCTCAAAGACCTGTACACACCTGTAAGAAACACTGTTTATTTATAATCCAGAAGAAGTCAATTATAATAGTCAGAGTATCTTTGGCTGCTCTTTAAACATGTTGATATTTATTCACTATTTAATTTCAACTTTTTTTTTTCCTTTTACAAACCTGTCCCGTGTATTGCATAGAAATATAGATAGAAAAAAAATATGGTAGTTACAAATAATGTGTATAAATATAGATTATCGAATCACAGTATGAGGCAGTATAATCACAGAAGTAGTATGTTCTTCATATAGTGCAAACCTAGCAGTGTATCTGACTGCCTCCTTTGTGCTTTGCTTTGTAGGAGAGTTGTACTCTGTTCTGCTGTCTCTACCGCTCCTGGTGTCATAATCCAGTGGCCACTGTCTCCCTCTGCTTTCTGACCCAGAACTACCGCCATGCATATGACCTCATTCAGAAGTTGTATCCTTATACTAATATTTTTTTTCCTGTGTCTCGATTGTTTACCAAAACAAGAAATTTTATAAAAGTGCTCTGAAGCATTAATTGAATGTATTTGTATCTTTATTGGCCAGAACTTATGGTTCACTGTAGTTTTTGTTTAGGACTAGAAACATTATTGCTGTTTGGGTTTGTGTTCAGGTAGACAACTGGCTTGCAACAAACTGCATATGCTAGTGCATCTCAAAATATTGTGGAATAAGTTCATTCATGTTCATAATTTCTTAGAAAAGTTAGATATTATATGCATGTAATGCAAAGTGACCTGTTCTGTACCTTGTTTTACTGTTGATCAGGATAGCTTATAGCTCCTGAAAATCAGAAATGCAGAATCTCATATTACAATATTTAAATTCAGCTTTGATTAAGTTACAAATCAGCATCAAAATAAAAACACAATCTTGAAAAGCTTGAAATATATCACTTTAAATGTAATGAACATGAATCTGGCAAGTTGATGTTGCTGAGTGTCTGCACTACCCCTAGCATTTTTATGTGTACTATACATTGTGTCGCTTTAATTTCTGAGGATACGCACGACCAACACAACAAATTGATGCAGGATGCACGTGGTTAACTGCAAGTATGTTTCTTAATTGGACTATTTTATAAACAGCACATTTAAACCTTAACTTCAGCTGAACAGTGGGGACCTGGAAGTGACTGTGGATTTCCTTATGGAAGTAGACAAACTGGTGCAGCTAATAGAGAGTCCCATTTTTACATGTGAGTTGGTTCTTAATCATGCTTCAGCTATATAAGAGGCATAGGCTTGGGTTTCAGCAAATATTAAAAACAAAAAGGGAAATTGAAAACTTATTTTTCTGTCTGTAGAGTAGTTTTGTGAAAAGTCTGCAGCTCATTTAATGACTGGGCTGAACTTTATCCAAAATTACTGTAGCTATGGTCATTGGACACAGACTGGCTAGTTTGGGCAACAAAATGCTCAATAAACTGCTTTTATGTTTATATAGTAGAATATATGTTTATACAGAATCATGATTATATACTCCAGTGTAGTCTTAATGCAGTCTTTTACTCACACTATTGTTTGAGGCTTTACCCAGTATCTTTTCTGCTTCTCCTTATGAAGACCTTCGTCTGCAGTTATTGGATGTAGAGAACAACCCTTATCTTATCAAGGCTCTTTATGGCCTGCTGATGCTGCTGCCACAGAGCCAGGCCTTCCAGTTGCTGTCTCATCGCCTGCGCTGTGTACCCAACCCAGAGTTAATGAGGACAGTGTAAGTCTCTGTAACGTCCTGTGCACACCACATAAAATCTGCCACTTTTCCTGCCTGTTTTATCAGAGAACAAAGCCACTCACAGTTAAACACGCTTATATATTTGTATTGTTTATTGCAATTATCTGATTGTTGTTGTTTTTAGGTAGACAATTTTAAGATCTGTCCAGGGACAACAGATGAAAAATAGCCTTCTGGCTAATTCTGGTATATTTACCGAAATGTTAATTAATGTACACTGTCCCTGTCAAATTAACTAATAATAATAATAAAAAAATAAAATAGTTGAGAGAGCATTGTGACTCGAACACGTATTGCATTTACCACAGTGTACAATACTTACTTCACATAAGGCAGCCATTGTAAAATAAGACTCAATACTTGCCTAATAAATGATAAAAAATAATTCATAATTAAATAAAATATTATACAAATATTTTATATTTATATGTTATATTTTTATATAATATTATATTAAAAATAATTAAAGTAAATAATTACCACATTTGCACAATAGATTAGTCCTGGATGTCACATTATATTATTGTTTTCTAAAAACAGTGGTTTTAATTCAGTATTATATAGAAGCACATATTCCCTAAGTTGAGTGGCTGTATAATTTATAGAAACAAAAGGAAAGGAACATATTGTTATTTCTCTTAATAAAATGTTAATATGTGGTCATTTAAGGGAACTTTTATGTTGCATGTGTACCTTTTTAAAATAACAGCAATATTAATCATTTGCATGCTACACTGACCTCCAAGGACCTGTACTCTGGACTTGCTGCACTATGTAACTCTGGAGAAGCAAGGAATATTGCAATACACACTGTGCAAGCCAAACCATATTTGTATTGTAGAGGGAGCCCAGGAACAATTAAACAAATTCTCACATGAAGCAGCTATGTGGATTATTCTCATTGACTGTGGGAGATTTTCTGGTGCTATCTTGGAAGATTTACGCTTATCTCAACTTTCATTCATTTAAACATCAATTTAACTTTTTTAGGGAAGTGCCCAAGCCAGCCAGTGCCAAACGTGCCACCCAGCCACAGATTGACTACAAAGAGCTGCTGGAGCACTTTGAGAAAGTGCAGAGCAAACACCTGGAGGTCCGGCACCAAAGGGTTGGGCACGCAGAGCATCCAGACAGGAAGCTGGTACTGTGAAGGTGTGCAGCACGGTGCCCTCTAAGTGGCCTGGAGAGCATATGGGGCATGGAGGATGGTCAGACTGGAACCTCACTGGAGCCTGCTGCAGGCATCCATTTTGGAGTACATGTTCTTACTCAGTTTTTAAACCATTGATTCTACAGTAAGCATGATGGACTTGTTTTATTTTAATGTTAAGTGCTTTACGTTCAGGTTTTGAATGGTGGAGTGGATATAGAGGCAACATATTCAAGCAACTCCAAAAAGGTGGTTTTGTTTAGAAACTCCTGGGTTTTTAGGAACAAAACTCCCAGGTTTGTTTTGGACTATTGGTTTTTATCATCTCCAGCCAGTGATCTCAGTCTAGCTGCCACAACATTTAGCATATTTTGTACAGAATATTATGGGCATTCCAAGCTCACATGAAGCCATCACATGTTTTTCAGAACAGGATTATGATTTACAGCTTGTATGAATGTGACAGTAACTATCATTCCTTGCAGAAGGCAGAGTGTATTCTTTGTTGGATGTGATGCTTGTGTAGATGCTCTCCCATTCACCACCTTAACAGAGCCTCTTCGTTGCAAGATGATGCTGCTGCTAGTTTCCAATTCAAGTTGATCTCAATTGGCCTTTCCAATTTCCAGTGCTTTTTTTTTTAAAATGTCATACTCAATCTTTAATCATTTTCTCCTTGAATTCCTCTATTTATGTGCACACTGCTAAGTATAACTATCTCATGGTCACTCCAAGTAACAGTATTGAACCTTGGCCTTATGTGCACAGACTGAATTTAGTCATCTTATGTTCTGAAAAAAATGTATGTAATAAAGTGGACCATGTATATTAAGTTCTGTTTCCTGATATTTACCATGTTTCATTTTTGATTCTCCTTAAATTTACATATAAATTGACCTAAATGTACCATAAAGGCTGTTTCTGTAATTACCATTATGGCCAGCAGATGGTGATGTTTTCATACATAGGATGAAAATGTGCATTCTACAAACTGAGCAGGATCATTTTTCCAAAGGAGCCTACCAAGCTGCAAGTAAAAACACTACATACACTGATCAGCCATAACATTAAAACCACCAAGTGATTTAAATAACACTGATTAGCTTGTTAACTCCACTAACTATAATCCAACTGAATTAAATCCCAGTCGTCCAGTGCATGTTTACTGCTCCACATTTACATCCTCAACCTGCATGCAGACTCTGACTGATCAGCAAGAGCAAGCCATGCTAATGACATCACTGACCCAGATATTGGGTTATAGAGGAAAATGAGAAGGGAGGGTGTGCTTTTTCTTTGTTTACAAAGTGGACAAATTTCAGTTCTGAGAATGGATAATACTGATAGAGCAACATGACATGTTTTTCTGGCAAGAATATGGGAAGAATTTATTTATTGTTATACATATCCCTGTCAATCAAATCATTACAATTAATGTCAAAATTAAGTTTGTTTTAGTCTTTATATGCAAAACAATATATTGTGGGTAAATGTTTGTTCAATTGATTCAATATTTACTTCTCATACGTACGGGTAGGCTAGTATCCTGAGTGTAATATGATTAATAATCCTATAGTACTTTTGTAATTTTTTTGGTGAATTAAAGTGAAACATCCTGCAAAATTGGCCTAGATTGAATGTTAATGGCACCAGTCAATAATATGTGGGGTCTGCATATTTGGCAGAAAGTGGACAGTCAGTTTTTGAAGTTGATGTATTGGAAGCAGGAAAATTGGGTAAAGCGTAAGACTCTGAGACACTGTTGAGAGCAAAATTGTGATGTCTAGATGACTGGGTCAGACCTTCTTCAAAACAAAAGGTGCAGTGGACATCTACCAAAACTCTCCAAGGAAGGACCATGTGTGCATGAAGCTCACTGATGCTAATGGAGGCCCAGCCTAACAACTTTATGGGACTGGTTAATGGATCTGCTTTTAGCATCTTGGTTCCAGATATTATCCCATGCTTTGACCGACCACAGCAGTTTTGATGTCACCTACACCGTATTCGACAGACGGTTTAAATGTGGGTTGTGCTTGAGTGGGAAGAACACAAAACTGCACGAGTGTGGTACTCCAGGAGCAGGGTTGCCTACCCCTGGTTTAAATGGTATGGCTGATTGGCGTATTGCAGGGGTCACTCACCCTGCTTCTGGAGAGCTATCTTCCCGGAGGTTTCGAACTCAATTCTAACACCGTCCATTCAGCCGATCAAGAACTTCTGAAGTTAGTAATTAGTTTGATCAGGTGGGGTGAATTAGGTTTGAATCTAAGGTCTGTAGGTTGGTGGCTCTCCAGGAGAGTGTGCGTGACCCCTGGACTATGTCATTAAACCCTAAAAGTTACCGCTTTTTCTCCCTTGAAGTGGCTTCCAGTGGAGGATACTCGAGAGTATCCTACCCAGTCTTTTAAGTGCACCTGTTTATGTGGATCACTGAAACTGCATTGGTACAAGAATGAGAGCAAACTTACACTGTTATAGCTTTATAATACACCATTATACCATTATTATACACCATCATAAACAGATATTTAAATGAAAAAGTTTAACATTTAAGTGATGGAATAACAATGACATTGACTGCCATCACAACATCTGCAAGAAGTAAAGTGAGATTATATCGTTCACTGTTTCTCTGCATGAGCAGTTTATTTCACAATTAATGTTAAAGTTAAATGGATAGAATTGCCATATATCAATGCAGCAACTGGACATTATTAGGTGTGGCTGAAAGTGAGCTCTGTGTTCGTCCCAGTTCGTTAGTTGTCAGCATCATATATGAAAAGTATCAGCTGTCCCATTTCCCCAATTACAGCTCCTTCTCTACATTCCTCCTGCTCATGCTCTCTCAAATCTTTCTGGGGTAGGAGAGGAGAAGTAGCAAAAGTTTCTTGATGCAGCCCTGGTGTATTTGATCTACTTTAGATCTTGCTTTAGGCTCATTCATCTCAAGTTGTCTTCAACAGTGCAAGAGACAACAGAATTAACTTTCCTTTACACTGAGATGAATGATATTCTCGGTCACTCCAGTATAAGTTTATTGATGATCATCACTCTGGGTTACTCTTTGCCATTGGTCAATGGTGATCCCATTTGTGCACAAGGGCAGTTTCTTTTTTGGTCTGGTCTGTGGTTAAGATAATGTGTGCAGTCAGTCCAGCTGAAGGGATCATATATCTCACATATTCCCAGATTTGTTTTTCAGATTTATGCCTCTAGAAAGTTACTAGTTTGCACGCCCCAAAACACTTAACCCAATACTGTCAAGCAGAATCCCAAATAGAATGATGTCAAAAAGAACTGACTGGTTTAGGCGTGAACAAAAAAATCCAATGTAGTGTGTCGACAGACAGACTGGCCTACATAAGAAGCTTCATTCATGAGGGGAACACTGTTTATCAGTGGTTTTTCCATTGCTACTAGCAAGGCAAGAGGGTTCAGCTTGTGCACTGAAGTCTTTGAAGTGAACTGCATTCTGGTGGGAACAGGAGACTCAGTTAATGTTTGTATTCAATGTGCTTATGCACCAGAAAATGGACTGCTTTCATTTTTGCCAAACAATGCACAGCGAACGCACAAACCCTCATAGCCTTGAGTTGACATTCTTGTTTAATCTTGTTTTGCAGTGTATTCTCCTCTTAGCTCTCACTAATTCACTTCTTGCATTGTTTAAGAATAATGAAAAATGGGTTTGTCTAGTAAGGGCAGGCTAAGAGTCTGGAGGTCATATCTCTACCCTACTCTCTCCCTTGTTCTCTTTTTCTCCAGGCTGTTAGGGAAAGAATATTGGACCATGTTCTTGCCCCAAGTGTATGTGACTGTTAGGGGTCAAGTTCAAACCGAGTTTGGCCTCTGGAACTTCAGCATGCTGACATATTTCTCTCATAACTAGACCAAGTCATGGTTTGGCATTTTAAGCCGTGATTCGGCATTTACAACCCCTGGCATTAATTAAGGAATCACCACTTTTGGAGGATGTTCTTTCAATAGTTTAAACTTGTAGAAAAAACGTTAATCACAGAGATATGCCACGAAGCACAAAATTCCAACCATCTGGAAAAGGTGAAAAAAGAAAGAAATATAATTGTTGTAGTACAGGGAAAAAAATGGAATCACTAAATTTTGAGGAAAACATGGAATCACTCTAGTTTGCAGTTGTAAAACAAACACCTGCATCAGATTAAATCCGCTAATTAGTCTTCATTTTAAAAAAAGAGTGCTCATGTCTTGGAGAGGTGTTGCACAAAGTGAAATTTAATGAATCACAGCTCCAACACAAGAGATGTCAGTTGAAACAAAGGAGAGAATTATAAAATCACAGAATGTTGCAAAAGATGTTGTAAAAGGGTAGAATGCAGGCAGACAAAGAAAAACATCAAAGAGTCAAGATAGAAAACCTAAAGCAATATGTCTTAAACTGAAAATGCACAACAAAACAAATGAGATCCAAGTGGCAAAAACTGGAGCCAAAGTCTGACCAAACTGTAAGAAATTACCTAAAAGAAATGGGATTTAAATACAGAAAAGCCAAATGCAATCCATCATTAACATCTAAACAGAAAAGAACAGTGAGTTTCACAGGTTACAGTGGGCTAAAGAAAAGTAATGACATGGATGACTGTGGGTGACTGGAGGAAAGGAATCTTCAATGATGAATTGTGAATCTGCATTGGGCAAGGTGATGATGCAGGAACTTTTATTTGGTGCTGGTCCAATGAAATTTATAAAGATGACTGACAAAAACATGTACATTTCCACAGTCATTGATGATCTGGGGCTGCATGTCACATAAAGGCACAGGAGAGATGACTGTTATTACATCTTCAATAGATGCCAAAGTCTACATAGAAACGTTGGGTACTTTTCTTATTCCATCAGCTGAAAGGATGTTTGGTGATGATGACTTCAAGATGATAATGCATCTTCCCGTAGGTCAAAGGACACAGAAAATCTGCTGTGGTCAACCAAAGTTGAACGTTTGGCCACCAAAGAAAACGATAAAACTAACACATCTCATCACCCCAAGAACACAAGAAAGAGCTCTACGTACAGATCGGCTTATGATCATTGCAATCAAGTATCGAGGAGCCGGTCCATTTGAGCTACAGGAATCCAGTGAAGAGAATGCAACATAAGTGTTACATGGCTGAACTTGGGAACATTGAAGACAAACTATGCCACCAAATTCTGGAATGGTTGCAAAGGCCTGAAGGTAAGCATAGGAAGGCCACCCAGAAGGGCATTGCAATAGTCTAGTCTTGAAATGACAAGAGCTGTAGATTTTTTTTTTTTGTGCATTATTGAACCAAATACTTCAAATGCTTGCAAACTGTAAAACCTTCAGTTTCAAGTGTTTTTTTTTTTCCTTTCCCCATTCATGGAGACCAGAACCTGGTCAGTGACTGGAAATAACTGCCTGACAGCTATGGAAAGATGATTGCTGAGTGAATAGACTTTTCAGAGGACATTAATGAAACAACCTGAAAGTGGTCCATGGCTGAAAGAGCTTCCTTACACTGCAGTTGTAAAATTACAGTGTTTTCACATCTGTCTCCTGTCAGTTCTGTTGTACTGCAGAATTAGAAGCTTCCTTGAAGAATGCAAATTAACCAAAACATCTGAGACATTTAGATAGGATGACCATTTATTTATTTATTTATTTATTTATTTATTTATTTAAAGAGGACACGTTAGGATGTAGTTAGGATGTTGTTCCTGGTAGGTTTCAAGTAGACCTGTTGTTGTAGGACCCATGGCAGTATATGTGTGAGGGTAGGAGGAATAAGTTAAATATCTCTAAAATCAACTCTGTTAATTATCATTAATACATAACAATTCCACATTTACCAGGACTACAAAATTGGCTTAATATCCTATATTACATATAGATGTCTTTCAGGCAGTGAACAGTTTAGAAATCCTGGATGAATGCAGTATTCTCATCCCAAGAGCATATGGTCAGCCTAATTTAGACTAAATACTTTCTCCACTGTTTGTCATTACCTGTCCTTTCTGAACTTTACAATCAGAACCAACTTTATCAGTCAGGGGCTCAACTTGAGAAGTGATGCATGAAGCTGCCAAAATGACCAAAAAATCTAAAAAAAAAAAACACCCTTTGGAATTCCCATCCTTTCAATGTAATCCTTCCACTGGGAGGATTGCATCAAACACTAGTGGGATTTATCCAGGACCTGGACGTTTAGGTTTAAACTCTGCAACTCTGAAGGGCTTATTTATGAGCTGATTAGTTGGATCAGGTGTGGTGGGAGCAGGGAAAGATGTAAAATATGCAAGATAGGGATGCCTTCATGACCAGGGTTGAGAAACTCTGCACCAAATGATTGATAAATATGGATTTGAATATGGATTATTATTGAATATTCTCACAATAGTAATAAATCAGCAGCTGGTAATAAGAAATTGATCAGAAAGCTCAGACATTATCTTATAGATCACTGGCCCGTCAATTGCTGTAACTGGAACGGTGCTCTTGATGCTCTTTGCACAAGTTCCTTCACGCTTCCATGAGGAGTCAGGACAAATGGTGTGCCTCCACTTTCTTCTGTTAGGCCTAATTGGCTCACTAGGGGTTCAGGGAGATTTGGCTCGCGGTGTAAAACTACTTGCAAGGATTATAGTCTGAAGAAAAAGCTCAGATCCAGTAGTCCAGTAATCACCTCATGTGGGGGTCTGCCTCAGTCAAATGTAGGGTTTTTTTCATGCCATGTTCTAGTTTAGGTCTGCTTAGATATTAGATATTAGATATTCTTCCTAATTTGTGAGTTATGCTACTTTGAAGCCTATTTGGATGGATTTGTTTGTCAGGGGGATATTTGTAATTTTTATAAACTATTTTACACATTTCCCCAGTGATTAAACTCTCATTGGAATGGCAATAAAATTTCCACCAATGTGTTACATAATTAAGCTCAATCTTCCAACAGTGAGCCTAAATTTTCACATCACGATTTGGAAAGCGCTTAGTACACTATGACCAAATGTTAATTGATGCCCCTTTTAATGAATGCATTCAGTTACTTTAAGTTGCACCAATTGCTGACGTGTGTAAATATATACTCGCAGCTTGTCTGGACCTATTAGCACCATGCTTAATACCAGACTGGACTAAAAGGGTACAAAGCCCTCAGCATTGCATTGTGTAGCAGTGGAACTATGCTCTGGAATAATGGTTCTTCATCCAATACTTTTGGGATGAGTCAGGGAGCTGGGGATGAAGTGTGGTGGGGTGGTGATCATCTAACATTCTGACCTCTTGTCCCTAAGGGCAATAAAATCCTCACAGCAATGCTCCAAAATCCAGCAAAAGGCCTTCCCTGGACAGTAGACACAGTTAATCCAACAATAGCAAGATAAAATACCCTTCATTTCAGTAGAAACAATGAACAAGTATGTGTGCCAATACGTTTGTCCATATAGTGCATCTAGTGGATGATCTCTGATGGTTACATGTACTCAGAGACTAAATATGCCATATACAGCCAAACTAATCAGTCATAACATTATGACCTTGTTTCTACATTCACTGTCACTGTTCACATGAACACTTGGTAGGTCTATAATTACAGACTGTACTCGTTACCCCCCTTTTGCCCTGTTCTGCAATAGTTAGGAGCTCACAGGACCACCATAGAGCAGGTATTATGTGGGTGGTGGGTCATTCTCAGCACTGCAGTGACACTGACCTGGTGGTGGTGTGTTAGTGTGTGTTGCACTGGTACAAGTGGATCAGACACAGCAGTGTTGCTGGTGTGTTTAAACTTCTCAGTGTCACCACTGGACAGAGAATAGTTCACCAACCAGAAATATTAGCATCCTGTGAGCACTGATGAAGGAGTAGAGGATGGCCAACACAAACAGTGCAAAAACAAAAGCTTATCTCTCTGACTTTGCATCTACAAGGTGGAGTAACTAGATAGGCGTGTTTAATGAAGTGGACAATGAGTGGACAGTGTTTAAACACTCAAGCAGCACTGCTGTGTCCACTCATAATACCAACTAACACACCACCACCACCACCACAGCATCACTGCAATGCTGAGAATGACCCACCAATCAAATGATAATAATAACTGCTCTGTGGTGGTCCTGCTGGGTCTGCAGGAAGATGGCAC
Source organism: Acestrorhynchus altus (assembly GCA_034509495.1). Lineage (NCBI taxonomy): Eukaryota > Metazoa > Chordata > Actinopteri > Characiformes > Acestrorhynchidae > Acestrorhynchus > Acestrorhynchus altus. Next base: position 25,951,848 of record CM067512.1, read on the forward strand.
AGTATGCAGATAAACAGATGGACTATAGTCTGGAATTATAGAACTAAGAAGTGCTCCTGTATGGTAAGTTGGAATAGTGGACAGTGAGTATAGAAACAAGGAGAACCATAATGTGGATCCAGACCACTGCTGAGTTCTGTAAAAAAACAGCATGTAATTTTTCCAGAGGAGGAGAGAGAAAAACACAGACATGATCGATCTGGATAGAAATAGAATCACTGAGAAGCTAATCTGAGGAAATTATTTTAGAACTCTTTAGAGTGCCCACAATGCATGAATAATCTCCACAGAAAAGCACTGCCAATTAAACGTAATGCTCTATGGCACCCACACAAGCCTATGGTCACAGCACCAATCCCTTGCTTTGGCTGGAGTGGTACAAAGCCCCAGCACTAGGCTAAGAAGAATTTGTGATGAATTTCCATCCATTAATGGGAAGAGTTGGAGAAATCCTGATCGGCAGAACCAATGGAATAAAATCTGTGGAGCTTCTATCCAACACCTTAAAGTAAAGCCTTGCAGAAGCTGCTACCAAAGCAAACGAGGTGCTCTGGAACTGCTCACTTTTCAACACATTGGATCTGGAGGAGATTGCTGGCCAGTGCAGATGTCTATTATCTGACATAGTATTCTGAAGTTTCCTTCAGGATCTGTGAGGAGTTTGGTGTGTTCTTCCATGTCCATGTTTTCATGTGGTAGGTGAATTGGCCATGCTAAATTGGCCCCTAGATCTGTGGTACCCTGCAATGGACTGGGGCCCTCTCCAGTGAGGTATTCCTGCCTTGCACTCCAGGTGGGCTCTGGATCAACCGTGACCCTATTCGGCAAGAAGTGGATAAAATAATGACTGATTGATCTCAACAGAACTGGCAATTAGTGTTCTCATCCAAGCATGTTCAGCTGTCCAATGACATTGCAGGAATGCTTGTGTCAGGAAACAAAAATATGCTTTTCACTATCCCAAAGCTGGTTGCATTGTGTGAGAAGGGGTCCTAGTGAGTGGGAATTGGCTAAATTTGGAAAATTAAAATAAAGGAACCTTTATTTATAAACCTTTCTGAATATTCTGGATATAGCCCCAGTGTATCCAGCACTACTGCTAACTGCCCGCAATGCAGGAAGACCATCCAAATGCTGTCCTTTTGATTGCTTGACAGCTAGATCTGGGTTCACTTTGACAACAGCTGTGCTTTTGATGGGACCATGGACATGGAACAGAGGGCTGAGATTTGAGCACTTCTGGCTTCTACTGAGACATCAATAATATTGAATTAAAAATGGATTGTGGGTAGCGATGTTCTTTGATATGCCGCACGCAGCTGTTCCCTGCCTTTTCCCTCCTCTCAGAGTTCAGACAGCCTAGAGGCTCTGCAGCTATGCCAAGCTCTTCAACTATTTATCATTTCTTTCACAGTTTGGGACGCAGGCCTCTTGTGGTGTTTATTGTCGAAAGTATATTGCAGCGTTTTATCAGGCTTCTGTGTGGATTGCATCTAATCAGTGCCTCTTAGTCAGTGACGTTAATGTAAGGCCTGAATAAAAGATGAAGCAAATGCTGCATAAGCTTAAGTATGCCCAGCTCAGTTCAGCTCTGGAAGAAGCATTATTTTCCAGGTTTATGTAAAGTTTGAAATGGATACTCGCTCATGCCTTATGACTAGTGGTCAAATGAAGTGACCTATTGAAGATAAAACACTGAAAAGGGTAGCAAAACATGTTTTGTGTTTGCAAAATGAGTGGAAAGTGATATATCTTAAATGCAGACTTGTTTAATGTAGAGATCTGAGACAAGCCAAAATAGCTCAAAAGTAGAATACACATTTGAGACGTCTGAAATCCTGCTTGGCAAATATTCGCCATATTTTTCTTCATTTGTAACCCTGTCCAGCTAGAAGAGGAGAAGACTCATTCCTCCCAGTCCTCCTGGTAGATTTTTTTTCCAGAGGTGGATGGTTGTTTGCAGCAATATTGTGAGGATAGTGAAAAGTGTCCTTGGGCATCAAGAAAGTGTAACCAAAAATCCATATACTACATTACTTGCTATATCATTTTTTTTGGATAAACAACTGGTCCGTGGCCTGTTTCACTGTGGGGTAAAATGTCTTGACAATATTCAGTGGACAAACACCAGCAGATGACATGTCTTCCTAAACCATCATAGGCTGGAAAGTTCAAATCTGAATCAGCTTCACTTCTCAATGCTGTGGTCAACTAACATATTTTAATACAGCACTCTGAGAACAACCAGCAATGACCATCTGTGGCTTAACCTCTTTGGTCAATGATTGTCTTCTGAATGACTGTTGGGTCAGCAGTCTTCTTCATGATTGTGGATGCCTGTGCTGAACTAGTTAGCAATTTACTCAAACACAAAATGAAATATTTCAACAATATGAGAAACAACATTTCTGGTTTTCATGAGTTATAAGCCATACTGATCCAAAGTATAACAAAAAGATTCAAATAGGTCACATGTAATACATTTGAAATATGAGGCAGTTTATCTTTGAGAACTGTAAAAATAATTACAATATTCAAATTCCCTGAGATGCATTAATATATGTAATACCAGTGGCCGCAACTAAGGATACTAACCAGGAAACACAGGTAGTGACAGATAAACATATAGTAGTTCATTACAGAGAACTATCTGACAGTGAATACACTTGAATATTCTCCTAGCAGTTAATTGCTACGAGCTGAAATCTAAGACTGCTAAAGTCTCTGGGTCATTCTAATTCTAGTAGTATGTATATAGTTTATATAGTTTTAATTTTGTTTTCTTATTTTGGAGTCATAATAAGCCATCTGCAGTGGCTCACATGAGAAATACAGTTGAGAAAACAGGTTAAAACTTCCAGTTCCTTAAAAATCCATGACTTAAAACTTAAGATACTCCCCTGTTTTACATCAGTGGTTGGAAATGTATTTTCAAGTATGGTTCTGTAAAAGATGCTGTTTGATTTAAAATTCAAAAGCAAATCTATATTTCTTTGGGTGGTCCAGTTCTCTCTGATTTCATGACAAAAGCAATGGGTTGAAAATGAGAATATTTAAAACGTAGTGATAACCAACGCAAACATGTAGACACTTGAGAAAGTCATTGCAGTGCTGAAATACTGATGTTTGAGGTTTGCCACAAGTGTGATTAGTCTATTGTCTAAACATTTTCCTTAAGTGTACTGCAGTGCTTTTACAGTTTTGACACTGGGCAAAAACTCTCACCCAGAGTGACTGGACCCATTCCTATATTTCCAAGCTCTTCAATTCATACAGACAATCTCACTGTCTTATATTTGCTGACACAAGTCTACTTTCCTACTTCTCACACACAGCTGTCTACTCTGGGTGCTACATCATTTCCTAGCAGAGCTCCCAAGCTTTGCCTCTATAACTTTCTCCTTAACAATAGAACACTGCGCTGTTCTATTCACAGATGAATCCTGTGGCCCACCTCACTCACACATACGCAGTCCTATATTCCTCCTATACATCTGATGAGGACATTTCAATTTGACATTCTCTGAAGATGATCTCTGATATCTGACACCAATATATTAGCATCAGATCCTTTAACTCCCATCATTTTCAGGATAAATCCACCTCAGATCTGATGCACATCCAGAACATCTTGCAAGTAAACTTTTGTCAGTTCCTCACAGATAATATAGCTTTCACTGCCCTCACACACTCATGAGTCTTGGGTGCCCAACCTTCTGCCGCTGTGTTTCATTTGTCCCTCTTTGGATCACTGTCAGTAGGATCCCAACAGAGCTGACCAACAGCACTCCATCTGGCTTGTGCCAAAGTCACTCAGGCATTTATGGATAGTTTCTTGGGCATCCAAAACTTACTATTTAATTATGAACATGCATTCCAGACCTCCACATGTGCCATTGATACAGAGTAACCAATGTTAATTACTTCATCTTAGATGAAGGGAGTTTGATTGTCAAATGAATAACAGCACTGACCTCCCCTCTGGGTGGAGTTTCCATGTTCTCTGGGGATTTTAGTTTCCCCCCACATTACACAAACATGGATATCTGGTGTGTGAATGGATGTGTATGTGAATGAAGGTATGTCTGTATGTCCAGAATGGATTGTCCTGGGTGAACCCCCCAGAGCTCGATGCAGCCTGGCAGTGACCTAACAATACCTTCACCTTCCTGTCTAGACAAATTTTGAGTATTTTGGCTCATTGGTGTAAGTGGTCCTGCATGGTCCTAACTGTTTAATACAGACCTCCCAATGTGTCCTTTTAATGGGATGGCAGTAGCTGATTACTGTAATATGCAGCAGTCCTGATTAGCATCCTGAGCAGTGTAATTAAAGCTTATTACATACCAGTGTCTATTAACATCCAGAGCTACATATGGCCCTTATTGAACCTATTCAGAGAGAAAGGAGAGGACCTGCAGTCATTTATTTCTAAGAATCCATCTGCAAAAATGGGAAGCTGACATTATAATGCTTCTTCCGGATAATTCAATTTTTCCTGTCCTTTCATGGGTGTCAAAGCACCTTATCCTGAAAATGTACTCTTCCTTCTGAAAGCCCGCATTCTCTCCATATAAACCAGTTTGTGTTGCTGGAGTGTACAGAGCATGCTCCCATAAAATGTGTAGTGGCCTTTTTTTATGAAGCTAGACTCCGGGTTCCGTTTGACCAGCCACAGATTTTTATGTCCAGTGTCTCATTTGATCCCTGCAGAGATCTTAAGCTAGGACGTGTTTTCTATCCCAGCAGGGTCCTAAATCCTGTGCCAAGGAAATGGCAAAAATAATTACACTTCTAGCCTGGCCTGACATTTTCATCTTGCTTTGAAATATTAATCAACAAATCAAAAGCAGTGTTTGGTTGCTGTCAGAAGCTTCATAAATCGCATACCCTTGCCCATTACAGAACAATAAACAATGTTATAGAAAGATGCAGCTCCACAGAATGATGTGCCACTCTACTGCTGGATATGCTATTTGTCAGCACTGATGTAGGTGCAGGTGTAGGTCTATCTACACTACAATCTAAAGTTGGGATACACACAATTAAATGTGTTTTTCTATTCTTAAAGGGCTTTCAGACACTTGGTTAAGAGATGTTTACCCCTTTGGATTTGTTGAATCTGTTAAATTTGATGAAAATACTGGAAAACTGACCAGTAATACTGCGAGCCAATCAGATTTAGAGTTGCGTTTCCTCATCTCCCTGATGTTCCAACAGTCTTTTGGACAGCCATGGCTTAAAGGTTAGAGAAGCCACCTTTGGACCAGAAGATCATTAGTTCAATTCCCCTTGACAGCCAAGGTGCCTTATTCTCAGTGGATTCTTAGGCTTGAGGATGGCTGTCCATCACTTCACATATGTGTTCTCACTGCTGCAATTTGATTGCGTGTGTGTGTGTTCGTTCACTGCCATGGATAAAACGTAGAGGTTGAATTCCATTTCACTGCTGTGAAATGGTGATAAAGTATGCTTAGTCTCAAAATAATGTGTTCTTAACCTCACTGTAGTGAGTCCTGTCTTAACATAGAGGGTGCATGACCTCTGTAATCTAATATTTCACACAAAAAGCCTGAATCAGAAAATAAAAGCTTAAAACACCAAAGCATCCACTTACAAGCACCCTGATAAAGCTCTATCTCACAACACATATCTGTAATATTCTGTACAACTGCTGTCATGCACCACTTTCTCAACGATTGTGAGGATGTAACTTTATGGAACGTTGGGAAAAAAGTCCCATTCAACACACAGACATACATACCTACACACTGCATTGGCCATTGGATCATACATCAACATTTCCACCATCCTGGTCCAGGCAACTTCTCATAATTCTCATTTTTGTACTAGAAAAAGATCCCTGATTCATTCATAGCCATACAGTCCAAACCAGGTCTCAGGGAATTCCTTTTTACTGGAAATACTGAACAATTGCTTTTGGCTGTATTTTGATATTATAGCTTTATACTTTACACGAGACTTTGTATGAAAATTTATATAAATAAAATTGCTTGTGAAAAAGATTTTTATATATACTGATGGTTTCATCCAAACCAATTTTTATTATAAGATACTCATGTAAAATGAGTGACCAACAGATTATCAATCTGTGAATCTGGCTGTAGCTGTAGCTGGCTACAAATGGTTTAGAACTTAAAGGTGCACTATTTCAACATTTTTTCAATATGTTATATGAATGAGCTGTGTTCAGACTTAGGGCACAAGAATCACTAAAATGATGGGGACATATAAAGAAAAAGACATAAAGATATAACAACTTGCTACACATCATATACACCTGCCCCAGCCTCTCACTGTCCTCTGTGATGATGTCCTCAAAGAGACTGCATTACAAGCTTATAACTGATTAACCTGTATGGACTTTCAAATTAATACTTTGCCTGTATCTTACACTCTCACATTCTATCATAACTTATAGTCGTCCAAACACTGCCTGCTCACACTTCAGCTATAGTTCTTTGTTATTTTGTTTTTATTACTTTTGTCCTGTTCTCTTTGTTCTTTACGTGCTTTATGTTCTGTGCTATCTGGTGTCGACCAGAGGAGGTAGGGGTCCCCTTTTGAGCCTTGGTTCCTCCCAAGATTTCTTCCCTTGCCTGAGGGAGTTTTTCCTTGCCACTATCACCCACTGGCTTGGTCATAAGAGGCTTGGACCTGGATTACTGTAAAGCTGCTTTGTGACAATGCCTTTGTTGTAAAAAGCGCTATATAAATAAACTTTGATTGACTGATATACAAAACATTATAAAGGGACATCATTTCCACTCATATCAACCAAGAAAAGTTCAGATCCACACTTGACAAACATGAATTTTTACTGTTCCTCGTGACACTGAACAATTCTATACTACGGTATTTACCAGACTATAAGCTGCTACTTTTTTTTAATGCTTTAAACCATGCGGCTTATAATGAGGTGCAGCTTTGTCTTCTTATATATGTTCTTTTCCAGGGTTTTTTTTTTTTAAACTTTGCGGGTGCGGCTTATATGGAATCAATGCTCCATACCCTTAAATATAAAAACAAAAACCTTTGAATAAAACCCACAGCTCCCCAATTTACTTGTATTTGTTTTCAGATCAGTCTTGCCTGAAGCAATATGGTGCATGCATTGACAGGTAGCAGCAAAGAGCAGAACTGTAGCAAATTTAGAGACCACCAGTGGGCCATGAAGCACTCTCTTGAGGTCCACAGTGGGGAATATATATGTGGGGAAAAATAGTATAAGTAAAAATCGAGGTCCATTGTTTCAAATGAAAAATGGTATATAAGCATTAACAGAAATGAACAAATAATAACATTCCAAAATAACGCAAGGCAAATGAAATGTTATCAGTTTGAAACAACAAAGCCGCGGTTGCCTGATGCAGACAAATAGCGAACCAGAAATGTACAATTTTCTTTAACAAAGAAAGAATGAAGACTCTGTTCCTCAGAAAAAGCAAAAAATAAACCTCAAATACAACCCAGACTACATCAGATGTGGTGTGTTAGCATAAGTAGATATATGGGGTCTGACATACAGAGACAGATTTCATACAGAATTAATGACGTCCACATATCATAAATAGATGTGTTAATGTGTTATCTGATGTAAGTAACACATCTTTCCTGCTCATGTTTATGAGGGACATTAGGGACAGGTTTTCATGAAAACGTGCTATTAAGCTTCTGTTCAGGCCTGATTTTTCACATTTTCAGTATCTGAGAAATAAAAATAAATAAATATATTTCATATATATATATATATATATATATACATTTCGTCTGCTGTTTATTTGCTTAAAAGTTAGAAATAAATAAATAATAATAAAAAAATTACATTGACTGTAAAACTTTAAAATTCAGATTTTAAATGTTATATTGCTAAGCCAGACTGTGTTATTTTGGGAAGTCAATCGAAACTATTTCTGTATTGGAAATGTCAACGATGAAGTTGGTACCATGCTAAGTTCTGTTACTGGAAAAACTCTGACCTGTTTAGTGAAACAGTGTGACCCTTCACAGGAACAATTTAAGACAATATAACTCTTGTCCAGAGCAACTTAAATTGGACAATGTAGAGTTAGCAGACTTGTCCAAGGACAACTCTTACTACACTTATTAATAGTGTAGATATGGACCCTCCTCTGCCAAGTTGAGAACAGTGTTCCTGCCCACTATACAGTACTACATCATCTGTGTTCAGCTACTGACAGCTCACTGAACTGAGGCATGTAGATCTTCAGTTTAAAGCTGTCCAAGCTCTGCTATTTTATGTATGCTTCCACAGTGATCGCAGACAGTAGCTTCTGGTTACAGAAAACAGTAGGAGGTATTAGTTTGAAAGAGCCTATTTATTTTACATCTCTATATCCGAGCAGCTCCACTAATGAAGTCCTAATGAAGTCCACCTTGAGTGTGGAATATTTTCACTCTCAGATAATCTAATTAAAGGAATTAGCTGCCACTGGTAATGAATGAGTGCCAGTTCTGTTTCATTCTGTATGAAATAGAAGTTAATGATGGCAAGTGAGAATTTGTAAATGAAATATTTGTGCAGCGTGCACTTTTCATAGCATCTCCGAAACCTCATCTTTAATGACAGCACGGTAATTAACAGCTGTTCTGAGAATAAGCATGTGCCGTGGTCCAAATGTATCCAGACAACCCTTCTAATTAACAAATTCAGCTACTTTGAGGTACACGCAATATTGACACAGACGTTCACACAGCTTGTAAAATCTCCATGGAAACACCTTCCCAAGAACTCGGGACGCCTAAGGTCACCTACTCCTATGCCAAGCATCCCCTACAGCAATGATTCTCAAACGGTGGTACATGTACCACTGGTGGTTCACGAACCATCTCAAGGTGGTATGCCAGATGACCTATATATAAATATTAAAGATAAAAATCTAAAAGTTTTCACTTGGTGAAAAACCACCAATTGTGTAGACTGCAATTTTTCTTGGTTTTCCCAATGGCCAGACAATCAGAGGCTATCACACTCTAATTAAGTGTGTTTGTGTGCCTCATTTCTGTGAAATGACTTGCAGGTTGTACTTAGTACTTAAAACTTAGATGTTTTAGTGTGCTCGCAGGTTGAACATGATCTAAAATGTTGGAGAACCACTGACATAGATAAAAATCCACTAGAGATGGGCTGTGGAACAGTGGAACTACATTCTCTGGATGATAGAGCGCCATTCAGTACCTTTGGGATGAGATTGAGTGGCATTTGTGATCCGGAACTAATTTAATATCAGTACTTTACTTCATGGCTGAATGCAATTTGTTTCTCGTACCAAGGAAATAAACTGCTAATTAATACAGCTGATTTCAGCAGAAACTTTGAATGAGATATCTGCAAACATTGAGCCACATCCACACTTTAGTTATTTTCTGGGTCTATTTGGGGTCCTGAAGACCCTAGAACATCTTTAAGTACTTGAAAACACACTTAACATCATAGTGTCAGATGATACTGATGATATTTAATGGCATCTTATGCGAACTGCTTTTCATTGAAACGCGTCAATCATTTGCTCATTTACTTGGTTTAAATTGGTCAACAACAAAAAAACATGTTGATTTTGTAACAATCATTAATATTTATAATGCAGCTTTGGGGTCTCTAGGGCTCCAGAGTCAAATATGATGCTAACACACACCAACTCATCATGTAAATCATTAAAGAAACCATGCTGTGCAAACATTCTTGAGGTCTATATCTGACTTCAACAAGCCAGAGCTGAGCTGAGCTGATCTGAAACCAGATGCCCTGCTTCATTGCTTAGTCATGCTGTTGAAAGGTGCTGTACTGTTCCATACTAACCCTCCACCATTTGTTTGTCCTGCGTTTCCTCCAGATTGGTTTTTCCACATTGGAGACAGATGATTGTATTTTCTTTCTTGACAACCAGTCAATACTTCATTTTGCTACATTGCTGAGGGCTCTTCTCAGCCAGGGCATTACTCTGTGTCTGTGGACGGCTATATAGCACAGCCTTACTGCACCTGCACCACTACTCTCGTCTTTAGAGCCCACATGTTGACAAAAGAATATGTCATTGCAAAATATGCTTGATGACCACAGATGCAAATTAGGCATCTCAGGCAAAATTATTGGAGCGATTCTGGGAGTGAAATTCCATTGCAGACAGGTAGCAGTGCTTTCTCTTCTGTGAAGATCATATTTGTGCAGGCAATGCTGCACAGTAAAATAGTGCACCAACTCTCCTGTGTTTGTGACAATTCTGGGGTTTTTGGGGAACTCTCTCGTCACATCGTATGAGACCTGCTTCACGTTGAAGGTTCAGGTTATGGTTTCAATTATTTACTCATTTACTTAGTTTAAATTGGTCTTGGTTTATGGGGACATCTCTGATGACAATGTGTAATTGCATCAATCAAATTTTTTTGTTGAATGAAAAGGCACTTTTAACTTTATCTCAGATTATGGTAAATAAATCACCATGTGAAACTGTATTCCAGGTTTTCAAGCAGATTCTTTTGTTGATTCATGATGAAATACTGTCACAATGTGGAGAGCAACTATGTCCAACAAATGTAGCTAGAATACTAAACAAAAACGAGTTTCAAGGCTTTCTTTGAGGTGCAGCGATATCATTGAAAATGATATAAGAGAAAAGCTGGTTGACAGAGTCTAGTAGCTCTATATAAAGCCTCAGTCACGTATCAATGTAGGAAGACGTATAGATTGTGTTTACAAAATGACAGGGAGGATAGCACTTGAAATTGTCTGAAATAATGACTACATTACATTTACATTTGCAGCATTTAGCAGACGCCCTTTTCCAGAGCGACTTACAAAAGTACTTTGCTGTTCACTTAGAATATCCTTAGCTAGTAGACGAGGCTAGAATCTAGAGATTGCTCACACTTAGATCCTGTTGAAACAAATGTCTTTATGGAGTTAAATCCTCCTGAAACAGATGAGTCTTCAGTCTGCGTTTGAAGACAGTGAGGGACTCTCGAGTTTTGGGCATTGCCATCATGTATGGAGGGGCTGGTCCGTTTTTGGCTTTGTAGGTCAGCATCAAGGTTTTGAATCTGATACGAGCAGCTTCAGGGAGCCAATGAAGGGAACGCAGCAGAGTAGTTACGTGACTGAATTTAGGAACATTGAAGACGAGCCGCAGTGCTGCATTCTGGATAAGTTGCAATGGTCTGATGGTCCGCATAGGAAGGCCATCCATTAGGGAGTTGCAGTTCTAGTCTTGAAATGACAATGACTAGTGATGTTCTTTCAAAGAAGAGGAAAAAAACTCATTAATTTGTATTCAGATAATATATGTGTATTGTACTACACTCTAACACAGGTACATTACATTACGTTACATGTAACAAAATCTGCAGCAATAATAGACTTGAATACCTGTTCAAAAAAACGTCAACTTAACATTGTTTTAAAATCCTTTCAGAAGCCAAGTTAGTTCTCCTTTGGCATCAATACTAATTATTCGTTAATTTGGTTTTTGATAGCAGCAAAAATCTACCAGATTGCTCTGTTTGTAGAATTTATGTTTTAGACATTGTAGGGGTGGTTATACCTTGACACCATGCATTAGATTATTTTGATCTCCCCCTCAGAAATATGACTGCATTCATTAAAAAAAGAACTGCCCTTTAAATAATCAAACCAAATAAAAATCACAGTTGTCCAAATATTACAAAAATATTCATGATAGAATGGATGCTTAGTGACATTAACAATAGGGCACTAAAATATTTTTTAGCTATTGTTTATGAAGTTTGAGTAATTAACTAATGAAAAGCTCTGTGTCCAACCGTTTCTAGAGAAGTCAATTTTCCAAAAGGACCTTGAAAAAGAAAACAATAAATGTCTCATTCTACACCTGGCTCTGGATGGCCTGCCTTCATTAATCTTGCTGATACATCAGTAATAAATCATAGTTCTATATAGCAGAGCATGCATTTCCTAAGGCAGTTTACTGCCCTGTTGAACTGAGCTTGACAATATAAAACTTCAGTGACTCAGAATTCTGTGAATAATTCACGACGAGAGGACCATAAACAGTCAAGCTGTTATGAAATGCAACCTTCTCTGGCACCTGATGATGATTAGCCTCACAGAGGCAGGATGCTGACCATAGCATTAACCTGAAAGAGGTTCTAGCATATTTTGGATTGTGAATCACCTACACTGCCAGAAATGACAGAATGTGATTGGATACTGAAAAGCCAGTGTGAGTCACTTAATACCACAGGTACCCTCTAAAGCTGGAGTGCGATTTAGGTAGGAGGAGAGTGCGTTTCCTGTGTGTGGGATTTTTTTATTTAGTACTGTAGCCTCTGACTTCACTGGAAGTTTCAATCTTACAAGTTTCTCTGTGCATCTACTTAGAAATACTTTGTAATAAATCTGTGCAGGAACCACCTACAGAAACAAACTGGCTCACCAACATAGTCCACGTGATTTACCAAGTGATTTTATCTTGTAGAATGTTTCCTAAAACAGGACAAATCACTGTATTGCTAGTTGTCTTATACCCCCGGGGACAGTAATGGGGGACTGAACCCTGATGCTTTGGGCTGGAGTTTGAGTACCCCTTCCAGTGAGGTGCAAAGAAATAATTTAGGAGGAAGGCAATGGGGAGAGGTTGCAAATCTGTTCAATGCCATAGTGTGGTGGAATTCAGGGGTTATATATGCTGAGTGGGAGGAGATTGAGGCATGGACCAAGTTATGATATAACTCCACAATGCGAAATTATGGTAAACATAGTTCAGTTGGCGCTGCATTAGAAAATATTACAAGATTTTCTAAAAATAGAACATTTTCGGCAGTTTTGAGAGTATATATATTAAAATACTGAAATGTTTATATCTCATTTGACAAAATAAAGTCTTCTCAGGTAGTTGGTGTTGACATTGTCCAACCTATTTGTTCAATTGCCCATTGAGGTCATTACCACAGTTCTACTGTGTTTGGCTTATGCAAGATGGGAAAAACTTAACCTAATGTAGTTGATTTGATCATTCACAGTCATAATCTAGATTGCACAGATATACAGGTTTCTACTGTGCATTTTACTCCTAAGAGCAGGGTTTGTCCTATGGGTAGTGTAGCACTTATTAGAGGTCTGCCAGTTCATTCTCAGAGTGAGGCAGTAGTTCATAATAGGCTGGTAATGGCACTTTAAAATATATTTAGTACATAAGTAAATGTCAGGAGATCAATCATTTTCAAGCTAGAAACATTATATATATATGTATGCACGGAAATGAACTAACAATAACAGAACAGAATAATGCGAGAAAAGTTCAACATTATCAGTTTGAGGCAAAGCAGCTGCGGATGCCTGATGCAGACAACTTGTGAAGCAGAGATGTAAAGGTTTCTTAAAACGAAGGAAAAATGTTGACACTCCTCCTCAGAAAAAAAACTAGATTACATCAGATATGATGTGGTAGTATAAATAGATGGGTAGTTGAGACTAGTGGAACCACTGCATTCAGCTCTCCCTTCAACATCCTCTTCATCCCAGCTGTATGGGAACCCTGACAAAAAAGGAGTGAGATATGTGACTGGTGCCTGTATGATTTCAGCACAAAAGCTCAGAGTTTCACACTGTGGAAAATTCATTGGATTTCTAAGGGTTTCACTCCCACAGAAAGAGGCAATTCACCCCCGGTAAGCACTTCCAATCCCCCATGCTGATCCACACAGAGAGACGGAGAGAGAGTAAGAGAGATGTAAATGGAAAAGCTGCGACTCTGACTCTCCACTGGGCTGATGGGATAATGAAATGGAGAGGGGACTTTTGAAAACAGATTGAGTTTTTAAAACAACCTAAGCGTCTTTTGTTGTGAGCAGTCATGAGCTTGTCTTCTTTTGTTGCGAGGACGGATGTTCGTGCCCTTGGTAGCACAGGGGGCATGGCGTATTTCCTCCACCTGATTGGTGTTGAGATGAAAATAATTTAGTGGAACACAGATGCAGAGAAATTTCACTAGCAAACAGCTGTGAACAAAAAGAAGATAAATGACAGGGCAGATTTCACTTATACACTATAGAATGTCACCAAAAAGACCACAATCTCGTTTTTTCCTGTTTATACTGAATCCTTTCTGTGTCTCTAAAAGTAGAAGACATCAAAGATGTTTGAAGAGGGATTTGTGAGCATGAAAAATCTTTTAAACCTGCAAAGAACTTTCATATCTTATAGCTCTGTACAGATTTTAGTGTTCTTACTAGAACATTTTCTCTCTGTGGAGGTACTTCACCTTGTCAGATTCACAGAATTTGTTGTCTGAAGAATCCTTCATTGATATGTTTTTTAGGGAATAATTATTGTTATGCAAAAGATAATGTAGTGAACAATTTGAAAGGAGCAACAAAAATATTTCTAGTGATTGTCTACAGGCCTCCTAAATACAGTAATTTTACTGATGAATTTTCAGGTATGCTGTCTTCCATTTCCATTTAGTTTGATCATTTTGATATCATTTTGGTGCCCTATGATGGACTAGTGCCCTGTCTAGGGTTATTTCCCACCCTTGCGCTCAGAGTTGCTGGCTGGGCACTATTCCTGACCCTATTCAGGAATAAGTGGTACAGAAAATGGATGGATGGATGGATGGATGGATGGATGGATGGATGGATGGATGGATGGATGGATGGCATTTTAAAATTGCTGGTGATTTTAACAAGCATATCAATAATCCCAAGGACAATACTGCACCAGTGATATACCTGATTATTTTGGACTCTCTCAGCATGTAACCAGAAGCACACACTCTCATGGTCACACCCTGGATGTGGTCATCTCAAAAGGACTTGACATATCAGCCACTGTTAAAGATGTGGCTTTGTCATATAATTTACAGACTTATAGTCATAGACTTGAGAACTGGGTTGGACTCTCAGGACCTGTCGTAAAATGGCTCAGTTCATACCTGCATAGAAGGATTAAAGGATTTAGTTGAAATAGAAAATAATGTTTCTGAATTTGTTCCAGAGACCTGTGGTGTCCCCCACAGATCAAGTGTTGGGCCAATCTTATTGAATCTATATATGCTTCCTCTTGCTGAAATCCTACAGGATTACCCTACCAAAGCTATGCAGATGACACTCAGATCTACTTGGCCCTCAGTCTAAATAACTACAGTCCCCTTGACTCTGTGTAAGTGCCTTGGGCACATCACTGATTGAATGGGTCAGAACTTTCTGCAGTTCAATTCATATAAAACAGAGATTATCTGTATGGGAATATACATGAGAGACCCAAGACGCATATGTAAATTCAATATCCATAAATTCTAAAGAGCTAGCCTGTAACCTCAGAGTACTAATAGACTCTGATCTCAGTTTTAGCAGTCATGCCAAAGCAATCACTGAATCAGCATTCAATCACCTTACGAACATTAACAAAATTAGATTTTAAGTGTAAATGTAAATGTAAGTACATTTTCTGTATAAACTAGACATGGAGAAACACCGTATGTCCAGCAGGATTTTCTCCTAATGTCATGTATCTGTCTCGTCCCTGTGGTCTGTCTGTTTTGTTTATCTTCCCATGTGCTTTTTAGCACATGTCATGTCTCCTCCCATTCCCAGCTGTGTTCCATTTGTAACCCTGCCCCATCGTTATCATGTCCCAGCCATGTCCAATGTCATTGTGTATATTAGTCCCTGGTCTCTGTTTGTCCTTGTCGGTCTTTGTGGCTATGTGGCTTTGTGACTGCTTGTGTGCATTGTTTTCATGGTTACTTGTCTTAGTGTTAATTTGTACCCTGTCAATAAATACAACCCAGCCTGTACGTCCGCAACTACCTGTGTCTGGAAGCGTTACACCTAACAGCTCTTCCAAAAAAGACCATCAAACAACTTCAGCTGATTCAGAATTCAGCTGCCAGGGAGTAAAAGAAAGGAACAGATTATTTCCAGTCTTAAACCCTTACACTGGATACCAGTCTGTCAGAGAATAGATTTTAGGGTACTATTACTCTTCTATAAATGTCTCAGTGGTTTAGGACCAGTATTTATATCTGAAATGATTCAGCAATATGAGCCAAGCAGAAGTCTCAGATTATTAAGAACAAGCCAGTGAGTTGTGCCTAAGGAAAAGACTAAACATGGAAACCACATTTAGCTACTATGCTAGTGTTAAAAGTAATCAAGTAATCAGTTGACAAGGAGCATTAGAAGGGCCCCAGCACTGGACATGTTTAAATGCAGGCTGAAAACTTTCCTGTTTGATCAAGATTTCAGCTCAGTTTAATTTTAAATATATTGTATGTTTAATTTTATTGCCTTTTAATGTATATATATATATATATATATATATATATATATA
This sequence comes from Acestrorhynchus altus, assembly GCA_034509495.1. Taxonomy (NCBI): domain Eukaryota; kingdom Metazoa; phylum Chordata; class Actinopteri; order Characiformes; family Acestrorhynchidae; genus Acestrorhynchus; species Acestrorhynchus altus. The sequence continues at coordinate 25,968,196 of CM067512.1, forward strand.
TATATATATATATATATATATATATATGTATATATATATCTTATCTCTGTTTATATATTTGCCACTGTGTATGAAAGGTGCTATACAAACTTGGCTTTCCTAAAGTTTGTTATTTATCAGTTTTTGGTTTTAGTGCAATTTTGAGAAATTCTATTCAGGTCTGTGTGCAAACACACAGCCATACCATTCCTAAAGACAAACACTGGCAGTAGGCCATTGTGTCCAGGGTGAGGCCCTGGCGGCTCTCTCAAAGCGCCAATGGCTGTCTGGCAAAGAATACTTATTCTCTCTGCTAACTCAGGAGCATCACACGTGTGATTGAGGGGATGATACAGGGGAGCAGGAAAAAGAAAAGAAAAATTGGGTGAAAAAAGAAAAAAAAAATAACCCAGGAACAGGCTCAGCTACAAAGCAGTGGAGCAGTGATGAGTCCCTATCTTCCATTTGCATTACTCACTACACAGAGATTCAACCTGCCTAAAATCAGCACACATGAATTCAAAAAGTCTGCAACTAGTGAGAGTGTCTATCAATTGTCAAACCTTTGGTTGGGCTGAGAATCTTGATGTGCAGCCCAAACCAGACCCCAAAAAATCTGACCAAAATAAAATCTGAAAGGACAATGACAAATAGTCCTGGAGACCTTTCCAAATTTCTAATCCTTCAAAATCCTGAACTCTCCTACTGCAGAAATGACCACTGTTCTAAACACTCTTTCAGAGAGTCCTTTAAATTAACTGCACAAAGATCAGTGATTTACTTCTAAGATCTACTTGCCAACAGGCCTGAAGGTTTTGTTAGTCCTTTCCTTTGAAGGCACTGTCAAATTTCTTCAAAGAGCATTTGAGTGGGTTTAAAGGGATATAACACAATGGATCCTGTTTGGTATTGAAGCTGGCCTGGGTACTATTTCTCTTGGCCTTCACCTCATCTGAACAAGATTTTAACCCCTTAAATTCTAAGGGTTTTTATGGGATTTAACTACCACCATTGAATAATCTACATACGGTATTCTAGTCATTGAAAATGAAGTCTAATGTGCGAGGATATGCGTAAGACCACTTGTTTATGCTGATGGAAATACATCATTAGGGATACAGCATATTAACGTCATTGTAATTACTAAACAAAGAAAGGTTCAAAGAGGTTCAAGGGAATTCATGCAAAATCCATCCCTAATAATATAACATCAACACAAACAGAGCGCTCATCATTGCTCATTCATACATACCTACCGAGAGAGAGAGAGAGAGAGAGAGAGAGAGAGAGATTTTAATGAGTTTCTTGTGGTCTTGGGATCACGAGGGTTAATTAATGGTGGCAAATGAACATCATTTCAAGGTCTAATCACAAATCAGGTTCACTCCTTAAGCTCAACGCAGCCTTAGGCTTTCTGTAAATTTTGAGAGAGAGATGAAATTTGGTCTTTCACATCCTTACAGTATCAGCAGACATTCTCTGAGCGGGTCTTTAGGGACGTGCAGCAAACTGATCAAAAGCAGCTACTGTACGTCAGACAATTGTTCTGAATCCTACCTGGACCTTATGTAAAGCCTGCCAGCTACAGACTGAACGCAAGCTGTCTGCCTCTAATCCCGCCCTGAGCAACAAGCCAAACAGCACAGGTGAAAGTTACTCCATTAAAGAGGCAGGTCTGAGACTGGAGACAGGACCAATAGTTATTCTTCATCTTTATTATTCACGTTCCTGCATTGATCGCAGTCATACATAATTCCAGTTGATCCGTTCTCTGAATATTTCATAAGGCTCTGTTTCAGCAGATCAATAAGATGAAAAGAGAAATTTTAATACATCAAATTCAACGTCACTGTTTGTCAAGGAAAGTTGTAGTGGAAAGTGAGTTCTTATGTTCCTGGGTCTGTTGTCTCAACTTTCATCCACATTAGAAAGACTTTAAGGCATTGTACCAGCAGAAAGGTTTAAAGGCTGGTCTCGCTCACTCTCACATCCTGCTTTTTCATTTTATTGAAGTCATGTTAAAAAAGGATGATGAGCTCTGTTTTTTGGCTGATTTATGGCTGCAATCGATCACAGCCACCCAGCATAGCATGGTCAGGCCTGGTCAGGGAAGAACATTGCAGTAATGCACTTCCTTCCCTGCATAGATACCTGTGGTACTCTTTTGCCACGTCTGTTTGGCTAGCATTTTGCATTTTCTGCTTTGCTTCCATTCTCCTGAAATAGCAGCTGTGGAGGTGTATATCATTTGGAGACAGTTTTGAGTTTGTGGTGGCCCATCTCTTTGGTTACGCCGAGTTCATGGTTTATCAGTTCCATGCAAACTCTCATTATTAAACTATGTGATTGTCATGTATGGGTCCTGTTATACTCCTGTCTAGCCGGTTCATCTTTGTTTTGTTTATTTGTTCATGAGCATGTGTGTTTTGTTTTGTTTTGGTCTTCCCTGTGTCTCATTCATTATCAGGTCCAGGTGTGTGTAATGTTGTCTTGTTATTTAAGACCCTCTATTTCCATATGTTCTGGTCAGTCCTTTGTTGTTTTCTTTGGTGATTGTGTCTGTTTGTCTATATGTTTTATATGTTTTTGTATCTGTTTCCAGGTTTATGTCAGTCTGTTTGTTTTTGTTACTATTTGTTTCTTTTATTAGTAAATTCTGAAAACCCTGCATGTATCCACCTACACTTTGTTTTCATCTTCGTCTGGTCAGTGCATGCATTATCTTTAAACAAGAACTATTGGGTACCAACTTTGGGGTTATAAGAATATGACTGAATGTATTCCAAACTACTGAGTACCAGTTTGTCAGATTAGTCAGGGCCAAATTTGTAAGATTAGCAGACACACGGTGGACAGTGGTGAGCTCAAAGCAACACTTCTAACCTGAATAAACACCTTGTCAAACACAGAATATATCTGAAAGCTGAAAAGTGAACTGTATTTAATAGCCTGAAAGCAAAGTCCCTGCTGCTAACTCTAGCAACATCCCAGCAGCTACTGCCAATGTAGCACACAGGGGAACCAAGAGAGAGTGTTTCACACCTTTTATTAACATAAAGAATGGACATTTGTATCCTTGTTTGATAGAGAACAGAAACCACTCGTGCGCTGCTTTTTTCATCCACGGTTGCAACAAGGTTACAGAAAGATTCCAGCCATTGTGTGTGCTGCCTCTGAACAGGGACAAGTAAAGACTTTATATATATATATATATATATATATATATATATATAGAGAGAGAGAGAGAGAGAGAGAGAGAGAGAGAGAGAGAGAGAGAGAGAGAGAGTTAAGGAGTCAAATTATTGGCCCCTTGAAATCAGCCAAACCCTTATCCTTCCAATGGCTTGAGCCTGGCAACCAAATGTTTATAGTTTGATCCACAGAAAAAGACAAAGGAGTCTTTATAAGGTCAAATGAATATTTTTATTGGTTTGCTGAACTAAAACAAGAAAAACAGCAAAAAAAAAAAAATGCTATGGTCAAAATTATTAGCCATCTGACAAACTAATAGTCAATAAGTGTAGCCTTTCTGATCCAAAACTGACAACAACCTCTTACCATGAAGTAGTTTCTAACGGATTGCTTTATGTGTCTCCTGAGATTTTAACCCCACTCTTCATAGCAAATTGTTTCAAGATCATACAAATTGCAAATTGTCTCAAACATGGATCCAAACCTTGAGCTCATCCACAGATTCTTGATAAGGTTGAGACCAGGGGATCTGAAGTCCATTCAATAACGTTTTGGCCATTCTCTAATAATTTTGACCATAATAAATAAATAGAGAGAGAGTTTTAAAAGCTTAAATGTTCTGTTCCAACCTTGTGAAATTTTGCACCTATTCCTTTCCCCCTGTTCAGCCCCTGCTTTCAGCTTCTCCTTTGCTCTCCACCAACACCACTCACACTCTCATGTTCACATTATGGAGGGAACATAAGAGACTTAGTTTGTTCAATATGTTTAAATATAAAGCGCTCTGTGTCTGTTTCCTCCATTTACGTGAGCCCTAGTTTCCAGGCTAGTTCCTTGTACAAGTGAGTGATCTGACATAAAACTGCTTTATTACCACGAGGTTGCACAACTGCACAACCTCAAGCTGAAAGCAAGCATTTCATCTTTATTTTTCATCTGCTTTCTGTGATCTGCATGGTTCAGAACTTACATGTTTCTGTAGCAGAGATGTGTTTGCATGTATTTGAATTAAATCAAGCCTGTATTTCTCACATCTGATAAATGATAGAAGTGTTTCTCTTTTTTCAGTACCAACAAACGCCATCTCAAAATCAGCGTAGTGATTAAACTGATTGTTGTTTATAGATCTTGTGTACAGGGTTTGGGGTCTCTGAGGGCGTTTTGGAGGTGAAGTGCAGTGTTTTTGAAATGCAAAACCCTGTTTTGACATTTTCACTCAGCTCTTTTGAGAAAACTTTGTAGCTTTGTTGCAGGAGTGATGCTTGACCTTGTTTATTTATTAGCTGAAGAACATATTCATAGAGATGCACTGATTTATTTCAGTCATTTGAGACAAATCAGAGAGCTTGGTAGGGTGAATTATCTATGAAGGCATATTGTGCTGCCTTGAGAGAAATGGTTAGTAAATTATTAAAGCTGGAGTAAGGTGTTTTTGTAGTAGCGTAAACATAAATTATGTTGAAGCTATTGACAAATGCTGCATGTTGCTCTGACCGTCACAATTCACTGATTACTCACCACTCTTATTTGACAACAAGAAGGCCAAGGCTTAATCTTAATTAGAGAGGTGAATTAAAGGGAATTGCCTTGTCAGGCCTGATTTAGTGGGAAAACTCAACATGCAGGCAGTCGCAGATCAACACACTTGCAATGCTGCTGGACTGCCAGCATATTTCTCTTCCACAGAAAGAAACATCCATTAAACAGATTAACTCTTGCAAGCAAAGTAATCCGGCGTTTTGCGCGAGGAGCAGTTATATACCAGGATTCTAAGCTTCTTTTTAGGTTCAGTAACCTACAAATATTATACAAATTAAAACTTACCATATCTAAACATGTCATCATCATTGTAATGCTTGAAATATCAGTATAATCCAGACAAACGATAAAATTCATTTGTTTCTAGATTAATTAAATGAGTCAGGATTTCTCATTTACTGAAAGTAATCTGAATGTGTGAAGTAAACTGCACTTAAAGGGCAAAGCAGGTGAGAGTCCGTAGTGCTTGTCCATTGTAATCTCAGAACAACACTGTAGGTTACATGAAATTGAAGATATGTACTCTGTTGGACAACTAACTCCTTTTTTGATTCAAGCTGAGATAACGTTCTCTGCATTTAGAAAAAAGACCAAATTGAATGACATGTCCTCATTTGATAAAGCCACCAAACTGCTCATCTCCTAATTTATTCCCTGACTTTTCTATGTGATCAAAGACTCATTTATAGCCTGAGATGGTATTAATAGAACAGAATGGGTTCACAGGCATCAGAAATGTGTCTTATTTCATTTTCCTGTTGTAACTGAGCCTGTGGCCATACAGCTCATTTGAATTCTGTTTATTCTCCCTCTTTACAAACCAATGAAAACACACTGCCACACATTCAGAATGAATATTTCATCAAAAGACTGACGCGCAGTGACTCTTATCTTCATGCTTCTGTACTGATCTCTCAAAATAAATTGCATGTATGTGGGAGTGGATGTGTGTGTGTGTGTGTGTGTGTGTGTGTGTGTGTGTGTGTGTGTGTGTGTGTGTGTGTGTAGAAGGAGAAGTTGGCCTAGGGTCCATGGTTCAGAAACAAATGGGTTTGTTAATTTCATTGGCTTAGCAAACCCAGTTTTATCCAAGTGTAATTAACTGCATTCGAGTGATAAGAAGCTAACAGACTCAAAAAGCTGGCACGCTCAGTGTTGGGCTGGAAAATGCATTTTTTCAGACATTCTAGGAGAAATACATGATATATTTAGATTAGTCATCCCAGTGAAAATGATTGGAGTGTAAATCTTATTTGAGCTTTTAGTTTGTGTACTTGGTGAAGAAATTCTAGTCCTGGAGTAAGATTTACCACACAGTTTGAGCCTTTTCTTATCAGGCTTTTTAATTCCCAACATGTAAATTGCCTGGGTTGAATTCTTTTGAGCAAGGGAGATCAGAAAACTGTGTTAAGAGTAATATCCATTTTCTACCAGTCTCAGATGGTATGCAAATCTTTAATTCATTTTCGAACATTTGTTATGAGTTAATGTCTGTAGCGTTGCCCGGTATTCGGACCGTCAGATCCTGGCAAGTAGAGCTAACCCCAGGGCAACCAATGGCAAACCTTACAGCGGGAGGTAAATGCAAGTGTCGGCATCTGTAAAGCAGCAATGGGGCATGTGAGTGAAAGCTTTTTAAAAATAAAATGTTAACATAAGTGTGCATATCAACCCACTGTGCTGCACACAGAGAATATCTCGTCCACATTTAACCATGCACACTGTGAAACACATGCCCACTAGTAACTCCCCACACTGGGGGCAGTGAGCACATGCCCAGAGATGTGTGGGTAGCTTTGAGCAACAGCTGGGGACTTAGTGCTTGCTCAATGGCACATTGTCATGTCACTGCTAGTTCCAGGGAATTGAACCAGTAGCAGCTAGTCTGAGGCTAGTTCCCTAACCACCAGGCCATGGCCAGATGGGGCCAAGTGATTGGTTGTGGAAACAAGGAATTTCTGGCATTTGAGTCTCATCTGATACAACTTTTGATAAAGCTTCCATTTCTGTAGACTATTACTACACCGTAGTGCTTCTTAAAAGAGGTACAATAGAGGACAGAGGTCATTTATACACATCAGCCTTAAAGGTACAGTATATAAAACTCTGGCCTCTTTTCTACTGCAGGGCTGAGTGGTTCTGAGCATGGAAGGTGACCATTCTGGTCTTTTCCACATCAACACAGTTTGGCACAGAATCCTTAAAACCCTGGAACCTGCTTTTCTTGGCACAGTTAGCTAACAGTCCTTGGTGCCTAAAACCTGTTTGGTATCTGCTGATTGAGTCTACTTTGTAAACTATGGTGAACTATGATGATAATCTATCTTACACACAGTGTGGCTCTCTAGTAGCACTGTACTGTAATCAAACTCGCATCAAGTCTCATTGAGTTTCTAACAGACTTGTTTACATGGAATCCAGCATTGTTTGGCTGAATTCCATGCATTCAATAATGATTTATGCATGCAGATTCCTTCATTGGTCACTAATGTCACTGTTGAAACTAAATTATTATTATTATATTATTAACAGAAATTATGTTAAGCCTTATTTATGTGAAACTGAACACATCTGACAACAGGCAAGTTATTATGAGATGCCATGCATTTCTGACAGTTAAAAAAAAGCATCACGGGTCTAATTCCACCCAGCGGAACAGCATGATCTTAGTGACCATTTGGCCTGCAATAGTGAAAAAAAAGACCCTGTACTTCTGAGGGATAAAGAGAAGGTGTCACACTTCTGTCCTGTCCTTCCCTGTCTTTCCTTTCTGGTCCTCGTTCTGTTTTGTTTTGGTTCCTGACATGTTTTTTGTATGTGTCTCTATTTTGTTTTGGTTTTGTCTCCTCCCTTGCTCCACCCCCATCTTTTACTTACAGCATGTCTCAGGTGTAGCCCTGCCCCTGTAGTCTGTCCCAGGAGTTTCTAATCCTTGTCAGTGTGCATATATATTGTCCTTCGTTTCAGTCTGTCTTTGTTTTTGATTCATGCCAGTGTGCTGTGTTTTCTGGTTGTCTTTTGTGCTTTAAATAAATACTACCTGCAGTACATCTGCCTCACTCTGGAAGAGAGATGGCTCTTTTGTCTGGTGAAAATGACTGAATGTGGCAGATGTTTGGGCCAAATGCTTATTGACTGAAGCTATTAGTGCCAAAAGTGGCCCAGATTTAGCCCCAAATATATCTGCTAAATAAGGAATTAAGTACTTATGATAGCCTGTTTCACATACTGATGCTGTGACAGAGCAGGTAAATCACATTCAGTTAGCCTGCTGGCTTTTTTTAAAACAAAAATTGCTTTAAATGTTGCTTCCAGGACCTTCCTCATATTTTTTAATTTTTCCATTTAGATACGCAGATTGCTCAATGCTAAATGTTTACATGTTTAAAAATAATAATGAATGTAATATAATTCAAATAATAAAACACTGTGATAATATGAATGTATTGAGTCTACATTCCAAGAAAAACAGCAGAATACAGAGAGTCTTACAGACATTGTTCTCAGCAGCTACAGTGACAGCTGAAGTAACAGCTGCAGACATAAATGTCTAGTTACGCTACCTTAGTGTAAACACGGAACAACTAGAACATTAGCATCTCTTTGATTCTACATTCACTGTCCGTTTTATTAGCTCTTCTTACCTTACAGGAGCACTTTGTTGTTATATAATTACAATATAGTCCATCAGTTTCTCTGCATACTTTGTTAGCCTCCTTCAACCCTGTTCTTCAGTGGTCAGGACCCCTAAAACCACTACAGAGCACACAGGTATTATGTGGGTGGTGGGGCATTTCAGCACTGCAGTGACACTGACATGGTGGTGGTGTGTTAGTGTGTTTTGTGGTGGTATGAGTGGATCAGACCTCAATAATCTCATGTTCTATCTACTCAAGAGAGTCCTATTCTATTAGTAGTACTTCGCTGCAGGGGCCAGTGTTCGTGCATTTGCACATCTTTGTCGATAGTTGAATGCATTCATTAATATTGGAACAATGAGGCCAATCTTAAAATATTAAAAAAGATCTTTACACCTGGATCTGACAGAAGATAGAACCTTTTTGTGTGTTTTTCAAGTATTGGAGCAAATAAACTTTGACATTTTTTAGATTAAAGCGAACAAACTTAATGTTGGTGCAAATTTTTGCTTGCAATAACTGCATCAAGCCTGTGACCCACTAACATCACTAAACTTTGCATTCTTGTCTTGTGATGCTTTTTCAGGCTTTTACTGAGGCCTCATTCAGGTGGTGTTTGTTTTGGGTGGTAACTCTCAAATGCACGCTCTATAGGGAGACAGGTGTCTGGGTCAGTTTAAAACTTTCCACTTCTCACCCCTAATGAACTCCTTTGTAGTTTTGTAGTGTGTCTTGGGTCATTATCCTGCTGCATGATGAAGGGTCTCCTAATTAGTTTCTTTATATTCACAGACAAAATGTTTCTGTAGACGTCTGTGTACTGCCCTCGTTGCATACAGCAATGCATCTAGACAGTCAGATAACTCTTCCTGAATATCAAGACTCTGAGAGGCTGCTTTCCTGTCCACAGGTTTGTGAAACCAGGTGTAAACTAAATACACAAAAACAAATATATCACCCACATCAGTATATACATACAACTAAATATAAACAAATGGAATAATACTGAAATTATGTTAATATAATGCTCTGCAAGACATATAAACATAACATACCCACGATACCACATTTAGAACAAGATGAATTGCAGATGATACTGGATTGACTGATTGAACACACTGCTCACACCCAGGTCCTACCTTCTCAGCCTCACACTACCTGGTTAGAGGTCACATATGACATGTAGTCTGGCTGTATCTCTTAAAGGGACAGTAACTATTTACAGATAAATTCCCTAATCACTGGACAACACACTCCCCGCCTGGCGTAATGTCACGCCACTTCTAGTTCCACAACAGTCCTTGTAGCCTTTGGAGAGAAGAGAAGCACTACCTCCGTGATAGGCCTAAGGAGGCGGGAAGATCCTCCTGCTCGGCAGACCTTCACCTCAAATTTTCGAATTTTGTCATCTTTGCTCAGAAATGTCTGGGTCACAAGTCCAAGAAGCCATTCGTTTCTTGGCAATTGAAAGTTCTTGAGGAGTACGATAGTTCCTGGTTGGATGTTTGGATGAGTTACCAGCCACTTCCTTGCATTGGCTGCAGTGTTAAGAGGAGAAACTGTTTCCCGCCATCTGTCCCAGAAGAATTATTAGACAAATGCTGGATTATAGCGCCACTGATGCTTGTAAAGTCTTTAACTCCAAATCTCCTGGAGGTGCTGGTATATGTTTTTACCTTCTGTGTAAGTAGAGCAGCAGGCGTGAGGATGAATGAATCGTCAGGATCAGTTGACACAGGAACTAGAGGTCTAGCGTTGATGATTGCTGCAACCTCTGACATAAGATTGTCAGCACTTCGCCAGGTAGGTTTATCTTTCAGCTGTATGAACATAGGTCAGAATTCTTCTTCAACACCAATCATCCTCTCCCAAATTCACGCCAAAATGAGAGGCATGAGATGGATTGAGGATCCAATGCACAACCTTGGCTTGACAGGTAAGTTTTTACTGGTACTGTCAATGTTGGAAGGTATTTTCATCTCCTTGCAAGCACTGAAATGAAACAGTCCGATCTGGAGGTTCCAACCGAGTCCAAGACTGCGTTGCATAGGGAGCTGAACTCTTTCAGATCACTTGCCCGATCAGATGGTGGAAAAGCTTCCATGACCTCCTTGCTATTTGCGGCAATGTTGTGCAGTCTCAGATTTGACTTTAAGAGTACATCCTGTGTTCTTTTAAGCAGGCTGATGGCAGCCCCATTTGTGGGTAGAGACTTCAGCCCATCATCCATAGATGTCGCCTGTCACGAAATGCTGAACATCATGATCAACATGTAACTCACCACTTTGGACAGATTGGTGCAGACCGTTGATTGCCACTGCAGGAGAGGGTCTATTGCGGCGTGGACTCGTCACGATGTCGACAATGCTGGAGAGGTCATTGTCTTCATACCAAAGGAAACGTAAGAAGTTCCTGTCCTCCTCTTTAACTAGAAAACAGTAGAACATCTGCTCAATGTCTACCGTGAAGGCAGTTGCTTCTTCTCTGAAAGCGAGCAGGACTCAGTGTATTATTTAGATCAGGTCCAGTTAACAGCACGTCGTTGAGGGATATGCCATTGAACTGGGCACTCGAGTCAAAGACAACCCGAATTTGTTTTGGTTTCGGGTGGTAAACACCGAATGTGGGTAAATACCACCTTTCTTCCTCCTCACTGAGTGGAGGAGCTATTGCTCTGCATGGTCATTCACTGGCATTTTACCCATGAAGCTCAGGAAGTGTTCTCATTTCGGGCTTCTTGTCAGGTGCGTCTGAGAGATGTGACACGTTTTTAATGCTTAGAATCTATTGTTGGGAAAGCACGTGGCGTGGATATTTAAAAGGCAGCGGCGTACTCCAACTTTTGTTTGAAGTCTTTGCAAAGTCCTTCCTGCATTATCTTCATGGTGCCGTCTGAATCGAAGGTGCTATGGTTGTCATCTTTGGTTCTCTGAAGACCCAGGCATCCTAGGTGGTCAGCCTCACCAAACAATGACTCCCCACTCTAGAGTATGCTGGAAGGTGTTCGCTAACCAAGAATCTACCATAATTTTCCTTTACGTGAAACACATTTGGACATCATCGAAAGAGTGAGGAGCGTCTAAGATCCAAGAAGTAGTGGTATGAATGTACCAAATTGTTGGTGGCTTGTGTACATTGCCAAGGCATACATTTCAACTACCACCACCTAAGTCCAACTTCTGTGCATAAGGTGCATTGTGAGCACCATTAACCTGTTTGCGGACCTTGTGAACACGAAGCATGTCACGCCCTAGGAGAAGCATGATTGGGGCATTTGGATCAACCTCCGGGATCAAATGCGCCAATGACCAGATGAGGATGGTGGAGTGCTACGCCGGTCAATGGAATCTGCGTCTGTGTTAGGGATGTCATTACACTCTGTGAGGCTTGGTAATGAGAGCGAACAGTTCCATCTAAATTCCCACTTCGTACCCCGTAGCTCTTCTTCCTGATACTTGCTTCACTCCACCACATGTTCTCAAAGTATAAGGAGAACTCAAACTTGAGTCACTGAAGACTTCAAAGAAATGTGAAGTTACTAGCGATCTGTTACTTTGCTTATCTAATATGGCGTAGACTCTCTCAGCTTTGTCTCTAGACCCAGATGGATAAACCTTTTCTGAGGAGAAGCATTTTAGGCATGATCTCTCCAGCGAGATCTCCCCCACAAACTTGAGTGCAGTGGATTTTGACCTGTGACTGAAGAGTGAGTTCATCCTCCCTGCCATGCTCTGATGGAGGATCTACCTCTACTGTCCAAGGTGCTGGCCAGAGGTGAAGTACTGTGAGGTGCCTTTCCTGTGCATTCAGCGCACTGAATTTTGCTCGCGCAGTTCCTTGCTATATGCAGTGTGGAGGAGCAACACTTACGCTTAAACATTGTTCTCCTTCAAGCTCTTACGATCTTCGATGGGTTTCTCCTAAATGCTTCCGACATTTCCACTTGGTCGATGTGGCTTTTATGTAGAAGACACAATTTGAAGGAATCGTCAGACTTTGATATGCTTTCGTTACGTTTTTGGGCTATTTTGAGATAACCTCAGTTTTATGTGTAGAAACCTCTCTATGTTTGTTCCACTTCCAAGCTGCCCTCTCAGCTCTTGGGCCAATTTCCTCTTGAGCGCTGAGATTGAAACTTGGATCGTTCCTAATGCTTGCTTCTTGACTGATGAAATTCACGAAGTAACCAAATGGTGGGCAGAAGCCCGATATCTTTGTATGCTGAACCTACTGATGCCCATTTTTCCTGTAGGCTACAGGGAAGTTTTCGCAGGATCGGATTGATACCTCTTGCCGTGTCAAGGTAGGCAAGACCAGGTAAATCTCCTTCATCTTTGGCCGATAGGAGTTCACTCAGTAGATCGCTCAGCAGTTGGCTTGAAATAGTCTTGGTGTGTTATTTTTGGGAAGGTCTCAATCCTTTTTGAAGGACATCTTCTATAATTTCAGCAGACCCTTGGCCGGTCAACCTTGGTCCCAAATCATCGCCAGTCCTGCGTCTGGGCGGTTTATGTGGATTGCTCTAATCTGCTCCACATGTTCGGCTGAATCTTTGCCTAGCCACGCACTTCGTAGAGTCCATTCCTCACTGGATGTCAGAGCGTAAACCATTGAATGGCAGACTGGAATGATCGTTTCCAAACTCTATAGTTCTGAGGTTTGTCATTAAACAAGTAAACCTGTAGATACAAGCTCATTCGAGCCAGATATCTCATAAAGTCATTCACATTCAAATCATCAAATTTAGGACCTAGAATATGATGAATGAGGACATGACTTCTGGCCTCACTGTGGCATGAATGGATTTGCATTAGAGTAACATGATCATGTTCCCGGACCCGGTTGCGTTTTTCTCAAGAGTACAGGCTCCTGCTGGACATGAGGCATCTGTAGGTTCACAATTGAAGGCACAGATATGCGATCATCTTGTTTGGACTGAATGAAGCAACTTCTGGCGTGAGTGCATAGGTGGAACACATCAGTGTCCTGCTGTGACACTGGAAGGAAGAGTGACTTGTTGCTGTTTTTCATCCAACTGTTGTTCTTGGTTGAAAACATACTCTTGAGTTCAACTGATGGCTTCTAAAGGAGATAATTCCCAGTTATGCTTCTCATTGGGAGGATTTTTATCAAATCAGTACGCTGTTTCCAATTAAGCCGGCTTCAGCGACAGCTGCAGCCATTTCTTTTTTGATTGAGAACTCAGTGACACTTCCAACTTGGCCTTTTGGGTTTTAAATCAGCCTACTGCTTGATGAAGGCAAGACGTGCTTTCGCTGCTTCCGCCTTTGCTCTCGCTTTAACAGCAGCAGACTCTGTGGACGATGCTCTTGATCTCACCGAAGAGCATGAGGCTTGAGATCGCACCTCCCATGTTGCTGATTTCTCTGTCATCATTGCCTGTTTTCTTTTACAATGAATTAGAGCGTGAATGTTGTACTGATCATCTATTGGCTGAGTACAGTGGTGCGTATTTGTGTCTTCCAGCTTACTCTGCGATGTCTAGTCCATCGTAGAAGGCCGTGGTTTTACTGTACTGCCCTCGTTGCATACAGCAATGCATCTAGACAGTCAGATAACTCTTCCTGAATATCAAGACTCTGAGGAAGGCTGCTTTCCTGTCCACAGGTTTATTGAAACCAAGGAAGTGTAAAACTAAACACACAAAACAAATATATCACCCATCAGTATATACATACAGCTAAGTAGCAAACAAATGGAATAATACGAAATTATGTTAATATAATGCTCTGCAAGGAACATATAAATATAACATACCCGCGTGCCACATTTAGAACAAGATGAATTGCAGATGATACTGGATTGACTGATTGAACACACTGCTCACACCCAAATTCTCCTTCTCAGCCTCACTACCTGGTTAGAGTCACATGACATGTAGTCTGGCTGTATCTCTTAAAGGGACAGTAACTATTTACAGATAAATTCCCTAATCACTGGACAACACGGTCTGAGTTCAATGTTCTGCTGCCAGCATGACTTTCACCATATCAGAAATGTAAGACATGACATTACCTCCACTGTGTTTCACAGATGAACTTGTATGTTCGGGGTCATGAGCAGATCCTTTCTTTCTCCAAACTTTAGCCTTGCCATCATATTAGTAAAGATTAATCATATTCGTTAAGGTTCATCTTTGTCTCAGATATACAGAGGCTCATTTTTATACTTCTTGGCAACTTCTAGCCTGGCCTATTCTTCTTGCTAATTAGTGCTAATTAGTCGTCTTCTGGTGAAGCCTCTGCACATTTGTTCATGAAGTCTTCTTTGAGCAGTAGCTCATGATACCTTTACTCCTGCCCTCTGGAGATTGTTGCTGCTGTCACTAACAGTTGTTTTATGGTCTTTCTTTATAGCACTTACAAAGTTTCTGCCATAAACTGCTGTTGTTTTCCTTGATCTACCTGTTTGACATCTGTTGCTGATTACACCAGTGATGACTTTCTTCTTAAAGCAATTCCAAACAGTTGTATGTCTATGGCCATAATTTGTGCAATGACTCTGATTAAATTTCCATGTTCTTTCAGCTTCATAGTTGTTTTAAATGCACATAAAAACCTTAAATGCACAGTCTGCACAGGCAAAACCCAAATCGGAAACTGAGCCAGACATTTAGCGCTATGTATTGTTTGAATAATCAATGGAACAGGACACACCTGGGCTACAAAACACACATGCCAGTCACATGTTCCAATACTTTTGCTCACAAGAAAAATAGGTGGGTTCTGGCAAAATGTGCTATCTCCTGAACTATGTATCAGATCTAGATGTAAATAACTAGAAATAAATCCTGAAGTATTGATCTTTTGTCTTACATTCATCTTATAATGTCAAACCCAAATGTTTACAGTCTACAGCAAAAATAAAGCATTGACCTCACTGTACCAATACTTTTGGAGGGGAGTGTATAGGCTATGACCAGGTAAAGATGATGATATATTTGATCATAGTAAAGCTTTAACTCTTAGAACCTGAGATCCACACTTTGTGGGCCGTTACATTATGTTTTCTAGGTGTCATAACTTGGGATGTGAGGAACCTACTCACATGATACACATGATCATAACAAACTACAAAACTTTATCTATGGTCTCATTGTGTGGTGAATACCACTATGTGATTTTAAATACCAAAGGACCCTTCCTGTGCAAGTTTGCTACTCTGCCCGCATGTGCTTACTCAACCTGCATGCAGACTCTGACTGACTGAGAGGGTGGGGCTAATAATGCTACTGACCCTTATATTGGGTTATGGAGGGAAATGAGATGGGAAAGGTTGTTTGTTCTCTTTCTTTGCTCACACAGTGTTCAAATTTCAGAATAACAGTCAGGGATGATACTGATGCACAAATAAAATTAATAAAGGACATTCAGGTTGCTTTTTTATTTGATATGGGCCAATTTAAAATATTTTGAAGTAGTTATTATTATAAATATCCTTGTCAATCTATTCATTACAAATAATTCATCAGAAGTTCTTGCATTTTCAACCAAAAACACTCTGAATAATCTAACAGTATAAAGAGTTGTTTAGTCTTTATAAGCAAACAAATGTAGGCACAAGCAATTTTTTTTAATAAAAACATGATCAAATTCATACAAATATTCAAAATGCCTACTTTTTACATCTCAGTTGAAGGAATATTTGAATACCATAGGTTCTCCTGAAAACAACAATATGGCATGTAAGTCAACTATAAATATGTTTCTAATGTTTTGATGAATAAAAGTACGTCAAACTACGAAAAACATCCCACATAATTGGCCTAGGGTTCTTAAGGTTAATGGACAAGAGAATTTGTGTTTTTTTATTACAAACAAATCTAATTAATATGCTCATCCAAGCATTATAATAACTGCAATAACTAAAGAGGATCTCTGCAGTTTATCAGACACAGCCTCCTGGTGAATTCAATAAATGCTTTTAGAGCAATCCTCAGACAGGTTCATTAAAAAGTGCTTAAGAATGAGCAGTGGTCCTTTGCTAGTGGTCTTCCTGCTGTCTAGACGATCTGTCATATAAAAGTGATCCTGCTATCCGCACAAATATAATGGGAAAAAAAATTCACTCTTGGGGTGTAGAAGGCGAGTGATATTCCCAGTTGTATCACCAAGAGCGTCACTTCAGCGGTTGTAGATTAGAGATGAATGAAACCAGTTTACTGTGTCTTTGTCTAAAGGGTTGGCTAGAAGGCATCTCTGCACGTACTGCTAGGTATTATTGAATAACGCCAGAGTACAGAGTGAGCTGCTCAGACGCTTCATTGAATACACTGACCCCCAGCCTAAGTGTCAAAACCAATATCTGGTTTCATATTTTCTGTTTGGTTTGCTGAATACAACGCTGCATAAATAGAGGACATGGAAAATGAAATGCTCGGAACTCATGAATAAAAGGGATGGAGAGAGTTGGTCTTCCTCCTATAGGCACACAGTAGTGTCCGAAATTAGGCCTACTGAGATGTTTCATTGAAATGTTCAGTGGGGGAAAGAAGGGGAGGAGGGCGACAGTGACTGCCCATCTAAATCAGCTCTTGGCTCTTTCTTCTGGGCTTTAGATGTGCATCACTGGAGCCTTAGCCTTTCTAAGGGATATCTGAAATAAACCCTCTGGTGATGAGTAATTTCCTCTGAAAGAGCATTCTCCCTGTCCTTATGGTATGACTCACAAGACACAATTAATTCTCAGCTCACTCTGTTCACATCTGCTGAAATATGTTGTTTTGTGAGGTCCTGTGCTGTGGCCTTGGTAAGAGAAAAGTTGGCTGTAATTTACTCCTGAGTTACTGTCATTGTCCAAGCAGTGACGTGGAAGCAAAGCTGGTTCACTGAACAATGTTGAAAACTGAAATGGCCATGACAGGTTGTGATGATTTCAGAAAGAAACTGGAAACTGGAAACCAATGTAATAATCATATTAGACCTGTCTGTAAGTTGTGAGGAGCCGTGGATCACATTAGTGGGTTCTCGGGTTATGAATGAATGAATGAATAAAGTTACACTTATATACCAGCTATCTAGATACCCAGTGATGCTTTACACTCAGCACTTCTCAATGACACTCAACCAACATGTACTGGCATGACGCAGGGGTGCCAATCCATATCCAGGATTACATTCGTTCAGCACTCAATAACACACTAGGGCAATTTACAGAAGCCAATTCACCTGATCTCCATGTTTTTGGAACGTGGGAGGAAACCCAAGCAGACACAGGGAGAACATGGAAACTCCACCCAGACAAGATAAGCCTTCATTAGTCCTGCAATGGGGGAATTAACAATGGGGCTTTGAACCCAGGACCCCAGTGCTGGGGGACAAATGTGCTAACCACCAAGCCACTCTACATGGTTCCTTGGAACATTTTTGGTAGCTTCTGGCCACAGGATTCTGAAACATTCTCCTATCAATATTGCACTAGAAAGGTCCTAAGAACAACTTGTTCACAGCATCTCCAAAAAAGCCAGCCTTGTAAGGGTGCTTCTGGTTTGCAGAGGTCAGTATCTACAAGAGATGCTCCAAGCAAGAAAACCATAGTGGTTTAGAGGGCCCTTAAAAAGGTTCTGACACATTCAATTTACCTACTCGGTTCTCTGATACACCATCCAACGAAAGATTCTTTAGCAAACCAGTGGTATCATGCACAAACACTCACTCAGAATGGCAGTTGGCTCAACTTCAATGAGTCCCACTTTTGCCTTGGTGAAGGCGACCAATGAATTCATGCATGGAAGTGTTGTAGTCATCAACAAGATCAATGGTTTGTTGTTACAAGTCACATGTCCAGAAGGTCTGGTGTAATGGTGTGGGGTGCAATTTTGAACAATGCCAGATCACCTTTGGTCTTCATTAAAGTCACTTTAACAGGCCAATGTTATGTTAATGAGGTCCTGCAACCAGTTGCACCACCATTTCTGAACACACACTCCAGTGTTCTGTTCCACCAGGACAGTCTCAAAAACTTGCCTTGAAGACATAGATGCTAAGCCATGGCTATGCCATGAAGGACCTTTGCTTGACTGTGCAGAGTTCTGGAGCTCAGTCCATGGGTGGTGGTTGTGTGGGGGATGTAGGGGGATGTGGTGGGAGGGGTGGCTCATTAAAAAATATTTGTGGCTATAGCCCCAGAAGGTGCCATGCATGACAAAATTAATGCCTCCTCAAGTGTCGCAATATTGAGAGAAAAAAACAGAATAAACTATTTCTCCATAGGACATGGAATATTTACAAACTTTATAAAAACTGTGATTAATTTTATGACCCATTTTACAGAAGGTAAGATGTACTGGAATCTTTACTGTCAGGAGTGCGCAGAGTGTAAAAATGATTCACATGGCACATTTGGACTGGACTGAAAAACTACATTAGTGTTACCAGAAGACTCTGAGGAGCATGCACAAACTTTTTATTCTGACCAAAGATGTACAATTGGAAGGTTAATATTTATGAAGGAAAGGCTTTGGCCCCGTAGTCTAAGCAGGTTTTGAAATTTCAGTGTCCTCTCAGATTCTGCTGAGTACGGAAGTCAGAGCTGGAACCAACCCCTTGGATGACCAACAGACTTGTGGTGGCAGAGAGGAAGGAGTGAAAAGCAAGATGTCAACATCTGTAAAGCAACAAAGAGGCATTTAGACTGGTGGGGGCAAATAATTTGTTAAAGAAGACATGGCATTTGGTAGAACCTTCACTAAAATAACTACATTAGAATTACGGTATCCCACATCCTAACGTAAAACTATACTGTCTCAAAAGGACTTGCTTAACCTGCCTTATCTGCTGTATATTCAGATTTAACATTATCACGATGAAGCTGCTGCAAGATTATATGATTGATTGACATGCTGGTGGCTTTTATGTTGTTAGCTAATCTTTTGCATTTCCCATTAATCACACTGTCACTCATTGAAGGAGGATGAGGGTTTGCTGTGCCAAGGGGATGCTGCATGTTGAATGGATCACATTAAATATTAGAAGTTATGATGTTATGATGTGGATTTTTTCAGTTAATAAAGAGTTATAAAGACTATTAGTAAATATAGTGAGAATATAGCTTAGTGTTCGCCTGTACCACTGATGCCATGAGCTGGGCTGGCTCCTGTTAACATGGAGCCCTGGGAACACAGGACCATGTGAACATAAGCACTCTCCTGTTAGATCAACAAATTGCACTCTGCTGAAATGTGTTACCTTTCGAGGTCCCTCACTGTGGCCTTGGCAAAAGCAAAGTTAGATGCTTAGTGAGTTACTGTTATTATCCATGCGGTGAAGTGGAAGCAAAGCTGGTTCACTGAGGACTGGGCTGAAATTCCAAAAAGCCAAAAGTCGTGGATTTCAGATGGAAAACTGGTGCAGAAAATACTTTCCAGTGTAACCAACGTAACAAAGTCCATCTAGAGCAATTATCAGTGGGAAGTCTCTCTCTCTTCCACACTCTCTCCTGACTGAACAAATGCGAATGTTTTCCTGGTTATGTAAGCTCCACTTGAGTGCACAGCACTGCAGTAATTAACACTTGCTTGTTGGAGTGTGGCTGAAGAATAATGGCACTCAAATAAATAAATATGAAACTGTGATTTATTGGAGCCTGTTAAAAGTTGCACAATTTTAGCTCTAGAAAGTGAGGAGCTACACTCAAAATCTGCCAATCATTTAAATTTTTTTTGTTTTTTTTGTAATTTCTTTGGGCTTTATAATTCCTCACACTTTGCCAATGTTTGATAACTTCCACAGATTCGTGCTGTTTTTCTATAGGTTTCCAGTGTGACAGGGCACCTTGCAGATATATATTATATCTCAATATTTCTTTTGAAACGTCATGGTGGATCTTTGTTGGGGTGAATGAACCCCCACTGACGTGTGTTTTTGTTCATGTTCCCCAGTCAGATCACTTTCAGTGCCTGAGCAGAAAGGCTGCAGGGCAGGCTTTGATATCACATTGAGGACGCTTGACTGTAGATCAATTTGAAATGCTATGTGTGATCTATTTTTTCAGGTACAAAAGACTTCAGAACAGTCCAACCAACTGATTTGTCTGTGTTTCAAGGGACTTCAAGGCAGGCTGTAACAGTTTTTTCAGGATACATGTGGCAGTGTTGATTAGGTTGTCTATAGGTGAGCCTACCAAACAATTCTCAGCATGGAAGCATTGA
Source organism: Acestrorhynchus altus (assembly GCA_034509495.1). Classification (NCBI taxonomy): domain Eukaryota; kingdom Metazoa; phylum Chordata; class Actinopteri; order Characiformes; family Acestrorhynchidae; genus Acestrorhynchus; species Acestrorhynchus altus. Next base: position 25,988,713 of record CM067512.1, read on the forward strand.
GTGCTCTTTACATTGGGTTCTGTGGTCTTTAAATAAAGGTAGTACTTCTGGTACTCTATATAGCCCAATGTTTGTGGACACCGCTTCTATTGAATGCATTCACCTACTTTTACTTGGACCAGTTGCTGATGCAGAAGTGCAAATGCACACACAGCATGTCTAGTCCGTGTAGAGAAGTACTGCCAATAGAACAAAACTCTCTTGAGCAGGTAAATACAACCCTGCTGGCACCATTTCTGCCAGACATGGGTTAGAGGGGTATAAAGCCCCCCAGCATTGAGCTTCGGAGCAGTTTAACTCTGTTCTCTTAGGCACTTTTGGTTTGTTTGGTGTGTGGTTTGACTTTTTCCCCTAGGAAGGCAGAACAGGTAGTAGGTGCACACACATACATTGTGCAAACGTAGCCAATCTGTTTGTATTAGACACATCAGGTAGTAGGGCAGGTACCACCCTCTGTGTTGTTCAGTTAGTATAATATCTGTACTATAGCCTTTCTTGTTTAATTTCTTTTACTTTAGTATTGTGCTCATTCTCCCTCCTCAGGTTTATCACACCCCTTGTTGTAAATATATGTATATGTTATCACTGTAGACACTGTAGGGGTGTATATCTGGAATAAAGGTTTGTCTTAGTTGCTGAATTTGGTCCAGGCGTTATACTCTGCTGCCCCCAGTGTTCTTACTTCTGCTACACCCACGTTATTGTCCCTGCAAACCTCTTAGACAAAGAGCCACATCGCTGGGACATAACATCTATATATAAACTAATGGCATTTTAAAACCATGTCGACATCACTGCCATTTGTTTTAGTGCAGGTTTAGTGTATTTATACATACATATTAATTCTATCTAAGCATATATTTAACATACACATTTTTTTTATAAAAACCAAAAAGGTGCATGAAACCAATGAGGGCAAATACACATTTGATATTAATGTGAAATGTAATGAACATTAAATTGAATATTATGGAGAATAGAACTGTTGTGTTGATTAAACAGAGCATTTCATTATGTTTAACCCCTGCCACATGCTTCTGACACTGGTGCTATTAGACAGTGTCCACTTTAAAAGCAGCGGTACATGCATCCAGATCTTTGTGAACTTCACAGATGAATTATGGTTTCTGATTGGGGTACACACAAATTGTCTTTGTGGTCACATCTTCTATACACTTTCTGATAAATCCAGTGATTGAATCAGCATATTCATCAATGCTGTTAGACAAATCATGGAAACATCTCCCAGCCCACTGATCAAAACAGTCCTTTTTGCCTGGCATTGAATACATCCAAATAATTCAGAATTTATCTCTCAAATGTGCTCTCGGTGTCTGAAGTTCGATGTCTGGTGGCTAAAAGCAGCATTATTATCCAAAATGTACGGCTCATCTTCAGCTGAGTGGGAAATGTATTGTTGGAGTGCATTCATCTTTTCAAAGAGGCTCCATTTTTCACTTCTGCTCACTTCAGTCACATTATTCATCGTTCCAAAGGAAGGTGTGTCCTAGCCTAACTTATCCACTCAGTACGCACACATACAGTGCAATCACACAAACAGTAAGTGATTTGATATCCCACAGCCCTCGCAGAATCGAGCAGTGATGGAACTATTCCCAAGCCCTCTAATTTGTTGGGCCTAGGGTATTATATTGTGAGGAGATGAGATTGGCCAGAAGTGTGGTGGAGAGCAGGGACAGGCTTAGCGTTATAGTGACTGTGCTTATCAGAAATCAACTTCAAGTTGGAGGGTCAGGATAAAGTTAATGGTTTTCTGCTAAGGTCAACTGCCAAAGTGGGGGGTAATATTAGATCCTCGCTTTCTGATATAACGAGTCTAAGGTCACCGCGAGTGAACAGGCTAAAAATACAGGATGACGCACACAGTCAGTGATAAAGCTAATGTTTTGAAAGTGTGCTGTATTGGAGGTGTGTGAGAATTCATGAACAGGAAGGAAAGCAGGATTTTGAATAATTGGCTAATTATCGCTCAACCATCTGGGCTTTGCTGATGCTCTCAGACAAATGCCTTGCTTTATAAATCTTCAACATCTTTCTTCAGTGACCTTTCAGTCTGTTGGCAGCCTTCCACCTATGTGATTTGTGATGTTGTTCCTATGTCATCTCCTCTGCCTTAAATCTACAGAGTGCCCATCTTGTTTGATACAAGCTGAAGACAAACAATGTGAGGCATATGACAATATATTAATTCCACATGTATATGCATACGTGGGGATTACAGAACTAACTTGTATTGGACAAATATTTACATATATGTAGATGTCAAAATCCATTAAAAAGGGCACATATATGTTGTTTATATATGCTATATCACATATAAGGAAAAATAAGATACTTATAGGTCCAAATAAGACAACTTTATATATAACATTTTATATATATGACATTTTAAAACCATATCTATATCAGTGCCACTTGTTTTAGAGCAGGTTTTGTTTATTTTGACACATGTATATAAATTCTATCTAAGCACATCATTTTTTTTATATAAAGCAATAAGCTGCATAAAAACAATGAGGCAAATACACATTTGATATTCTTAATGTGAAATGTAATGAACAGAACTGTTTTGTTGATTCGACAGAGCATTTTTAACTTTAACTTAAGAAGATAATTTTACCAATAGATTTGATAAATTAATTTATTTTGTAGACCACTAAATTAAAAGTCACATTCTAACTGATATACATTATACACTTATATTTTTGTGCGGGAGGTTTGAAGGCCCATTCATTTATATGCACTGGGGCCCATTATAGTATACAGCTGGCTCTGTAAATGACTGATACTGTTTAGAATTGCTAATAGAGCTCTGCGGAATTCTGATAGTGCCATGTTTCAGTTCAGATTTTTCCTAGATGGTGGTCATGTATAAGAAGAAAAAGATTCAATCAGCTGTTGAACTTAAGTGTCTGTAAAAACAGATGATCAGCTTCCAAAGATGCCAAACAGTGTCTGTGATTTGAGAGGAATTGTGTTTTGTGAGAACAACAACCATTCTGCAGCACTCCACCAGTCTGTACCATAGAATAGCCAGACCAAAGCCAGTCCTCAATAAAAGGCAAATGACAGTCTGTCTGGAGCCTGCCAAAAGGCACCAAAAGTAAACAAAAACAAAAGATTGAACTTTTTGGGCTGAATGCCAAGCATCATGTTTGGAGGAAAGCAGGCATTGCTCATCACCTAGCCAATATAGTTCCTACAGTGAAGCATGGTGGTGGCAGCATCATGCTGTGGGGAAGTTTTTTCTGCAGCAGGAACTGGAAGACTTGTCAGGGTTGAGGGAAAGGACAACAGGACAACAACCATAAGCACACAGCCAAGATAACAAAGAAGTGGGTTCGGGACAACTCTGTGAATGTCCTTGAGTGACCACCAATGCTCGCCATCCATTCTGATGGAGCTTGAGAGGCTCTGCAAATAAGAATGGCAGAAACTTCCCATAAAACAGATGTGCCAAGCTTGTAGCATTATACTTCTATTTTACTCTATTTTACTCTCGTCTACTTTACTGTGGTTTACTCTCATCTTCTATTTTACTCAGGTTTACTCTCATCCTCTACTTTACTCCGACTTACTCACGTGGTGAACTGACTGAGGTGTAGCTATGAAGGAGCAACATCACGAGGGGTGGATCAAAAGAACTTCTGTGATGGAAGAAAATCAGATTCTACTCCCATTGAAAGTAGGACAGGGTTCCTGTGATGGCTACCTGAAATTTTGGGGAACTTGTGACAGAAACACTGGATATTCTCTTCTGACAGACATTCAGCAGAAGGAAAACAGGCCTGTGCAGAAGGTTCACCCACTGCCCATGTACAGAGACATGACTGATGCAGCATCCAAACTGAACATGGGCAATCCCAGTATCTCACTCGCTGCAGCCCACCAAAACCTGCCACCTCTGAGAAGCACCTCTGGACAAACCAAGAAATGCCTCTCAATCCTGAATTCAGCTCCTGCAGATAGAGCACCAGAGAACCTGAAGGGTATGAAAGGTACGGCCCAGAGTACCGCAGGAGGTCATCCCTACCTGTGGCCATTAAACTCCATTACTCCTCCACTATAAACCATTATGTTTCATCTGTGCAATTAAGTTTATGTTTTTGTGCAATAACTCTGAGTGTAGTATTTTAAACATATTTTAAATTGCACAAGATGTTTCATATTTATTTATCAAAGCCACTGCCTTCTCAGAAGAATTTAACATGCATGTTATGTAACGTGTAACAACTGTAATAATAGCAATTTTCCTCTGGGATTAATAAAGTATTTCTGATTCTGATTGTGAGTCCACATCAGCTGGGCAGAATGGAAAGTATATGAAGAAACTCTACTCTGTTTCCTGTGATGAGGTCCCAGAACTGAAGATTTGTTCCTCCACCTTGCACTCCAGCTCAGCAGCCTCCAATCAACTGCAGAAGCCAGCTTCCAGCTCCCCTTAGAGAGCTGAAAATTGAGCACATTCAGCTGACTCCACCTGCTGGCCCCAAACTCCCAGGGATAAGGCTCCTGAACAGGCCCCGAGGCACTCAACACGTGATTTATCCAGACCCAAGGAAGATACACTTAAAGTCAATGGCAAAGCACCAGTTGAATTAAATTATCAAAAACCTTTTCCAAAGTATTTTCTAATTTTGCACTGAGGGTCATTTGTTTCCTGAAAAAGTCCACAAAATACATTAATGTTTAGTATTTTTTTATTTGTTCAAAAATATATTTTGTATGTTTTGTGATATTTATTATTATTATTATTATTATTATTATTATTATTATTATTATTACATATTTTATTATTTATAGAATGCAAAAGGGAGAGAGCAAGAGGGAAAGAAAGAGAGACAGAGAGAGATTACAAGAGGGAGACTAAATTTTTTATTAAAATGTTCTTGTAAATATTTACTTATTGTGATGATATAAATACATAAAAACATGACATACTGTACAAGTAACCAACACATTTTCAATAACCAAAATCAATAAGTAAAATGCATTTAAAAATGCAAAATAATTTATCTCAGTTTTTTGAGAAATGGGAGTAAAAGTAAAAAAACAAAAACAAAACAATTCACAGTTTAATAAGAACCTAATAAGAGCTCAAGCCAGTAATAACATCTTCATAGGTCCCAGCTACAAAAGGCTCCAGCTGTCCTCTCAGAATGATTCTCATAAAGTTCAGAGGCCATTTCTCTTTGTTTTGATTTTTTAAAAGGAAAGTATTATATAGTGATAAATAAACTAGGCAGGAAACACTGACCTGGAGAGCCGGATTCCTACACTACTTGAGTGACATGGCAGCTAACCATCATAGAGACCCCCGAATGCAGTGGGATATTTAGCGCAATGAGGGTGCAGAATAAAATGTCATTGATGTCAGACAATATTTCCATTTTTGACATTTTTCATTTTTGGATATAATGTGAATTGGGAAGTTGTTGAACCAGTAGAAATGATCATTTTAACTTGGGCTTCCATGGAAAGTTAAGATGTTTTACTTCTTTTGGAGATTTGCCGCAATACTTAGCTGCTTAAGTTTCATAACAAATCATAAAGGGTTTTTCATCTCTAGAAAAAAAAAAATATGACTGAATCAATAAAAATATGAATAAAACTTTGCTCATAAAAATTGCAAAAATTGAATGAAATCAGAACTGACCATAAAAAAATACATCTTTGCATCTTTGTACCCCTACTTAGTATGCGGTTGGAGTTAGAGTTTGGGGAACTAGTGATTGTCCAGAGCATTTGCCATGACAACGCATCCCAAGAAAAATGTATCTGCACTTGAGATGGGAGTCATTTCAAACTCATGAAAATAAGATGGTCCTCTTTTTCTCTCTCTATCTCATTCTCTCTTTTTTTCCATCTCTGTATTTCTTTCTGTGGATATCATGAGTGTTGACATGTTTTGCTACACACTACATTTAAAATTCTGTCTTCAAAGATTTTTTGGTGGAAACTGACCTCTTTTTTCCAGCCCATCACCACTGATTGACATCAAATGTGAGAAAAGTATATGTGTTTGATGGCACTTGTGCAGGAGGAGATACAGTATATCACAGATCTGTGAAGAGAGTCAGGGAATAGGGTTGCACCCTTCAAATCACTGTACAGTCCAGAGGAGCCGATCACTGATTTTGACAAATGGAGACCAAAGGCTTCTGTTTACAGGGTTTGACTAGAATGTTGACAAAAGCATAATTATATAGTCAAAGCACTTATTTATCAATGTCATGTGTATCGGAAGACTCACGAACATGGGTAAGGGACAGCAGGACACAACCTAACATGGGGGAAAATATAACAGGGGGTGTTTATGTAGTCAAATAGATTTGAGTAGAACATACTTTTGGCCAACTTGCCGTTACCGTACCTATTCACAGCCATCAGTATTTGCCAGTCAGACCCGAACAGTTACTGTGACACAGCTAAAGAGATCACATATTAAAGATCTGGTGTGTCTTTAAGTAATTAAGTAATAAATCATTAACATGATAAAAAAGAAACGAATTTTCTAATATCATCAGTAATAAGATTGTTTAAGGTCACTGTCTCCAGTCACCCCCTTCAAATATGTGTAATGTCACTGAAGCACCTTTTCAGGGGTATTCTTACAGGAAAAGATGAAAAACTTGCATTCATTTGTAATCTTTGTTAGAATTGAAGGCAAGGAAACTGGAGAAGCAGAAATAAAAGCAAGGAGATATCATATCAAGACAAACTCAGCAAGGATGCCAAGGACGGTTCTTAAACTGTCATCTGTTAACAACATCGACCCAAAAGACCAGACTACAGCATGCAGCAATGCTATCGCTGCTGTCTTCAACCTCATACTTGAACTTACCAGCTATCTTGTTTATGGTATATGAGTGTATACCACTGAACAGTGCCAAAAGTAGGCCATAAAGCACCCGGACGTTTCATGGGGACTTATCTACATTTTGACTGAAGGACTGTGGCAACACAGTCTAAACAGTAAAAGTAAGCTGGCTGTAAATCAAGGAAACTTTAGCAAGAAACTTGCATTCAACTCTCCTTCCATTAAAGCAAGAACTTACAAACATATCAAATGTTTAAGCTGTATCAATGATGTAACTCATCATTGTTCAGTTTAGATACATAAATTATTAAGAGCATTTCATCATAATCATCATCATCATCATCATCATCATCATCATCATCATCATCATCATCATCACCATCATCATCATCATCATCATGAAAAATAGCCATAGCAAGCCATTTTAACCTAACATGACACCAGCAATAAAACACGCACTTTGGATTTTCTAGTAAAATCTCAAATTACAGATCTCTGTAATACATTTTTATTAAGAAAGTTTAATTTCAGATATTTGCAATGAAATGCCCTTCTGACATTTTGATTGACTTACTTTTTCTATAATTACATGTTTACTAGTACACATGTCAGTTACATATATCTAGTAGAAATCATGAAACTCTGCTGTAAATGTATCTCATAAAAACACCAGGTTCTGATGTCTCTAATCCTGAATAATGCAGATGCTAATCTAAGATCTCTAATTTAGTTTTAACTGCTTGTAAAGTGCAAAAAAATATTCTTTTACATGGGTTTTGACTAGTAATAATAATAATAATAATAATAATTATATTGACATAATTATATGGATATCTAACTACCATGGAGATATCTGGAACTACAAAAGACTTTTTTTTCTAATAGAAATGTAATTATGGGTTTAAAAGAGTGAAATTCCATTTAAATCAATGGCAACACATGACTAGTCAAAATTACATTCATAAAGAGATTCTAGGTCCATCAAATCATTATTCACACCAGAATGTGGAAGAAAGCCACCCAGGCAGTCAGAAAAAAATATGTGGTCCATTCCAAAAACACTAGTCAGGATTACTTTATAGCTCACTATATATAATATTATTAGCCATAAAATTTCACAGCTGATATCTGAAATGCAATTTCTCTTATCTTTATCACCCTGTTGATATCACATTGTAACACAGCACTATTTTTAATGTGGTGGCATCTGCCATCTTTTATGGTGTGGTCTGCTTGGGCAGCAGTATCCTGACGGCAGACAGGCAGAGACTGGATAAACTCATAAAGAGGGCCGACTCTGTCTTGGGAAGGCCCTTAGACACAGTGCAGGTGGTGGGAGACAGGAGGATGTTAGCCAAGCTGGCATCCATGCTGGATAATAACTCTGGAGCACTGGGCAGCTCCTTCAGCAACAGCCTGCCTCACCCTAAATGTGTGAACGAGTTGTATCAAAGGTCCTTCCTTCCTGCTGCTGTTAGACTCTACAACCAGCATTGCTCCCAGCAGACCACAGACACACACACACACACACACACACGCACGCACACGCACGCACACACACACACACACACACACACACACACACACACACACAAACAAACAAACACTTAAAACTTTTGTTGTAGAACTAAAATCTGGTGTCCTGCCTTGTTCAACATCATTTTGACTTGGAGTGGAGGGCTTCAGAATGTTTCACAAGACCAGATATGTGCAAGCCTCTAAGTGCAAGTAGCTACAGTAACAGCAGACATACATATTTATGTGCAATTTAGTTGCCACTGAGGTATTTTGAATTGATTGAATTGACACCAGAAATGTTTAGTTGCAGTTATTGCTGCACAAGGGATACTGACAATGCAGTCAGTGTTGAGACCAAGTGGTCATAATTCTATGGTTGATTACAGTATACAGTACATTTAATAAATTCATATACAGGCTTTAGAATAGTTTGGAATGTCTGTAAGCCGAGGTTTACTTGTTTTTAAACACTGCCTGCATTATCTCATCAAACTCATCATAAAAGCATTAAACATATCACTGAGTTGTCAATGACTCAGGCAAGTGTCTGTGGAATATCCTTGTAAAAACAAGTACCTGGGGATGTTTGCTTTGACTTACGTAACTGATTTCTAGGTGCAATCCATCAACCTGTTTCCCTCATCCAGCTTCTGCTCTGCAGCGAGCGAACATCTTTGATAAAGGCAATCTCAAAACAGTTCCCCTTAAGGCATCCAGCTGAGGGGTAGCGTTTACTCTCACAGGCGCACACACGAAATGAGGGATGATTGCTAAAAACAAGATGATAAACGATTGTGACTTGGTGCTCAGTGGGAAGTTTTGATGGGAAGCAGCAACAGGAGCTAATGCTGAAGCTCAGACACCACAATCCAGCATGCTTCACCAAATGCTTTTGAATTTTTGATCAGACAGTTACAGACTTTAAAAGTTTAAGTGTTTCTAAATGCTCTCATCTAAGATTCTCTAGTGCTAAAAGGATGGAGTTGTTTAATGCAGCTTTTTTAACAGCTTTTCTTGCCTGCTTCTGGCATTTAAGCATGAAGAGTGAGAACCAACTCTTCCAACCTTTCTCCTGTTTTATTACAGTCATATAGACCCGTTTAGTGTCAGTTTGGATTCCGGATTTGGCATCAACATATGTTTTCTCCTGGATAACCAGCTATTATACCAGCTTCACCATCAAGGACCAGCTTGGATCTAAATCCTGTTCAGAAAATAAGTAAAGTATTAAACTTCATCTAATACTCACTGAAATACAGTGGAGCTTCCCCATTTAGCTTCTGTTGAACTATAGTCTATACTGCTCAGTTTACAAGCCCCAGTTGAAGCTGTGTTGTTTGAAGGAATAGGCTTAAATTCCTATTAAATTCCTCCAAGTTGATTTGCAGGACAAGGGTTATTGATTATTGCTGCACAAGGGGGTCACACTAGATACTGAAAAGGCAGTCATTATAGAGACCAAGTGGTTAATATATATGTATATATATATATATATATATATAGTATTATATATTAATATATATAATACTCTGATCAACCATAAATATATATCAAATATAAATTTATATTTTATATACTTTTTAAATATATATTTAAAGCCAAATGTACCAGTAAGTACCATGGAATATTAGTATGGAATACTAATGTTCACAGCAGCTAATTTAAAGGCCCACACCAGCACTTCACTTCAAGAGTGCTGCGAATAAAACCTTCTGAAACTAATAAAACTCCAAATGAGAAATTCCATAGTCTGCAAAGATTCCCCATCTCCCTTGAAGCATGCATTTCCACCTTACACATGCACATAATCTCAATTTTTGGCACTTTTGCTCGCTCCACTTGACGGGCAAAATCATTTTATAGACAGACGAGAGAAGAAACCATCTCTTACCTGCAACTCATGTCTGCAGCTATAGATGCCTCCTAAATGACCAAAACATCATTATTATTATGCAAGATTCTGAGGTTTCAGTTAAAAAGGGAGATTTTTGCTGCCTGCTGGTCCATGGAGAATGCGTCCACTGATGAAGAAGAGTTTATGATGGAGAAAGCAGCAGGAACTTCAAAGGTGCTCATTAAGGTGTAATATGGAAATAAAACACGGCTCAAAGTTAATAGGACGGCCTAATGCGGCTCATTCGCTTACTGTGAGCTAATTCATATGCATTTGAAGATCACGAACAGAGAACATTTGATTTCAGTTAATACTGTTCCCTCAGTTGCTGTTAGTGGACCATCTCATCTTACTGAAAGCACCTCCTGTCTCAGACACACTAGATTTCCATTTCATTCTTTGAAAAAGTACCATTAAGACAAAGTACGTTTTCCAAGAGCTCCTCAAACAAAAGTGCTGCTTTAGTGACTGCTCTCCAGATTTGGATCTGAACTGATATGAACTCATAAAATATGCACCCAGAGGGAGGCTTGATTTTTTTTGGAATTTAAAATTTTTGGATGAACATGTACAGCAGGTTTTCATTTTTACTTTGTGAGAGAGTATAGAAAAAATAACGCCAGGATTTATGCAACAGATTCCAGATGGTCAGCTAATGATGGAAAAACACACCTCCACAACCAAATGTGTTTTGAGGATAATCTGACCATCTGGCAAATCCTAAAACTTCAGGAACACCTAAGTCATTTACACTGAGAGAGAAAGAGTGAGAGAGAGATGTTTTAGGACATTTGGGAAGAATTTTAATGCATAATAAACCATTGCTTATAGGCCGTGATCCGTCCTAAAGCACAGCAAACTGAGACGACAATATGATCAGACAGTTCAGATGAGCATGGAAACTGGACTCTGCTTTTTAATGGATTCTGGGGAAATAAGCGTCACACTGGCTTAACCCTTCGGCACTCTGTCTGAGAACTGAGGGCAGACAGTGTGCAAGAAGGAAACAGCCTCAATCACACTAAGAAAATATGCTACTAGCAATGTTCAGTTTTCCGTTAACTGCTGTAGTATTATATCCAAGGATCCATCCACCCATCTATCTGTCCATTCATCCATCTTCTTCTGTATTAGTTAAGTTCTGAGAATTATGTAGGCACCCCTGGTTCTGGAGTGTCAGCCTCCTGTACAGTTTTACATTTACATTTACATTTGTGGCATTTGGCAGACGCTCTTATCCAGAGCAACTTACAAAAGTGCTTTGTTGTTCACTCAGATATCCCTAAACTCTTCCTGCTTAAGCATTTGATTTAAGTCATATGTTAATTGCTAGGTTAAGTAAGTTTGTTAGAGTGTGGAAACTGTGGAAGCTGGCACTCCACAGCCAGGGTTGCCTACCCCAAGTGTCCTTGGGTATTAAAAGTTGATATATAAGTGTAAGTTTCATTCAATCTTCCTGGTCAGCATTATTGTGGGTCATGAAACCTACCCCGAATCAATGGGCAGAAGGCAGGAATAGCCCCTGGGCAAGATGACAGACCACTACAGGGTTCAAAACATGGGCATTAACGTATTCACACCCAGGGTGCAATTTAATGTGCCCTGCTGAAAAATAACTGACCTTAGTTTTCAGGTCAGGTTGGTTTCAGGTGGTCTAAGCTTGTCTTTAATAACAAAATATATCCTTTGCTTGTAATCTAGCTAGATAACCAGAACTGAACCAGCATACCATGTGTTGCATTTGATTCTGACCATTGTGGTCGACCAGCTTGGTTATCATGCTGCTCATGCTGGTTGACCAGCTTGGTGATGGTGGTCAACAGGCATGATCAAGCATGGTCATACTGTTTGTCTAGTTTGGTCAGGTCTCTTATGCTTGTAGACCAACTAAACCCTAAAATAAAAACACACCTAATTCTGATTAAGTGCTAAGCTGGTCAACCAGCTTAACCAATTTGACATGACCAGGCTGTTTTTCACCAAATAGACATGGGGAGACCACACCAAAATCCTCTCACACAGAGACCGTCCCTACACTCTTTTGCTCTATTAAGCAAGATTGGAATGGATACTCTGCAGTATCTGCCTCTAACTCTTAAGTCATTTTATCACAAGCAAAATCATGTTTTTAAAATGCTGGCTAGTTAGCCTCCTGGTAGTCAGTCAGGAGCAACTAAAGAGCCTTTGGTGTGTGAGGATAAAGGGGCTGCTGACAAAATCAGCCCTAATTCTGATTGTACAAATGTAAGATAAGCCATCATCAACGGTTAAATAAAAGGTATGAAATATCACTTTACATGTAATCAATATAAAATCTGACTTCTGTATAAAATTATGAACATGAATGAATTATTCACAATATTCTATTTTTTTAAGACGCATTGTAGTCAAACAAAAGAATAAATGATATCTATCAAACATTGTTCTTTATTTGACAGTCAATAGAAAGAATCTACAGCTAAATGTTTGACAGGTTTTTCCCCACCTTTAGCAGGGCTTTTGGACATAACATCCCTGACCATTTTAGATCAGTAATATATTATAGCAGACACTCTGGCGGTCCTGCTGCACACTCCTGCTAACCCAGCAGATAAGTTCTATCCACTGATGTAGGGTTTGTGGTCATGTGACTGAATGAATCTGGGATAGTTTCCATTAAAGCTTTCAAATCGTAATGGATGGTACTGTATTCCATGGCATTATGAGAGCTGTGAGTTTGAAACAGTTCTTTCCCAGATGTAAAGGGTGGCATTTACGTTCTTATCTGAAACTCACCAAGTCATGACCACTAAATTGCCTGCATGCTCATTTTGTCTGAGTGTAGAGCTCCTCGGGAATATCCACTAAAGGTCTCCAGTTTGTCTACTTTAAGAATTGTATTAAATGAAGGATGTTGTGTGAATACCAATTTTTTAGAGCCTTATCTGTGTTGTATATAATATATTGCAGTGGTTTTCAATCCTGGTCCTGAAGTACCACTGCAGATTTTAGAGTTTGCCCTAATTCCTAAACATTTGATCCAACTAATAAACTAACCGATGAGCTGTTTCTGCGCTGAAACTAGATGTGTTACTACAGGAAGTCCCTCAAACAAACAGGGCAGTGGTACTCCAGGACCAGGACAGAGAACCACTGAACTATTGCATTTTCACTGCAATCACCATGCTTTCTATTTAATGATCATGTATTTGCTTAATTAAGTGAACCCTAGAATGCCAAACTGTATTTTCCTTGACATCATTGAATAATAAGAGTTAGGTACATGGAACTGATATAAGGTGAACCTCAAACACTGATTCTTCATTCAAAAGATATTGACATAACCAAAACAGAGCAGTAAAACAGGCTAATTCCAAAACCTAAAACTGTTACATAACAGGAGTTATATTTACTCCCATGAAATGTACATAGACTAGTGAGTCCTAGTCTACATAACAGCGACTTCGGAAGAATATAGTGTTGTTGATACTGGAAAGCAGCTCATCACCTCCAGAGTCTGTGATAATATATGCAGAAGGAAAGCTCAAACACGTCATGTAACAAACTGAAACTGACCAGATGACCAAACAGGAGCTAAACACCAAAAGAGAAAGCCTATTCATTTTAAAATTATAGAATGCCAAAACTGGGAAATGAAGTGGGGTTATAAGTTAGTTATAAGTTAACTTCAATCTTGTCTGCTTTCTAACAGCACATTGCATTGAATGGATATAACAAGAAGCAACAACACTCAGGCTCAGGAGTAATTGCAGTGTTTTTATTAGTGCTAAAAGCTACGCTATAATATATGGGCTCTGTGAGCTGTCACCAGTGACATAAACAAGACAATAAACATTCTTTTTGCTTAAATGGGCCCATGTATAAGGACAATTGGTGTATTTTGTTCTGAGGCAAAATAATGGGTTGTAAGTAGGCTTGTATCATCATGTCTGAGCATTTTTCACCCCAACTAAAGTCATGTAATTACTATTTACACACCAAACAACTTAAAATACTCTCTTCGGGACATTTAAGTGTGCAGCTAATACAGATTATTCCTGACTGGTAAAAAACAAACTGGCCTTGGGTGTTATATTACAGACATTTTAAGATTCTGCAGTTTACCAATCTTGTACACAAAATATGAAAATCTTTTGTTTCGGTGATGAGAAACAGTCAGAAATAGACAGATATGCAGGTTATTATCAATTGACACATAATTACCCCCCCCCAACCACCACCACCAAAAAAAAAAAAAAAAATTGCTTGCATAGATAATTAAATGTAGCAGATAAGCAGATTTGTTTACTTTGGAAATGTGCATCATTAGTTACATAGAACGTCACGCGGGTCAAGTGAATTCACTCTGCATTTTCACACCAGATCTAATATTAAATCTAATCAAATTAATGCATCATCTGCATTTCGTTTTGTCTCATTTGGTTAAGTAAATTCCCCATGGCTGTGAGTGTGTGTGGGAGAGAGAAAGCCTACAGCTATTGATATTCCAGACGCTGCCTCTGCTACAGTGCTGAAATACCCTAGACCTCTCTGTATAAATTACAGCCCAATAATATCTCTCTGCAGTGGGGGACGGGGCGCCGAGAACACAGACTGGTGTTCTCTCATTGATCTTATGAGGTGCAGAGACAAAGGCCTCATGCCTAAACAGCCGGCTGAGAAATGTCCCAAACGCCATGCATTTGCTTTTTATAAATGTAGGGGAAATGCAGAAAAGCTCATTCCAAAAGGGTTAAAATCACAGCTCTAACAAGTCCTGTTGGATCTGGTTTACTATGTGGGAGCTCATTCAGCACTGGTGATTTTCCTCAGGATGACATTTTCACAAAACTACCATGAAGCAAACCAATAAAGAGGCAAAGCTGAAATAGTGCTGATGTTGTTATTATTATTATTATTATTATTATTATTATTATTATTATTATTATTATTATTATTATTATTAGTCTACACTGCATGCACACAATAGGTTCACATATATGCACAAAACCAAGGAACCAAGCAACAGTCACATTAAAACAATGAAATTCTAATACAAACATGGTATAAATATTCAAAGACCACCTGAAACACATGGGAAGGATGAAAAGGAGGCATGGCTACAAAAGAGACAGATTGGAACACTAAAGATTAGGCGGTACTAGGAGTGCAGTACAATGAAGCTCTTGGACAAAACATGAATCTGAACAAAGGAACAGAGGCAAATACGAGAACAATACTGGACCAAATGTGATACACTAATGGTGCATTCAAATGAGAGGAAACATTGCAGTGCTAGAGACCAGTAAAACATGGTGGTAATCCTTATTTAAGAATGAGCAACCATTACTGTGAGACTGTTTCCACTTAACATTATGGTAAATCTGCCAGTATGTTTTATGAATCTTGGTTTGGTAAAATATTACTATTGTATTTATCTTTCCATAGTTCAATGAGGAGAGTTCAGTATGGAACAGCCATACCATGAGCTGTGCAATGGGTCAATTTCAAAACCCCAGAACTGTTGTGTAAGAGTCTTGGCAGGTTACACACACACACACACACACACACACACACACACACACACACACACACACACACACTGCCCTGCCCTATAAGGAAAACTGTGTGTTTCATTCTGAGGCAAAATAACAGGATGGTTAATAGGTTTGTGAACTCCCCTCCCTGACCTCCAACCAAAGTCACATACTATTTTTACTTCAAAGAACAATTATAAAATACTGAATAAATATATTATATTTATTCTTACACTTTTAATAACACAAAACTGTGAAACTAAATATGTTTTGGCCACTGAATAAAAAATAAAAAAAAAATGCTGGGCAACTTGATTTTCTGTGCCAGGAATAGCATAAATTCACCCAACAGCTGTTTGAAAAACTGGTGGAGAGCATACCAAAATAAGATATGAAAGCTGTGATTGACAATCAAAGTTAATTCACCAAATATTGATTTCCCTCAGAATAAAATATCAGTATTGCATTGTTTAAACATGAATTTTACAAACTGGATTTTTTTTGTGTGTTGAGGTCTTCAGCTCCAGAAAAAATAAAATGACCACTCCATATTATTGATATTCTGGTTTTAGTATTTATAGGCCGGTGTTTGAGTTTTATTTTGCAAAGCATTTAACAAATATTTAAATATTGAGCATTTACAGATAAAAATGACATACACAATACTAAGTTTAAATACCTATAGTTTAAATAGTCCAGCAGAACTGCTGTCTCATCCACTTATACCAGTGCACCACCACGCCACCATGTCAGAGTCACTGCAGTGTTGAGAATGACCCTAAACCCACATAATACCTGCTCTGTGATGGTCCTGCCGGGTCCTGACCATTGAAGATCGGTGTGAAAGGAGGTGATGGACTATAGTCTATAATTATAGAACCACAAAGGTGGCCATAATAATGTGACAGGGTCACCGAAGTCCCTGTGGGACTAATCACGTACATTGTGTTTGAAGAAAGGAAATCTGGTCAATTTGATTTCTTTTGCTGAACTACTGCTTTAATTAATGATGAATTACTACTTAAACACAGATTAAGTGTGATTGTATGTCAGTAAATGTAAATCTTTCTCACTTTCTCACAGCTCCTTTAAGAGTAGCATGTTACAGATGCTCCTCTTAAAGCATAATCTTTGCAGCATGGTTACAGTTAAAACTGCACTCACATTAAATGAAAAATGAACTCTGAATCATTCATGGAACTCTCATATGAACCACAGCAACTCTCAGGTGTAATTACAGGCCCCTAATCCCCACAGAGAAAAACTTCGTCTTTAATATTTCAGTGGTCATCATTCATATTTCATAATATCAGCTGTCCCTTCCTTTGTCAATGAGCTATCTGAACAGTCCAGGAGTGGATTTAAGTTAGAATTACAGCAGCAGAGACAAAGATCAAGGCTGGTCCCTGGGGTAAGCTTTCTCCAGAGCCTGACGGTTAGCCTAGAAGCGTCCCTTCGTTTCTCACACTCTCGTTCTGAAAGGTTTGTGGTCTTTTGGGGAAAGAGGATTTCAAGAAATCCCCTGGTACAAGTGAAGGTCTGACTCTTCATATGTATCTATTAGCTGTTGTGGAAGCTGTTCACTGTGTTGACAAAATGTACCTGCTGTTTTGTTTGGATAAAGTGTAATAACTGTTCATAGTCTGTTTGATGCAGATGTTTAGTTATTTTACAGACAAGCTAGCTCTGATTACTGTGGACTGGAGACCTCAATCACGGCATTGACAAATCTGCTGCCCGGTAAGCACCAATTGATGTGAGACATTCATGGACATCAGTTTGGGTCAGAACACTGCCCTTGTAGAATTCACATTTAAAAAGTGATTGCATATATACATATACATATATATGTCTTTTGGGCACCTGTTGTCAAATCCCAGCCTAAAAAACTTATCCTACCTGTGAAACATGATGGTGGTAGTATCATGCTCGAGGCCTGTTTGCAGCATCTGGACCAGAAAGGCTTTCCATCATGGCAATGGATTATGAATTATACCAGCAAATTCCAAGGATGATGTCTGGATGTCTGAATCTCAAGAAAATGTGGGTGATGCATCAAGACAACAACCCAAAGCACAGAAGTCATTTTACCAAATAATGTTTAAAGAAGAATAAAAATAATGTTTTGGAATGGCCAAGTCAAAGTCCTGACCTTAATAGACCAATAGAAATATTGTGGAAAGACCTGAAGCAAGCAGGAAATGGGAGAATACCCACCAACATAACAGAGGTGAAGCAGTTTTTTATGGACTACATTTCCTCCAAGCCAATGTGCAGGACTAATGTTTAGTCGTTGTGCACAAGGGGGTCAGTCACACCAGATACTGAAAGCAGAGGTTCATATACTTTTGCCACTCACTAATACGTAACATTACACCATTTTCTTTGATAAATAAGTGTATATGTTTGTCTCATTTGTTTGATTTGGTTCTCCTCATCTACTTTTAGAACATGTGTAAAAAAATCTGATGAAGTAGATTATAAATGGTTCAAAAAACAAAAATCACCCATGTACATATTCTTTTCAGGAATGAGAACCGGATTCATAAACGTGGACATAGATCCACAGGGGAATTTGTTTTTACCTGTCCACACAGTGCAAACACACACACAGTAGTGAAATCACTCACTAGGGGACAATGAGCACACATGCCCAGAGCAGTGGGCAGCCCTAACCACAGTGCCTGGGTAGCAGCTGGGGAGTTAAGTGACTTGCTTAAGGGCACTTCAGTTCTGCCAGTTCGGGGAATCAAAGCGGCAACCTTCCAATCACAAGGCTGGTTCCCACCAGGCCACAGCTGTCATTCAACCTGACTGCAAATGAGAGACTAATTAATTACTGAATCAAGTGTACTGGATGAGGTAAAGCCAAAACAAGCCCATGTTCCCCAGTTTTCAAACCAGAGATGAGCAGTAAAATAGTGTTAGGTGGCCAATATTAACATTATAAATAATAAATAAATAATTGTAAAGATAAAAAGGTGGACTATGTTTTTGCTGTTGGTGTTATTGTTGTTGGTTTGTATTTGTTTGTTTGTTTTGTTTTGTTTTTTTTGAGCAAATGTTTAACACTCAGTCATTGGTTTTAAGTGCTGTAAACTATTAGCCAATGGTAGTGCAGGGGCGGGGCTTGACCCAATATAAGCAGTAATGACAGCGGGTTTGAGGGTACTACGACACCCTTGCTCCAGCTGGCAAAGAACTATGTAATTCCCAAATCTATATATATCCACAGCTGTTTTATTGTTTCTTCTCTAACTTTGACTCTGTATATCATAAAACTATTAGACGTCTTTTAGGTTTTTATTCGAAAACTGAACTGAGTAGCCCTCTAGCGGCTGCACGAGGCATTGCAGGTTGAATTTCACGCTCGTTTACTTTTTATCCCTCAAGTTGTGTTTCAGTTTCCGCAGCAGCAGATTTTTTAATTTATTTATAGTATTTATTAGTATTATTTATTAGTATTATTTTATTATTATTATTGATCAACCCTGTTGTATGGCTTCAGGTCAGGATTAAAGGGTCAAACTCAGTAAAAATGTCCTTCACAATGGACTTCAGTGAACTGGTGAAGTAACTGGAACTCATTTATAAACCGGTTCTGCATAAAGTGCTGAATCTCTGGTTGCGCGCGCGGACTGCTGTAAGAGCGCGCGTGTGGCGCCGCTCGCGGACACACCGACCGCCAGCTGCGATGGATCCACGTGAAACGAGCCGGAGAAGCCAAAGCGGGCGGAAGGCGCGCGCGGTCGCGGTCTGAGCTGGGGTGATGGCGTGCACCAGGAGGGTCAAAACTTTGGTGTCGACCTGCGTGATTTTAAGCGGCATGACCAACATCGCGTGCCTGCTGTACGCCGGTTGGATCACGCGCTTCGTCTCCAACGGAAGCAGCAAAGTCCCGGAGAGAAAGTTGGAGGAGGACCCCGGAGAGACGCTGAGGATCCTGGAGAGGCTGGAGCGGCTGGAGAACGTGGTGAAGCAGCACATACAAGGTACGGAGTCGCGCGCGCGCGCTCACTGTAGGGGCTGTGTGGTTCTTTCACTGCTGATCAGCTCACTTCCTCCACTTCACAGCTCATTCAGGGCTTTAATGGACAGGAGAGAAAGGAGTTAATTCAGCTTTAATAAACTGACCTCAGTAAGTGCGCTTTACACAATTCAGTAACAACACAATAACAACACACACACTAACAACACAATAACAACACTAACAACACACACACTAACAACACAATAACAACACTAACAACACACACTAACAACACAATAACAACACTAACAACACAATAACCCACTAACAATGCAATAACAACACACACACTAACAACACAATAACAACACACACACTAACAACACACACACTAACAACACAATAACAACACTAACAACACACACACTAACAACACAATAACAACACTAACAACACAATAACAACATGCCAACAACACACTTACATACTAACAGCACAATAACAACACTAACAACACACACACTAACACAAGAGAAACACACCAACAACACAATAACAACATACTAACAATGCAATAACAACACACACACACACACACACACTAACAACACAATAACAACACACACACTAACAATGCAATAACAACACACTAACAATACAATAACAATACACTAACAATACAATAACAATACATTAACAATGCAATAACAATACAATAACAACAAACTAACAATGCAATAACAACAAACTAACAATACAATAACAATACACTAACAAGGCAATAACAACACATTAACAATACTCTAACAATGTAATAACAACACAATAACAGTACACTAACAATGCAATAACCCAATAACAATACACTAACGGTGCAATAACAATACAATAACAATGTAATAACAACACTAACAGTGCAACAACAACACAACAATACACTAACAATGCAATAACACAATTACAATACACTAACAATGCAATAACGACACAATAACAATGCAATAATAACACAATAACAATACACTAATAATGCAACAACGCAATAACACAATAGCAATGCTACAATAACAATGCAATAACAACTCACAAATATGGCACCCATCTGAGCCAGAAGTGCCAAAAGTGGCCCTATCTGGGACCTTTATAAATAATTGGATGCACAAAGAACAGCACATGCAAAAAATATGGATCCAAAAGTATATCATTGTGAAATGAACTCAAAAAGAAAAACTTTAAATTCCAGTTAGTGGGGGTGTATCTTAGAAATCTTATAAATAACAAGAATGAAGTAAATGAATAATAATGCAATAATCAAATGCACAGAGCTTATAACCATGCAGTAAGTTAAATATAGTGTAATAAACCAATAACAAAGAAGTATGATATTAACAATGCAATAACTTAATAACAGTACAACAACTCCCAAAATTATGCAGTGAGCAGTAAGCTCAAAAAGATAGATACACAAGCTGTAACCCTGTGCGGTGAAGCCCATTAATATTGGGGGGCCTGTAGTAAAGATATATCAGTAATAAGATAATAATGCAAAAAAAAAAAAATGCAGAATGAAACAGATACTCTACAAGAACAGCTTTACCACACACTTAAGGTGCAACAAGATCATAAAACTGTAATGATCAATGTAACAAGATACTAACACTGTGATAAATTCAAAAAGACTTTAAATCACAAGGAACATAATCTGAGAACGGAAGAAAAGTAGCAATATAAGCTCAAAAAGAAAAACTCAGAAAGCACAGGGAATGTGTGCTGGCCATAAACAACACTGTTTCAGACTGTTAAAATAGAAGGATGTCTCTGTGCTTATATGAGGCTGACTGCATAGTTTTCAGCACAGTAACTCACTCTGTTTTGCTGTGATAAACAAGATCTAGCAGAGGCTCCCAAAGTTAATCCTGGAGATTTACACTCTGCGTACCTGAACCACCACATCAGGACCCCACAATAAGTGTTACATACTTTAAAATAAAGGTGTGTTATATGGTTATTTGAGCCATGCCTTTGTACATCTGCTTTTGTTACTATGAAGTACACTTTGTGAGAGTGAAGAACTTTTACATAGTTAAAATCCTTTAGATCAAGTGAAGCCTTTAAAAGGTTCTTCACATTCACACACATCTTCATTACAAACATGTTTTCTTTGTGTCTGTGATTCTTCTATGGCATGACTTAAAGATCCAGTTAAAGCACCTTTAGGTTTAAGAGTATAGATGAGGACTCAGCACCACAATAGTGTGAGATAGGGTTGGGCAATATATAGTAAATATTGAAATATTCATTACATAAAAAAGTGACCATGTCAGTATAATGTAGTCATTTGTATGGAAATAGTCCACTTTCCTGAAGGACCCTCAACGTCCAGTCCCATTGTTAGTGTACCAGGAATAATAAATGATTAAAACTTTAGATTGATGTGAGCAATATTTATTGAGGAACACATACAGAAGTATTGTCTCACAGTATGGTGTCCTGTATAATGCAATATGGCAGGTGTCTTTGCATGGAGTTGTAGAGGTTCCTAATGGTGTCCTGTGATAATCCATCCCTTGCAGCTTGAATATTCTCACTTAGATCCTGCAGATTTTAGAGTAGGAGTGGACTGTTGATAGAGTGTCCAATAGCATCCCACACATTTTTAATAGGTCCTGTGATGCAACTGGCCAAGACATAGTGTCTGTGTATTCAAGCTGGCCTTTCAGATGGCAGCAGTATGCAGATGAGCTTTATCCTGTTGGAATAGTGCAATGGAGGGTGCATTCAGGAAAGATAGGACCACTTGTTGTCTTAATAACATAACGTTGGGCTGTCAAAGTGCCTGTAATGAAGCCCAAAGGTGATCTGGCATCATAGGAAATGGCACCCCACAGCATGACACCAAGCCTTCTGGATGTGTGATGCATAACAGAAAACCGTTGATCTTGGCGCTGACCATGGTACCTCACACACAGATTTGTTGGTCGTCTCCAGCAAAACAAAAGGAGCACTGCCACTCTGAGTGACTCGTTGGTTGATTCCATCTGGTGCGACTATTTTTTGATAGAGTGCATTTACATTTTAAATATACTGCATGTTTTGTTTTGTTACAAATAAATCCTGGTACTAAAGTTTTCACCATATTGGTTTGTATATCACCATTCCTCTTAAGCATATGGAGACATGAGGCTTTCTCAGCATATTGCCAAACCCTAGTTTGCAGTCTCCAGGACTTACTTTGGGAGCTGCAGATCTCGAGAATGATGCTTCATGTTTTGTAGTGTAAGGTTGAAAGTGCACAGTGTGACAAATTGCAAATTACAGCTGCCTCCAGAGCTTTAGTCTCTTGTATTTCTGTGGTCCTGCAGGGCTGAGTATGGGGCTTCATGTGGGCTTTGGGGGTGGGGGATTGTTGATCAGATTAAATTTAGCCCTTGGTAAAGTCCTGTGCAAACATTAATCCCCTTAACTGGCGCCATGTTACACTGATGGGCACGAACAGAAACTCAGCTGGGCTTTAATGTGTCACTGCGGGCAGAGAGAGTGAGGGCTAGCAGAGACTTTCAGCAAACTCCCACGCATTATCCTTACCTAACTAGTGCACATCTGTTACATTCAGAAAGAACTGTTAATACTTGGTGAGTCCTCATTTGACATTAATTGCAGGTAACTGTCCTGTTTAATCTTGACTCTGAATATTTTACATACCTTGTGATAAACCACTAAATTGACCTCAGCAGGTCATTGTCAAGTCTTTCAGAAACTGTGTGTTAAAGCAAGGGAAGCTGTGGAATGTGCTGAAAGTGAAACGTGTCCAGGTTAGTTCTGTGAAATCTGGGATGGAGAGCCATTGCATAAAGCTGCACTGTTTAAATCTTTCATATCAAAAGTGTTGAAATGTGCTTCAGTGGGTGTAACTATGTTTTAAATGGCATTGGGGACAGTACAGGGCAGCAAGTGACCCATTCCTGACGTTGATGTGTTGAAAGTAATAAAATTGGTCAAGCATGAGGATGTGAGTGACTTTCACAAGGGTCCAATTGTGACAGCTAGAGGCTTACTGATGCTCATACATACCCCCCTTAAAACTTACCAGACTTACTGTAAAGCATCCACTGATACATCTTGGTGCCAGATACCACAGGACCTTCAGAGGTCTTAAGCAGTTCATGCTTAGAATGGCCAGATCTATTGTGGTGGCACAATGGGGACCTGCTCAGTATTAGGAGGGTGGTGTTAATGTTACAGCTTAATGCTATAGTCAGACTGCTGCTGTCAGAAAGTCTGCTGCGTTTTGTTGTTCAGTGTAGACAATAAGTGCCTACTTTGACAAGAAAGGGACATTTTACTGGCATACAAACATTAATTAGTTAGATAATGAATGGATATTTGCTTTATATTAACATTTTATAACCCACCAATGGTGTAAAACCATTTTCAACATGTGAATAGGTCAAATGTCAGAGCCAGGCACTGCAACACTAAAGAGTATTTGGTTTGATTGTCCATGTTGGTTGCTGTTATATCAGCAGTTTGCTGTGATAAAATGTATTTGTCCTCCTTTATCTGAAGTCACAAGTGTCAATGAATTAACGTGTGATGATATTAATAATGGAGTACATATTGGAGTAAAGTAAATCATCCCCTTGGAACAATAAGGTTCTATTTGACATTTTTATCATAATTAAAATATCATAAGTTACAATGTTATTTACATGATTTTTTTTAATTATATGCATTTTAGACACTTTATATAGAAAATAAAATGTTTCTCCATATATGTTAATGTCACTGTAACAAATTTAAGGCTCAGTATCTCAAAACTGCTAGAATTCCAAGGAGATTAAATGATATTGGACTGATAGAAACTGCCTCTGGTAGATATGGTATGAAAATGATAAATCTGTGAATATTCATTTTAAATATAGCAAAGACAACAAAGTACATTGCACAAGATTTCGGAAGTCCTGTGATCTGACAATTGCATATGTGCACATTGCGAAAACAATGCTGAAACGATATATTGTGCAGCCCTTACACACCTCTAAAGCCACATACCAATGTTTTTATCTGACTCTCAACTAACTAACTGCTTCATTTCTGCAGTCCTGTGTTTTTTTCTGGAAGAATCATTGTTAATCACAGTATGCAGAGTTGCCACTGCTTGCAGAAGGTTGATTCGTAGCAGACTGATAAAAAGAGGTACACACCCAATGAAATGCAAATAACCAATCAGAGAGTAACTGACAAAATTCCAAAAGTTGTGGCCATCTTGGCATACAGTCAGTATCCAAGAGTACGTGTCTGTGTGGTCAGAGCCTCTGAGGCTGAGACTTGGTTCACATTGACTTGTCTGTTGTAAATAGGCTTGTATTTCCTGTCTGTTTTGAACTGTAAACTGTCAGGCCATCATATTTTTACAGCAGCAGCTCAGTGAACACCTGCAGACTTGGATAAGCTAACCTTCTGTGTGGGATTCCTACATCAGAGGGGGTTATTTATCTTATTGTTTTCTGTCAGTGCACACTTGTGAAGCTGTGAAAAAGCTCTGTGTCAATTTGATAGTGAGGAAATGGTGAGACATGATGTTTGAGAAGTGGTGGACATGTAAAAGAGGTTTCAAAGAACTAGATGTTTGTGGTGGTAACAAATCCAGATGTTTCACAGAAAGGTGGGCACATGTCTTTAGAGTCCATAGTATAATATACACCAACCAACCATAGTACTGTGACCACCTCCTTTTACCATACAGGAGCACTTTGCTGTTCAGGACCCCACAGAACTACAGAGCGGATATTGTGTGTAATGGGTCATTCTCAGAACTGCAGTGACACTGACATGGTGGAAGTGTGTTAGCGTGTGTTGTGCTGGTATGACTGGAGTTTTTAATCCCCTCAGTGTCAAAGATGGACTGAGAATAGTCCACTGACCAGAAATATCTAGCTAACAGTGTCCTGTGATCAGCGTACTGTGAGCACTGATAAAGGACTAAAGGATGACAAACACAAACTGCACAGAATCAGACAAGCTTCTCTTTCTGACTGTACATCTACAACCCTCGGCAAAAAATATGGAGGAATATTAAATGATGTTTCTTTAATTTTGCATAAAAAAAAGAAAATCAATCACAGGAGACATGCCACAAAACTTTTTCTAACCTTCTGGCTTTAAGAAACAATAAAAAAGAAAGTAATATAATCTTTGTAGTCGGTCACAACTCTGTTTTTAGATCATGCAGTTCAAAAAATGGAATCACTAAATTCTGAGAGAAATATTATGGAATCGCTCTGTAATTCGCAGTTCTACCTTCATCAGATAAAATCTGCTAATTAGTCTTCAGTTAAAAAAGAGTGCTCG
This sequence comes from Acestrorhynchus altus, assembly GCA_034509495.1. Taxonomy (NCBI): domain Eukaryota; kingdom Metazoa; phylum Chordata; class Actinopteri; order Characiformes; family Acestrorhynchidae; genus Acestrorhynchus; species Acestrorhynchus altus. Next base: position 26,014,803 of record CM067512.1, read on the forward strand.
CCTAGAGAGAGCTGTTGCACAAAGCAGATTGACTTGAATCATAGCTCCAACACAAGAGATGTCAGTTGGAACAAAGGAGAGAATTAAAAAACGTCTTAAAGAAGGTAAATCATCACAGAATGTTGCAAAAAAAAAATTAAGCTGTGTCTAAAATCTGGACCCAGTACAAACGAAATGGAAAAGTTGTTAAAGGCAAGCATACAGGCAGACCAAGGAAAACATCAAAGCATCAAGACAGAAAATCATTAACACGTAAACAGAAAAGAACAAGGTTACAGTGGACTACAGTGGAAAAGGAATCATGGACTGCGGATGACTGGATCAAGTAGAGGAAAAAATATGGAATTACTAAATTCTGAGGAAAATATTATGGAATCATGAGAACAACACTGCACCATTAGTACTTTGTTGTACCACCTCTGGCTTTTATAACAGCTTGAACTCTGGACTTAACTAATTACAAACAGTATTCTCTATCAATCCGTCTCCAACTGTCTCGTAATGCTGTTGCCAGATCAGCTTTGCAGGTTTGAGCCTCATCATTGACCGCTTTCTTCAGTTCCAGTGATTTCAGTGATTTTCAACTGAATTGAGATCTGGATTATTTTCAGGTCATGCGAGTGACATTATATGTCTTTCTTGAAGGAATGTTTTTGTGCCCTTTGACCTATGGGAAGAATCATTACCATCTTCAAAAATGAAGTCATCATCACCAAACATACTTTCAGCTGATGGAAAAGTGTCTTTGTACTTTTCTATGTAGACTTTGGCATCTATTGAAGTAATAACAGTCATCTCTCCTGTGCCTTTACGTGACATGCAACCCCAGATCATCAATGTCTGTGGAAATGTACATGTTTTTTCAGACCGTCATCTTTATAAAATTCATTGGACCAGCCCTGAACAAAAGTTCCTGCATCATCACCAATGCAGATTCACAATTCATCACTGAAGATTCCTTTCCTCCAGTCACCCACAGTCATCCATGATTACTTTTCTTTAGCCCACTGTAACTTTGTTCTTTTCTGTTTAGGTGTTAATGATTTTCTGTCGTGATGCTTTGATGTTTTCCTTTGTCTGCCTGCATGCTTCCCTTTTGCAACCTTCCCATTTTGTTTGTACGTGGTTCAGATTTTAGACACAGCTGACTGCGAACATCTTTTGCAACATTCTGTGATGATTTACCTTCTTGAACATGTTTTATAATTCTCTCCTTTGTTTCCAATGACATCTCTGCTGTGTTGCAGCTATGATTCATGTCAATTTAGTTTGTGCAACAGCTTTCCAAGATGTGAGCACTCTTTTTAAGACTAATTAGCAGGTTTAATCTGATGGAGGTTTTTGTTGTAAATTATAAATATTTTTCTCATAGTTTAGTGATTAAATATATTGTTCCTCTACTTGATCTAAAAACACAATTGTGACCGACTACATAAATTACATTACTTTCTTTTTTATTGTTTCCAGATGGTGGGAACTTTTTATAACAAAATTAAACAATTGAAAAACTTCCTCCAAAAGTGGTGATTTCATATTTTTGTACGAGGTGGAGCAAGTAAGGAAGGAGTGTCTAATAGTGTGGACAGTGAATGGTCACAGTATTGAAACCCTTCAGCAGCATTGCTGTGTCACAGCTAACACACCACCACCCTGTCTTTGTCACTGCAGTGCTTAAAATGACCCACCACCCACCTAATACCTGCTCTGTGGTGGTCCTGTGGGGTCTTACCATTGAACAGGGTGAAAAGATGATAACAAAGTATGCAGAGAAACAGATGGACTACACTCCGTAATTATAGAACTACAAAGTTCACCTGTATATCAGTGGAGCTGATATAATGGGTAGTGAGTGTAGAGACAAGGAGGTCATAATGTTATGGTTGGTGGCTATAACATTGTGGATTTACCTTGTATGAAGCAGAAGCACATGGACTTGTTGAACGTAGCCTCCTCTCGTTCAGCATAGTTACTCAGACACAAGGGCACAACTCTCAGTGCCAAGCATTTCAGACACTAAGGAATGTTGTGTAAGTGGAAGGAAAATGATGAGACTTTTCTGTTCTGATATCAGTCTCTAAACATTCATTGTCCTGCTGTGTGCTCTGTAGGGACACCGTAGCACTAGGTAATGAATTGGGAACAGTGTGACTGGGTTTCATGCTGCGGTATATAATTTAAAGCATCTCATCCATTGAAGCCTTTGCTCTTCCACATTGGAAACACTTTGTTACTGTGGCTTGAAAGTAGCTGTGTAGAGAAAAAGGTTGCAATACAAATGGAAGACAAGGGTAAGACAGGTCTTGCAGTATAATAGTTACAATACACTGTTTGTCAGATTTTGTAGGTATCCACATTCTAGCATTTCTTCTGAAATGAAGGATATTTATAGAGACTGTGACAGTTTTGCTTGAGTAACAGCCTCTACTTTTAAAAAGGTTTACACTACACATGTGACGGTTCCTTTGAGAATTTAACTGCATTCCGCCACTAGAGCACTGGTGAAATTAAGTTCTGATGTTATCTGATTCGTTCTTTGCCACAAATGGCACTGCAACTCATCCCAGAGGTATTGGATAGAACTATATTGCTGCAGAGAACACTGTTGCACTGCTCTACAGACCAATACTAGGATTTTCCCCTTTATAACATAGTGGTGGGTGGCTACTTTCCAAATGTTCACCATAACTTTGGGGGCAGCAACAATGCATGAAGCAGAAAAGGGGACAATAAACAAACACACAATAGGAAAAATATCAACAGAATTTCAAAAAAGGTACAAAAATATATGATGTGTAGTGTTCATGTCGGTCTGTCTCATTCTTTGTGATAAAATCTGAAAACTCTGCAAATATGTCCGCCTCCCTTTTCTTTGTCTATTCAGCAGTGCATCTGTTACAATATACAAAATAGACCAAAATTAAGTATGGCTTCGCAATATGGTCAAAAATCACATCCTGATATTCAATCAGATGTAAGAGGTGAACAGTACAATGTGAAAAAAATAGAACACCCCATAAAATCATTTCTATTTATTATATTTGATCTTCATTTCTTCTTTTTACACACTAAGTCATCTACAAGTCAGAGCTCTGTCTTATGCCCCCTGCATAGTGTGCGTATGAGGAAAATTAGCAGAGGCATAGCGAAGCAGAGCAGAGGTGGAGTGGAGAGCAGGGGTGGAGCAGAGCAAGGGAGCAGAAAAAAAGATTTTCTGCAAGATTGAAACAGATCATTATTTAAAAACCTTTAAACCCAATATAAACAGTATCACCTCAACCAATAGCCTGATCTGATTCTATCACAATATCAATATAAATATTGATATATTGCCCTAAAATAAAGAAGATTAATTTGGTTACAGGTTCTGAATGTTGATTCTGAACCTATTTCTGTTCTGTCTGATCCTCACTAAGACAATCTTCTGCATATGTATCACTACTCAAAAGGTGTGTTTAGAAAGTTTTTGCAAGATTGTCTATCATAACATTTTCTAATAAAGTTTTCTGTGATTTGCATGAGTGCTTTGAACCATCAATGTAACTTGATGAGAAGGGACTTAAATTGGAAATTTGGCATCAACCAGTGCCATTATCATGAAATTTTATAAAACTACCCCATTGTAAGTTAGTTTATCACAACAATAATAAAATACTGTCAGATTGCACACTCCAAGGTGCAGTATGGGTCATTTTTATTGCTCAGCATTTAACTCTGTACAGCTGGTCTGCGGCCTTTATTGTCCTTTTTATATCATGGTTGCAATTTGTTCCACCAATTGGAGGATATGTTAATGATAGAAATGTGCTTTCAAGTCTGAAAGCCTTGTTGTGTTTCTTTGTCCGTGCTGTGCGGTACTGCTGAGTGAATTAACTTTTGCCACAGGCCGAACATCCACCGCATGATTGAATATCCACAGCTTTTTCTGAGGCATATGGCGCAGCCACAGTCTGAGAGGGACTCGGCTGTGAATGCTGTCTACCCGTTCCTCAGACAGCAGAGTGGCAGAGGTTCATGACAGTGTGACGCTTATTCCCTCAGAATCCATTAAAAAGCAGAGGGTTCAGTTTTCACGCTCATCTGAACTGTCTGATTATGTTGCCGTTTGAGGAGACACTCTGCATTAGGAGGGGTCGTGGAGTGGCTTACGGAAGAAGAGCACATTAACAAACACAGCATTTGTTCATTTGCTCTCTTCTCAAGCTTGTACATTAGTGCCTAATTAGTGGAAGTAATGGTATTGGGTGTAAGGTCACCGTGGTAACACCATGGTTACAGAGCTCCAGTAGCAACGTGGATGTTGCAACCTCAGATGTACAATTTTTGCATCCCAAAAAAAGGGGGAAAGCCATAAAAATCAGTACAGAAACAGCATTACTGATCAAAAGGCTGTTCACAAGCTTGTGAAATCTTGAAACCTGTAATGCTCAACTAGAATAAGAGGATACCTGAGGACAAATATGTGACCACAACAAGAAAACAACACTAAGGTCATTGTCCTTAATTCCCCCAACCTCACACTTCACAACCTCCCCACCCTTTTGGCATTATTTAATCTCTTCTGCAAAGCTGTAAAAAGAAATCCAGGAGGTTCGCTGTGTAAGCCCTTAACCAGCCGCAAGGAGGAAATTGATTTCACAGCCAAATGTCAGCTTCTTCTCTTTGTCATTCAGGTCAGAGTTGTGGGGTGAGTGCATGGGAGGCCACTGAACTGAGGATAACTGCGAGCTACAATAACAAGCCCTTTGTTAATGAAGCTCACTGTTCCTCCTGCACAGCAAGAGCATGATGGAGCAACAGCTTGCCATGTAGCACACATAACAGAACTCCATATTTATGAGCTCAGGGACTGAAAGGTCCCCAGTCCACCCCATCAGGGACCCCAAGCCAGTCCTCATTTTCGCCCTGTCCTAACTCTCAACATTCCTAATTGATCGATGCGTGATATGACCTTATTAACTGTACCTGGAGTGGGTGAATGTCAACACCTTCCATTTGTTCCAGTTGTTGAATACATTTCTGCCTAAGTCTCAAAGTTATTAATGATATCCCAGAAAGTTTGGGATCATTGAGATGTTTCTGGCATGTGAATGATCTGCATTGTGAGAAGAGACTTTTTACTGGGCTACACCTTAAGGTTATGTAAGCTATCAGATAGATGTCCATTGCACACTCTTATAAATAGCCATCATAACCATAACCCACCACCACATGATTGAGTTCTGGATGTTCTCTGTTCTCCCATGTTTATGGATCACTAACTGATGAACAGAAACAGACAAGTGGACACACTTAGTACGTGAATCAATCAAATTATCTCAGATTTGTATTGAATTGTATTATATTGTATTTCTCAAAGAGTGAAACAGAGACTCCTGTAGGGTTAGAAGACAATCCAGTGGCTTAATTCTCAAGATCTATATACTGTCAACCATTACATTATGACTACCTCCATTTTTGCACTCACTGTACATTTTATCAGCTCCATGTACCTTACAGAAGAATTTAGCATTTCTATAATAGTAGATTGTTTCTCTGCATACCTTGTTATCCTCCTTTCACCCTGATCTCAAGTACACCAGAGTATTAGAACAGATGTGTGGGGGTTCAGTGTCTCCTAAATGTAAAAGTAGTTTAACCAGAGGAGGAGGGGTCCCCCCTTATGAGCATGGTTGCTCCCAAGCTTTCTTCTTCCAGCTCTGAGGGAGTTTTTCCTTGCCACTGTTCCCCATTGGCTTGCTCACTAGAGGATCTATTTCTTATCCTTTGTTCCTGTGTTGTTAACCTTTTTATTTTCTTGATTTCTGTAAAGCTGCTCTGTGACATCAGTTGTGAAGAGCGCTATACAAATGAATTTTGAATTTTATTTGATCTCCAATGGTCAGGACCCCACAGGACTACCACAGAGCAGAAACATCATTCTGCTGGTGTTTTTAAACCCCTCAGTGTTACTGCTGGACTGAGAATAGTGCAGCCAGCCAAAAGCATCCTGTGGGCAACATCCTGTGAGCACTGTGCTAAAGTCACATCTCCCAGGGTCAAAAACACAAAACAGACCTGGCTAATGAACATTCTTTTGTCATTTTACATTGTTTTTAGATAGATTAGATGTGCAATGCTTGAATATTACAGTTCAGTTTTCAGTTCTGGAAGCCCAATTTCCAGGCTAAGGTGTGTTGGGAATCATAATGCATGGGGTGAATGTAAACAGGATGAAGTCCTTTAGGGCCAATTTTGGTAACCTTTGGTTACCTTTAGCTACTGCGGAAGAAACAAATGTCAGTATAAAAAACCTCCAAGGCAACAACCTTTCCAGGCTTATAAGCTTTCTGCCTGATTGGCCTAATTATTATGAAAACCTCAAGGAGTTTTGGAATTTCTTCCAAACCAATAAAATATCCAGAGGCCTTGAAGGTATCAGTAACTTTCAATTAACGTTAATAAAAGTCAAAAGTGTCAGAAATGGGGCTTTCACAGCAACAGCAGAGAGCGGGTTGTTTTGTTGTTGGTCTATAGGGAGTAGAATCTGCACCAACAACCCAAAAATAACTTACTCATCCTGTCCCTGCTTCCTCACACAGCTTTGCTGGGTTCGGTGGAGTGTTAGAGTGCCACTGCGCTCATGTCTCATACGTATTTCGTATGCTTTTCCCCTTTCGTCAACGTTCATGTCAGGCTCAGCATGGCTAGTTTATTTTGGGCTGTCTCGTTATGGAGCTTTTGTCTGATCACTAGGCCTGGGTGCTTTCCCACATAGCCTGTGCCTTACATCTGAAATCTGTTTTCTCATCGTGATGGATCCAGTAGCGTGCCTCAAGGTGATTTTTGCCATTATTATGAGTTTTTTTTAAGTCTGCCTTCATTTCAGTGCTCACAAGGTCTTATATTAATGTTTTATTTTTGTAACTTTGTGGGGGAAAAACAAGAAGCAGGAAATAAAAAAAGAAAATATTTGTTTTTGTATGAAGACAAAGACTTTCTCTGAGTGTTGTTGTTTTATGTTGCTTGTTCAGAAATGTTGCACTACTGAAGGACAGTACATGGAAATATTATCCATTATAGTGATGGCATCAAGATTTTCAACTCTGGAATTAAGGAATCTCTACAATTTGGCACTCAAGGTCATTGTCATTGAGAAACACTTTTCTAAAGACTTTTTTGATGAACCATGTTGTTAGGATCGCATAATTGGGTAAGTCTTGCATCAAGTGAAATATTTGCTAGTAATCTCCTGGTTGACACTGCTCTGCACAAATTTGTGGGTACTTCTGCAATTAAGGTGTTTTGTGGACTGTAGTGGAGTTGTCAGGTGTGATTAGCCTCAAAGTTCAGGCTGTACGACCACCTGGGCCTCATGTTCAACGAACTGAAAGACCTCCTGGGGTGGAGTTTTTACCACAGGAAATAGGAGGTAGAGATGACCAGATGATTTACATCCCCACCCTCAGCTATGGTCAGGAATGTCAGGCAATAGCTGAAAAAACAAGATAACAGATGAAAGCAACCAAAATGAATTTTCTCCTGTGGATGGCTGAGCTAATTTACTATAAGAACCTCTGTTATCTGGGAGAGGACTGGAGTCAAAATGCTACTCCTTTGTGTTGAGTGGAGCCAGATGATGTGGTTCAAGCATCTGATAAGGATGCCCCGGTCATCTCCTAGTGCAGGTGTACTAGCCATGACCAAGTGGGAGGAGACCTTAAGGAAGGCTCAGGTACTGCTGGAGGGATTATAGTTCCCAGGCTGGTTGGGAGATCTTGGGGAGATCTGCTTTTCATGGTCAATACCAGTTTAAAAAAAGAGAACACATCAATGTTTGCCTTTGAGGCTTGGACCCGGATCCTTGTAAAGCTTCTTTATGACAACTTGCTGTTATAAAAAGCACTATATAAATAAAATTTGATTGATTGATTGATTGATCAATAAAATCAATGCTTAGGTTCACAAGGGCTAAATGCATATAAAAAATATTTTTGTACATATACATAGACTACATGATGCATAAAACAACCTCAGCTCCCAAAAATCTTGCAGCAGAGAACTTGCAAAAAGTAGAAAGCAGGCTAGAGACTTATAATTGTGCCTCATATGCGTAACAGTAGGCTTATCTACTTAGATCCTGTCATTTATTGTTGTCCATCTGGCTGACATGTGATCTCCAGAGAGGAGGGATCAGCATGTAATCAGACTGAAGCAATATTAATCCTCTCCCACATGACTTCTAATGAAAGAAAGGGATTTGGATTTTATTCAGTATGGGTCATGTGATGCTCAACTGTCCATCCTGATATGGTCTGGAGAAAAGAGAGGGGTTATATCTGTCAAACGTCACTGATCTAGCACTTTAGCTCCCCAAGCACATAATTTGTACAATAAAGGTGTTCTGTTGGCTCTAGTGGAGATGTCAGATATGATTAGCCTTTATTTCCAGGCTGTAGGACCACCTGGGCTTCATCTTCCACCACATGGAAATCTTCTGAAAAGTCATCAGTAATATTTAATACCTGGCTTGGAATGATCAGAAAATGGTAAAACCGTTAAAGGAGACTTTGGGGAACAGATTTGGTGTAAAATGTATTTAGTTAAAGTTATTTATGTATTATATCATGAACTGACCTATTATCATTTAATATAGTTTAGTCACAATTGGAATTCCCAGTTGTGTCTCAGTTGTAACCCTGCCACTTCATTATCATGTCCCTGGTGTGGTTAATGTTGTGTTGAATTTTAGACCCTTTGTATCAGCTCGTCTTTCTCAGTCCTTTTGGTTGCTTCATAATGTATGTCAGTAGAGGTTCTGGCAGTTCATGTGTTTGTAAGTTTGTTCCCATGCTGTTCCTTTGTTTGTCTAGCCTTAGTGTGTTTTTCATCTTGGTTTGAGTACCCCAGTTGTTGTTAGAACTTGAACTTGAACTTGAACTAATACAAACAGATTGGATCAGTGGGGCAAAATAGCTTGATTGGGACATCCTTAATTGTCATTTTAGATAGATGTCATATGTCATATAAGTCAGAATTGAAAATGCCAGATTGAGTGTGTTTTGCTGTTCACACTGCCACACACAGATAACCAATCTGTGTCACGTGACCAAAAGGATCATATTTGGACACTTTACATACTGAACATAGCCAATCACAAAGGGTATTTTTAATTAATACATTATACTAAATATTTCAGGTCACGATTTTCAGTAACTTGGTAGTCATGACAAAACCACACATAAGCCACATTGTAGATTTCTGCTCTAAATTCTTTCCTGAAGATGCTGCCTTAGATACTGGGCCAAATTCATAAAGCTGCTTCACAGCAATGAAGACCTATCCATAAAGTTACTGTGGCGTTCCTCAGCGGGCTGCTTTTTCCTCAGCACTGTGTTATTTATACATGTTTAAAAGTTAATCAAAAGCAATGAGCTAAGTCATATTAACTCCCTTTTTGATGGGCTCTAAATACTTAACACACTGCTGTGCAAAGCATTTATAAAAATTAAAAGTGTCTCCAATGTGCAGCCTGGGTACGTTTGTATTTAAAAACCAAAGTCTATGCTGGAACCACATATCTCACCACGGGTAAAATACAATACCTGATGGTTATAATTGAACACAAGCTTTAGTCCAAACACTGAAAAATGAAACTACTAGAAGCTCAAGTAGGAGTTCTTGTCTCATTGTTTGAAGTTTCAGTAAATTGGAGACACTTCACATTGTCTCGATGAGATTTCATTAAAAATGCTTAATGATGACCAAATGACCCTTATAAGGGATACACATTTTTATCCCTGTGATAAACAAATGCAGATGATTCACAGTGTATAATTTAAATATCCCTGTTCTGATAAAAGACAGCTTAAAATACATAAAATAAACCATGAAGAATCAGAACCCCTGAGGAAGTATACAAAACTGTCATTGCATTGGTTAATGCCAATTAGAGCCCTGCTGTATGGATGATCACATGGAATAAGTGGCTTTTTAAAATCAGCTTTTGTATGTATGTATATATTTAGCACAAACAAGCAGGCAGGGTTGGAATTCGGTCTAGATTTTTGCATTCTGCTTTGCAAGGGGCTTCAGTGGCTGCTTGGCATGGGCAGTACAGTTCACAGTTGGTTTTAATCTCTCCACTGAATCAGTGGCTAATCGGGTTATAATTGGTTTGTACTGACCCTTTAGTCCAAACCATTCTCTTCCTACCATTAGCATGTATTAGCATGATTGGGATATTACACATGAATTTATTGCAAGTAAATTAAGTTTTTATTGACAAACTTTTCTCTCTGAGGCTTTAATGCATGCCCTCTGAAATGGAAGTTGCTGATGTTATTTTCCACTGGCACAGGTCTTTTTCCCCATTTCTTATTCCACTGATCTCAACACAGACAGTTTGAAGCAGGGGAATTGATCAGTGTAATTACTTCTTACCAGGGCCAACAGTATTCAGTCAGAAGGAGTGAATGTCAATACCAGAGTAATGTGAGTGGCAGCAATAACCTTGAGCATCACAGTGTGCTGACTTTGCATCTCTGTTTCTCCTTTCGAAGTTCAGCAAGTGATGACAGGAAAGGTTAACGCTTCATAAAGTGATTTAACTCTTTAAACCCTGGCATTATTATTCAGCTCATAATCTCACAGCCTATGGTCCAGTAGGGCTACACAATATTGGAAAAAAATGACTCATATTTTGTTGTTCTTCATTATGCAAGATGAACACAGGGATTTTCATCCAGAATCAGTGCTCCAACATTTTTTCTTAATGCCCTCTGTGTATCAGAGATAGAGTAAAATTGTATTGACCATATATACACTCATTGTCAAGAAAATAGTTGCCCCCCAAAGGAATCAACCGATTGCAATGCACAACTGGCAGCAGGTCATTTACAGTGATGAGTCCCTGGTGTGCAATTTCATATAATGCCAGATCACCTTTGGTCTTCACTACAGGCACTTTGCCAGCCCAACATTATGTTAATGAGGTCCTACAACCAGTGATTCTGAACACTGTGGTGAGCTATTCCAACAGGAAAACACTCAACACTCAGACACTATAACCAGACCTATCTCCTTTTGAAAATGAGTGGGATGATGTGCTATTGGGGTAGGAATTGGGGCTGATTCAGACCTATTTTACTAGAGCTGGTATGGGTTATTTTAAGTCACAGTTTCGATCCATTGTTGTTACCACTGTTTTAGCACTGTTCTCTAAACATCTTTAATGGACATCACATCACTTCCAGCCAGCATGAGTGAGCAATGTTTTCAGAAGGAAACACTTGATAAAGAAACTTTATAATCAGTATGGAACTTTTTTTTACAGTGGAACATATAACCATTGTTTGATACTCAGCATCATCACATCCGGGCAAAAAACAGTACTGGGACAAATAACAAATGACTAATGGATAAGCACTTATATGGGAATTGTAATCCAATTTAATTTATTTTCATGTATAAATCAGCAGATGGTTAGATTCTTACAAATACAATAAACTGACTTAAATGTTCATATAATCCAAAACACACTGGGGAATTTAGCTAAATGACATATGTTTGCACTGAAATCTCCAACATTGTCAGGATTTTAATGCCACAAAAAAGACTCTCTGGAACTTGACAACTTTTCCATGGCCTCTCTAACAGTATCTTTAGCCAATTGTATGTAGTCTCTTTATTCCAGCATAAAGTCAGTCCTTGACCTCGGATGGGAGAACAGCACATAGGGAAGGCTTTAAAGCCATTTATCAGATTGCAAGATGAAACCATGGCAACTGTCTGTCATAAAATATGTGTTTCATGTTCTGACCCATCGAGCCAGTGAAGAACAGTGCTCACGTCATCATGCAGGTTATCCTTAGAGGCTCAACTCAAATGTCACTGCATGGTCTTATTTGGCCTGAACCCTTCCACTGACGCATAAGTCATCAGTTTATTTACTCATTAATTACGAGTGAGACAGTGTAATGAGTGTTTCCTTTTACTAAAATGTCACATACACCCTATATGTTCAAATGTTTTGGACAGCCGTACTAATAAATGTATTAAACCAGTTTAAGTGCACCCATTGCTGACACAGATGTGCAAATGCACACACACAACTTGTCTAGTCCCTGTAGCGATGTATTGGCAATAGAATAGGACTGGATTTGAAACATGAACCTAATGCCTAATGCTAGAGGGATCTAAAGCAACCCAGCATTGAGCTGTGGAGCTGTGGACTCTATCCAGTTCTTTTGGGATGAGTAGGGGAAGGGGATTTGGAGTTTTGATCATCTTAACTTCGAGACCTTCAAGAGTTACTCCAACAAAAGCAGCATAAACTCTTTTAAATCGATGACTTTGGAAGAAACAATAAATGACCAGGCGTTCCAATAATTTTGTTTATATAGGCTTGCTCCTTGAGGAATTTGACTTCAGACTTCAAGGTGTTAGCACCCTCTTCTGGGCTTCTATGCTTGCATTTTAGGAACTGTTTGGCACTTTCATGTGGAAAGAGTTTTTCAGTGATGCTACTGGAGCTGGCAAGAAAAAACTGTTTTCGAAAATATCTGGCTACATGATTCAGACACTCAAATACATCTGCATTATCTGAGATAATCAGATTCTTCTTTGCAACCCAATGAACCTCTAGTGTTCTTTTGAGTATTTGTTTTTTTAATGCTCATATTCAGTATGCTACCCATTGTAAAGTTCTGCAGCTCACCTGATCAGCAGTTAAGACACTGCTGTTGTTACTGTGGTCATTTGTTGGTGATTGTAATAGTCTTCCAGCAGACAGAGGGAGTGGCATTTATCATACTTCATAAATTGCTAAAGAAGATCACAGATGGTGGCATTTTATCACCGCCTTTGCTGAGCGTTTAGTGTATATCAAAGAGAACACAAGGCTTGTCACATGGTAGACTGACAGCTCACTCACTGTGGAGCAGAGTGAGATTGAGAGATAAGCATAATGTTAAGCGATGTGTTCTCTGCATGCAATAAACATGTACATGACTAGGTCTTTAGCCCCTTTCCACACATCCCCTAGTGACAGTTCCTCGGGCAGAATGGAAATCGACAAACTGCAAATTGTCGTTTGAACAGTAAAATGTTATAAAGTATAGAAATTTTATTCTTGTTGGATGCACTGGGTTTTTTTTTTTTTGTGAGTGAGCATCTAGTATGTGTTTATTGTGGTTTTAGTAATAAGCACAGTACCAATAAGCAAGCGATATTCATATGTATCCCATAAATTACACTTAAATTACCAAATGTTTGTGGACACCCCTTCTACAAATTGCATTCAGTTATCTGAAGTTGCTGAAACATATGTTCAAATTCACACACAGCTAATCTAGTCCTTGTAGCAAAGTATTGGCAATAGAATCGGACCAGTAGCCAGCAGTACATGAACCTATCAGCACTGTGCCTAATGCAAGGCATGGGCTTCAGGGGTATAAAGCCCCCTGGCATTGAGCTGTGGAGCAGTGGAACTGTGTTCTTGCCAATGATGGTGCTCCATCCAATACTTTTGAGATAGGTTGGGGAGTTGGGAATGAGGATGGGTGGTGATCATCCAACATCATGACCTTAATGCTGAATACAATCATCACAGCAATGGTACAGAATCTCTTGGATTTGGAAGAAGCAATGATTGAGCAGTGTTTTAAGACCTCTATTCTTATAGTGTATGTATATAATATTTGTTTATGATCTACAGTATATGCATAAAAAACATTTCAGATTTCCTTCTTAATGCTGTTTAATCAACTGCTCTCTATTATTTACATGATTCTTGTATACTGTTGAATTTACTTGATGTGATTTGATCTTACAACATTACAACAATAAATAATGTAACTTTATATACAGAATTGCATCAGTGTGGTAGAAAATACACAGCAGGGCTGGGCAGTACAGCTAAAAATATCATACCTTGATATCTCAAATATAGTGATAAATTAAGCAATATGATGAAAACATTTGCAAAGTATAATGTTAAAATATCAGTATATAGTTGTAATACCAAAAACTGAGCATGATATATACGTAAATACTAACCTTTCATTTTTATATTTTTATGGCATAATTTGAGCAAGACTGTACTGCAAGAAAGTCATCACTCCAGAAACCAAACCATTTCCACGAAAATGACTCACTTTTTTGTGCACAGATGGTAACATACATAACAAATGTGATGATATGATTTGACCATTTATAAAGTCTTATACAAAATATATCTCGATATATAAATATTTACGATATATTGGCCAGCCTTAGCATACAGATATATCCAGGTTCGTACATTTAGTCATGCAACATGCAGAGTGAGAAAGATGTCCAGAGAGTCAAAGCAAGTGAAAGATATAGAGGGCAGAGATATTAGACAGCGTGTTAAATGCTGAAAGAATGATGCATACCTGGCAGTGACTGAAAGACAGAGCCGTGATGGATGCTTGCACTAACTGCTCTCATTGAGTGCAGGTAATGATGATGGCTTTGGCAAGCGGTGCTCAGAATGAACATCCTTGTTTCTCCTTTGGATGCCTTTGGGACATAATGATGAATGAATATGATTAATCCAGTTTCCCCTCCTTCATCGTTGGAAGGTCACCAAAGGTGTCTGGTCCAGAGGGTTTAGGCTGTGCTCTCATTATGAGCTGTGCTCTGGAGACGAGGCCTGAGCTGCCTGACTCATAATTATCAGCTTTTCTCAAGGATTAGGAGCTGCATATACTGTAGTAATTAGAGGCAATGAAGTGTGACTACTGATTCATTGAGCAGAGAGAACCTTTGAGGTGTGATGAGCAATCCCAGAGAGAAAATAAGGAGAGAGAGTTATAGATATAGAGTTGACTACAATTTCAGAAGTGCTTAAAAAGGTTCTTTGCTGCAGTGCCCTTGAATATTTGAAGGTTAACAGTGGCTTATTGTTCCTGGGATGTCCTTCTAAACCCTAAATTGATGAGTATTGCATACATAGGCCTAAACAATTTCAATTTCAATAAAGATATTGTGTTAAAAATGATTGTGGTAGAAAATAATAATAACAATAATGTGATATATTTTTTCAAATATTTCAATATACATTATTTACAGACTCGATCACTAACTGATGTTCAATAGAGGGTACTGCCATACATTCATTGCTTTCAAAAAAGCAGAACACAATAGGCTACCACAAGCTTTGGCAGCATGCCGGTGTGTACATCATCATACACTGGCATGCTGCCAAAGCTTGCGGTTGCTTTGGATCCATGTTCAGCTGTAGCCAATATTTTGAGAAAGCAAAGATGCACAAAAAAAGTATCACTCATTGAGTTTTATTTCTGCTAGTTACCAATCTTGCTTCACATGGCTGTGAGGAGCCAGGGATGAGCAATGCTGTGGGGGTAGACCATCGTTATAGCTATAGTAGGCTCTTCAGTTTGAGAGGAACCTCTTAAGTTGCTTCAAGGAACCTTCAAGAAATCCTTGTCCTTTCATTGAAGGTTCCTTGAAGCAACTTAAGAGGTTCCTCCACAATTTCAAATTAAATAACATGCGTAAGTTACTCAAGGGTCTTGTACTTTTCACATTGTACCACTGTGATATTACGATATGGCAAGTTTTTATATCATATATTGTACAAAACATATCTCAATATATTGATATTTACGTATTATACAATATATTGGCCAGGCCTAGCATACAGAAAGCTCCAGGTTTGCACATTGACACATTACACAATGGCTAAATGTATTTCTTTATTTACGCATGTTTTCTTGTGTTCCTTTTTTTCTTTTGTGAGAAACTATGGTGTAGGTAAGCTGCTACAGTTTTGATTTTTATTCTTTACTGTTTTTTTTTTTTTTATTAATATTAATATTTTGTATGCAGAGTGTATTGACTCATATAGGTTACTCATTAAACAAATGCTGCAGGGACCCGAATTAAGATAGATGGGTCTTTCACACATGAAAAGGTTTAACTATAAGAAGAAGCACCCATACCCTAATGTTTTTTTCATAGTCTTGTGAGTACTTTCTCACTTCATATGAGTTTGCCTTTAATTAGACTAATTTCCACTAAGCTTCCTGCATTACATTCGCCTCTACTCAATTCCTCAGAGACGTGATGGTCCACATATCTCACATGGAGATGAATGACTCTCATGTATTCCTCCTAGTGTGGGGGGTGGAGCTACCAATTATATTCATTAATCTGAATGTGTGTGGGCTAAAACAGCCAGACTTTATCAGCCTACAGGTGGGAAGCTTCATTTGGGGGTTTGGAGACCCATGGGCAAAAGCTTTGTAGTCTCTTCCTTATTTCAGAAATGCATAAACATTTATGGAGGAGAAAAAAAATGAAATGAAAGACCCTGCCAAAAACAAATATCCATGAGGAGCACAGCGTCAAGATGTAGAGATGAGAAAAATGAAAGAAATGAAAGTGAAGCTCTGTTTGCACTTACTTTTCTCTTTTTGCCCCTTAGAGGTAAAAGGTTCACATTGTGTGTGAGGCTTTCAAAGAAGCTGTGCTTCCCTTTAAAGCATTGTTTCCCAAGTTCATTATGGGAATAGCCTTGCATGCTGCCACTGCTGAAACCCACCTGCATGTTAGTTTACCTTCACTAGTCAGTCAGTGAGTCATTATCTTAGCTGCTTTGTCTTGAATAGGGCCAGAGTTGATTCAGAGCCTACCTGGAATCATTAGGTGCAGGGTAGGAATACCCCTGAACAGGGCATCAGTCCACTGCAGGTTACAACACACTCTCACACCTAGGGGGAATTTAGCTTGTGCATTTTGGGAAGGCAGGAGGAAACCGGAGTATTCATGCGGACACACTGAACTCCTCACAGACAGCGTCAGCGTATACAAATCCATTTTTGCACTTTGCAAAAATTTCTGACATGATTTCACAGTGTTTTTTTACAATGTGGAAGAATTAAGTGATGAATAGACAAATAGAAATGCTGCAAAGATGACTGCAAATGTTAGAAAGGCACAAGATACAAGGTATCGTCGAGATTCAAGGCAACAATATAGATTTGAATTCTTACCTACTAGGCTTATACAGTTCTCACTATGATGAAACTGTGAATCTAAACAATAAGTGTCTCAGTATCTGGGTAAAGAAAACTACCCTAGAGCTTATGTAGCTCCTGTGTGGCAGTATGTGGGTTATTTTTCCAAATTAGGACCCTTTTGAATGTAGTTTGTGTGTGATTAAATTAATTATTAAACCTTTAGGGGAAAGGTGGAATAAATTACTTTCTAAATGAGGACTGATTTATTTCAGTACCACTATAAAAATGGGAACAGAAACCATTTAAATGCTGATGTGTTCAGTGGCATGGTTTCAACAACAGCCCAGTTTGTGTATCATTCAATTTGACCAGAAAAAGCTTCTTTTGAATAGGACATGTACTTAACATGGCTAGCCATGTCAGTGATCTAGTTAACAGCTTAATCATATGTGTATTTAGGCACATTTTAGTCAAATAAAAATAGTTACTGGATGAATATTTGGTTCATTGCAAGGTCACAATGATTATGTATTGATTATGATACAATATATAGACAAGACTTCAATAATTTTTGCTGAACTCAGAATTGCCCATTATGTGGGCATTTGACTTACTTAGGAGATATATTAGTAAGCTGATATCAATTTTGTTTAAAAACAGTGGTGTTATTTTATTTATGTTTAACTTATTTATGATATTTAAACTAGAGCTGCTGTGATTTATTGACATAGTCAATGATATTGACACTGATACACTGAACATTTATGAGTTCTAAAACACTTCAGCTCAAATAAAAATGTTTCGCTCAATACCTTTATATAATTCCTGCTTGTATGAAGTTGCTAGTTTCCTGCTTCAGTCATCTGTTGGCTCCATTTAGTGCTGCAGTTTAGAAGTAATGGCATTACTATTAAAATGAGTCAGACTCAGTTGAGAAATAGTTTTCCAGCTAATAACTAGAAATTTCAGCCCATTCTGGGGTAAAACCTACCTAGCAAGGGATCTGTACACTGTCATTTTCTCCTGTTTATACTGAATCAGTTCTGTGTCTCTAAAACTGGAAGACAAAGATGTTTGAAAAGGGATTTGAGTGTGGAAAGAACTTTAAAGCAGAAAAGAACTTTAATATCTTAAAAGCTCTGTATTTCATATTTTACTAGAACATTTACTCTAGATGGAGGCACTTTGTCTTTACTTCTCAGATTTACAGAATTGGTTGTCTGAAGAATCCTTCATTGAATTGTTTTTACGAATCAAAAAAACATTGTAAGGCAAAAGTTAATGTAGCGAATACTCCTCCACTTTTAAAAATAAATGGAACCACTGTTGGTTCCTTAAAAAAAACTAAAAAAAAAAGATTTTAGAAGACACTTTGCTTGGTGTAAAGGTTTTTAAAAAATGTCCTGCCTGCTAGAGATAACTTTGCCAACTGTTAGTTATTTGTGAAACTTAAAACATCTAGGAGGAACAACAGCTCAGCCAGAAAGAAGCATAGGACACAAACTCATAATGGGGGCTGTGAGTCACCTATTCTACATTGCATCACTTATTACAGAGATTCACACTGTCCCTAGAAAATGAGCACAAGAAATCCATCTGCAACTTCGTTAAGCATCTACCAACTGTCCAATAATTAGGGCTGGGAATAATTGTGTGGGGCGTCCACAGTGACCAGAGCTGAACAAAAATCAGACAATCATAAAAAAATCAAAAAGACAATGAAAAATAGTTCTGGAGACCTTTCCATTTCTCTAGTCCTTCCAAATCCTAAACTGTCCTACTGCAGAAATGACCACTGTTCTAAACTCCACTCTTTCAGAGAGCCCTTAAAGTGGGCATTTAGTGCTGAAATTGAACTAAAGCTATCGGGTCTGCTATCAGGCCTGAAGGTTTTGATAGTCCTTTGCTTTGAAGTGCCAAAGTTCTTCAAAGAGCAGGAGGTTATTTGAACCATTGACTGTTATATTTTGCTGTGCAATATTTTGCTTTTTGAAGAAAAATAGTTATTTCAATTAGTCTAATCAATAAAATAGGATTAATCAATAGAATAATCAATAGCAGTAGCCCTAATTTGCATTGACTGAAATGAGCTTGTATAATGAGGGTCTTTTGTGGTCAATATGTCAACATTATTCATGTATGGATGTAGGTAATAGCAGCTAGAAAGATATGAGGAAAAATGATGGGTCACTTAATAAACCAAGTAAATGAAAAAATGCATGTTGTATGTTTTGAATGGGTTATAGTTAAGTCAGGTTTTGCACTTTGGGTTGGTTTCGAAAATGGTATTTTACATTTTACATATTATACAGTTGCCTTGCACAATGCACATTCTCTTTACTGTTAAATGACATTGATCTGTATACAGTTCTGCAACAGCAAAATTGTGAACTGGGCACAATTTTTGCCAGTGGCTACCATGACTCACTCCTTTTTTAATTAGTCAAGCTAAAATAACTGACGCTTGTTAAACCTGCTCCCCCATTACTCACCACAGGGCAGTGCCAACTACCTGCTGATTCTGCAGCTTCCTGCTGGGCTTTTAAAGGCCACTTGCAAACCCGTGCATCAGAAGTTATGGCTACTCCAACTTGAATAATTCTCAATGGAGTTCTCACAGCTAGCACAGGGTGATTGACAGAATAGGATCGGTTGAGGTTGTGGCATTTCTTGCTCTTTTTGGGTGTTGAGAAGCAGAACAGAGCTCACCCTGACACCGGGTTCAGATGCATGTCTGTATGAAGTCTAGAGACATTGCATTTTGATTACATCAGTGGCACTCTGACACTCACAAACATCAAGAGCCCCTCAGATCAGTGGAGGGCACATACTCACCATTTGAAACACAAAACTATCTCTCAAAGCAGTAACTCACTGTAAATTCTTCCTCTAAAACTTTGAAAGGTTTGGAATTTGCAGCTTAGGATAAATCTGATTTTTTTTGGTTCAGAAGGATATCAGGTTGCAGCATCCTAGATCAGGATTTTAGATTAGGATAAACTAAAGCCGAGTGGAGATCTTTAAATGTGAATTTTAAATCAGTAAAGTCTGCAACATTTGCATGTTAGAGACATTAATCTGTTTGGAACATGAATATCTGATATATGGTCACTGTTGGAGCACCATCTCCCTAGCCCACACCTGGCATTAGCCATGGTACCAATAGGTTCATGTTTATCGGCACCAGAGAGTGCTATTCTATTGGCAGTACACAGTTATTTGAAATAGTAAATGGATAATAAATAAATAAACAATTACATCCACCTGTTAATGTTATAGCTTTATAGTAATATTATAGAGCAATATTTTTTAAAACCACACATTTTACTGAATCACCTAACAGTTATGTCACACAACAACTGTGAATTTCATAGTCTGCTGTTCAAACCAGTAACAGCTTCCTAGGTTCAGTGGTCATTTGTCTACCAAACTGAGCTATTTGTAGGTAAAAACTCCCAAATGTTTCTATGAGGCAGTCCAAGAAGTCAGATGGCTGCAGCTCAATGCTTCTAGGAATAAACAGGTCACACAGCCATCACTTTTCTAGTGTTGTTGATTTATAAGGGACTTATATGTCATCGTTGAAATATTTAAATTGCCATTTATCAGATTTCTGAATGGGACCTTTGTTTACAAAATATTATTTAAACCAGAATAAAAACAAAATGAGTATGTTATTTAGATTAACCTTTTTCAACCAATAATTTCAGGAAGATAATCATCATTATTACTGAATTGTCAAGTTTAAAATCTTTAAAATACCTTCAGTCTTAAATAACACTGCTAAAAAAGGGGGGGAAAATTAATCACAATAGAACACAGAGTCAGTTAAACCTCAGGGATATTAAGCTGCCCTGTTAGGAAGCAAAAACAATTGTAAATCAAGTTCACCTGTTTAGGTGACAACAGGTGCATCAGAGAGGCAACATCAAGACAAATGAGAGCAGGTTGCACACTGAGTACATGTTACAGACATGAAAGACGCTGGAGACGCTGTGGTAAACATTATGCTGCCCACAGCATCATCTAGCTTGACCAGTTTGTTGGTGGGTCAGTGATGGTCTGGTGAGGCATAACATTGTAGGGTTACTCAAATGTACATGTGATAGCCAGCAATATCCTCAATGCTGTTAGGTACTGAAATGAAATCCTTAGGGCTGTTGTCAGACATTACACTGGTGCAGTGGGTCTTAGGTTCCTCCTGGTGCAGGGTAATGACCGGTCTCAGTGTGTAGGCAGTTCCTGAACAATGAAGGCATTGATGCCATCTGCTGCATCTGAAAATGGGAACATGGCAGGCATTGTCTGATTACCAGCAGCAAGCAAAACTGGAAAAGTAGTTGTTTTATTTCCTGGCACTTATGTGGCTAACTGCTAGATACTTTCATATGCATTTTAGTATGTCTTCTTAAAGGTTTGTGTTTGCGATTAAACTTAAACTTGGAAAAAGCCTCACGATTAGCGGAGTAGCATTTAGTCTGGCAGTTCACAATTTTCGCAATTGTAGGTGCAATATTGCATCAGCAATGCTGCCAGATATGGCAGATTTAAATTGACAAATGAACTTTGGAGTCACATTTGTTGTGGCCACTAGCATGGCCAATCAAATTTCACCCCATCATTTAGCCATCGTTGAGGCATTGTAGTCTGAGCAACCACTGACAGATCCAACATGTGTCCTCAGTGGGCTCAGTTCAACACCCCTCTAAAGAGGGCAGCTCTGTCAGCTGAGATGTCTTTTTCGCTGTTACCACGGTAGGACCAGGAGGAAGGGCCGTCTGGCATGTGCTTACATAACAGCTTTTAATGAGAGGAGCCCAGATCATGGCCTTCTTTCCGATGAGAGGTTTCCATTCACATCCTGGCCATGCCCTCTGTCGTCTTTACACAGGGAACTCAGAACTGTCTGAGAAATAGATGTAGGCCTGATTGGGTCAGAAATTGAGCTGGAGACTTGGCTCTTTGAAAATGTACTCATGTGCTCTTAAATGTTCTCTTGCATTTATAAAAGTGAAATTTAGTTTAAAAGTTCCAGCTCATCAAGCCTTTGGAGGATACAGCTCTTAACATTCCTTCACACAATGATGATTTTCACACATAAAAAAATGAAATTGAAATTGCGTAGATCTAGGCCTCGGGAGAACACTGACCTCTCCCCTCCTCTTGCCTCCTGCCTATTGTTATACTGGAACTGCCGTATGTCCAGTTGCGTCTCTGATCGGGCTGATGGGCAGCCACATAATGTTCCACACCGTTCACCCAGCTTTGCCTCAGCCCCCACCAGGTCAGGGAATCAATTTGGCCTCTCTGGTGCTCTCTTACCCTCCCTCTCTGCCATTTGTGTGTGTGTGTCTCTCTCTCTCTCTCTCTCTCTCTCTCTCTCTCTCTCTCTCTCTCACTTACTCTGCCTCACTCCCACCCTCTGCACAGAGAGCTGCAGTGAAATCTGCTTCTGCGAGGAAATGAATTAAATATATTTTCCTGGGACTGTCAGCAAGCTGTCTGTCCACATAAGCAGCTCAGGCAGAGGAGGAGAGTGTTAGGGTGGGCAGAGGGAGGGGGCTGCTGCATATCTGTGTGTAAATGTACATTTAGACCATTAGGGGATGTAAGTTCTTTGCCCTCTGGCTCTTGTGGCCTTTGGATGGTGCCTCAGGTAATATGTCCAGTGGCTGTATATTCCATTGTCAAACAAATCCATTTGTTTTTAAATACAAGGTTAACCAGCAAAATATTAAAATTAAAATGTGGTCACTTTAACATAAGTATAAGTAAAAAAATTGAGAAATCATGGTTAAACAATCAACATTATATAAAGTGCCATGCAAAAGTATTGGCTTTTTACCTATTTTGTTACCTTACAACCTGTTTTTAAATGATTTTAATCTAAATTGCATGCTATGCATCTGCACAAAGTACACTTAAAAAAACCCCCCAAAAAAACAGAAAATTGGCATGTGCATATGTATTCACCCCATATTATCATTGGATCTGTCAGTATATACACACTAGAACATAAGTTAGTTGAGAAGTGCAAGTCAGGGGGGAGACTCCCAAATGTATGGAGGAAGGCGTTCTGGTCAGATGAGACCAAAATGGAATTTTTCGGTCACCAAGAAAAACACTATGTTTGGCGCAAAACCAACATATCTCATCACCCCAAGAACACCAACATGGTGGTGGCAGCATCATGCTGTGGGGATTTTTTTTCAGCGGCAGGGACTGGGAAAATTGTCTGAGTCAAGGGGAAGATGGATGGTGCTACATACAGGACTTTTTGAGTAAAACGGTTTCGGTCTGTCAGTGATTTGAGCCTGGGGCATAGGTTCACCTTCCAACAGGACAATGACCCAAAGTGTACTGCTAAAGCAACACTCAAAGGGTTTAAGGGGAAATGTGTAAATGTATTAGAATGGGCTAGTTAAAGCCCAGACCCTAATCCATTTGAGAGTCTGTGATCAGACTTGAAGTTTGCTGTTCACCAGTGGAGACCATCTAACTTGAAGGACCTGGAGCAGTTTTGGTTTGAGGAATGGGCAAAAATCCCAGTGGCATTTTTCTGTTATTTTGTCCTATTTGTTGTTTGCGTCATATAAAACAATTAAAAGTTGTAGGCATGTTCTGTGAATAAAATTATGCAAATAATTCATTTTAATTCCAGGTTGTGAGGTAGCAAAACATGGAAAATGCCAAGGGGTGGGAATACCTTCACAAGGCACTATAAGCATTAATAGAAATGCACAGATTATTATTGAGGCAAGTAATAAATACCGCAAGGCAAATAAAACATCAGTCCCAGACGTCGCACACTACATCAAATATGATGTGATAGCAGATGTAGACAGATTGTTAACATTTTACATTGCCTTGTATGCATTTTAGACTCTTTATCTAGAAAACTGAAAGTTTTTGTTTACATATATGTCAATGTGACTGTAAAGACTTTAAGTTACCACAAATCATGGGTTTTTGGTGGGTTTATTTGGGGATGCAGTCTTACAGTTTGAAATGTATCCCATATGATACTATGGGATGTATTCAAATGACCAGTAATTGACCTGTAAAATAATTTTGTGATATTGTAATGATTTTAAGGTCATTTGTGTAATTTTCTTTTTTGCCCACTCACCCTCACATCATGTCTAAGACTCTCTGCTTTAAAATGAGACCTTCTGACCTTGATCATAAATAGCCTCAATAAAACTGTTGAAATTTTAAAAGGACAGATTTTAAAGGGGACAGACAGATGGGAGGCTTTATCAGGGTGCAAGCAGTATTCCTCTCAGGAATGACCATATATCTCTCTGATCTACGAATGTAAGGATTTGTTGTCCTATAAAAACCTTATCTCCATTTTGGACATGTTTCATTTTGTTATATAATATGAATCTGACTCACTGTTTGTTACATTGTATCAATATTTCTTAATAAATAGAGTAATAGAAATTACTTTTTTTACATTTAGTTCCATTTAAGTTTTTGTTCTTCTGTTTGTATGTATATAATTAGTATCGTAGCTACTCCACTGTAATTGTTATATTGTGATGGTTTACTTTTATAATGAGTTACATACAGAAACACACTGTTCCAAGGTTTCAAAATTGGTTCTTTGGACTATTTAAAAAAAAAACCTTTTTGCTTCCCTACAAACCTTTCAGTGCATTTCTTTTAGCGAACCATTTGAGAAAATGTGCGTAAAGGTTCTTTTCACACTTGATGTGGGTTCTTCATTAAAAAAAAGAGGGGGTTTTATATAGAGCCATAAACACTCATTGAATTCCTAAAGAATCATTTGTGGTATCTTCATGTGTATGATGAAAGTCATCCATAGGTCCAGTCTGAACTGTATGAACACCATGAGAGAAACAAAAGGACTGAATGAAACAAGGATATTAAATACAAGACAACATTGGACACACCTGGAGCAAACTGATTAACAAGCAGAGTAATGGATGAGACACAGATGGGAATGTGAAACAACAACTAGAATGAAACAGGAAGACAGAGGTGAACAGGACTGACACATGACAGACATTACATAAAATTTATTACAAAAATAATTATGTGTGATGAAAAGTCACATCTAATATGATGACCAGTTGAAGGGTCTACCACATGACCTCAAAAAGAAATGTTGTATGTGATAAAATAATTTTTCTCCCTCCCTGTTTTTGAGTGATCAGTCTTTTCTATCTGTCACTGTTCTCGTTAGGTGCCTGGTCTGCTGTATCCTTGAACATGTCATTGTTCCTGCAGAGCCTATTTCCCCTTTAGCCATTTGCCATCCTGCCCACATCACCAATCAGTTGTGGAATGTTATGCATTCATGTTTCAGCACTGCTGCTGCATGACTAACACTAGTTCGTATTTGAAATAGAAGAGTTAGCAGCTTTCCGCCTCACCCATGAGGAGCAGTTTGCAGTGCTGCCAGGGGAGTGATTGCCCTCAGTGGTAAATTTCTTTGTGCTGAACAGGATTCATGATGTCAGACCTGCAGTGCTGAGAAAGCAATACTGTGCACTTTCCTTCTGACAACTTTTGCTGTTATTTTAAGGAGGGGGGATCGCCACGTGATTTTTCGGCACCATTTCCCATGTAGGCACCATCTGCAGCTCCTCTGTTGCTGTAAGTGTAATGAGTTGCTAATGAAATTCTTTTCAGTTCGAAGGGCTCAGTGTGGAGAGCGATGAGATATTCCGGTTTGCATTGTTCTCCGCCTCTTAGCTTAACAAGGCAACAATTAAATGTGATCTTGTGCCGCTGTGTAAAGAACACTCCAGCAGCTTCTGACGCGCTCCACAAAAGTGAAAACAAAAGCACACGAAACACCAATTAAACCCCAGCAATTGTCCCAGATATGCTGGGCTGGGTCTATGGGTTTTGTGCTTGTTATCTGTGCTGGAGAGGGTCATGGGATTTGAATATTTTGCTGTATTTGTAATTTTAGGCCTTGTCTAGACAGATTGGGATATTTTTGAAAACGTAGATTGGTCTCCTGCAGTATTTCTGAAATCTCTCCATCCACAAAAGATCACAAAAAATCATACCACGTGCAGCAGGGGGCACAAATATCTCACAAAGTTTGATGCCAGATTTCTCAAGAAAGAGCATACTGGCCAAAATAGACCTAAATACAGTGCAAACCTGAAGCACTTTTCCTAATTACAAATAAGATTTTCTCCTGTTCAAACCTGATCTCTTATATGCATACCAAATACATACCAGGAAAAAATGTAGGGGTGCCAATCATATGACCAGTGGTCTGGAACGGGCCCTATTAGGTTTTTAATCCAGCCCAGCAAATTAATTTTGAATCCATTCTCTCAGCTGTGACTTTTTAATTGAATTCAGTCACTTAAAGAAAAAAAACATTCACTCTCCCTAACCTGCATTGACACTGACCTGTAGGCATGGACAAACGGAGCCAATCAAAATCTCATTTTTAGCAAAAGGCAGGACAACACAGTCAAACTCAAAAGTGGATCAGAGCCAATCAATATTTATTTTTTGGGAAAAAGCCGAATTTTGAACCCAGTAGAAGTTCTGATTCAGTGAGAAATATCTTCATTAGCAAATGAAAACTTCATGCCACTTTTCAAAAGAAGCAAACCCAGTATTATTTTTTCCAATAAAAATTTGTGTAGCCTCCTTGACATTGGACTGCATGACTTGTTGGACCGTTTAGCTCAAATGTGTTTGCTTTGGAGTAATAAGGTGTGGTAAGCCCAGCTGTTCATTGGCAAGGTCAGTCATTGGCCGTCCAAATGGGTTTTACAATATTAGTCACCTGAAACTCTGTGTTTGTTTGGATGTGAGTCCAAAACACTGAGGAAAAAAAACAATGATTTTAAAATGAATGGAAAAAAAGGACAGGACCATAGAGCAGTGCAGTGAGGCCTTGTGAAACAGAATAACTGCTGATTAATGGTTTTGATTTTCTCAGGCTAGCTGGACAGATTTATATTGCAGATTTATATTTAGTACACTGAACATTTCTTATACCTGGATTTTTTAAATTAGCAATATTGACTCAATCATTGACATAATCACATTTGTATTCTGGTATCAAATTAAAAATGTTTCAAATATAAGAAAAATGGAGGAGCAGCAGAAATTGCTGTTCATCCTACTATACCCATGCTGCACGCACACACACACACACACACACACACACACACACACACACACACACACACACACACACAAACACACACACACACACACACACACACCTGAATCTTTTAATTTAGTCAAATTATAAAGAATCACTCCCATGTCTAAATGTGTCTCTGTCATGCCCTGTTAGGTGATGTTGAAAGCTGCCAGTTTGTGTTTGGTCTGGTAACAAGGTTTGTTTCATGTTTAGAGATTAAAGATGTAGCTCTGAAGGGAAATACTGTTTTACTTGCTGATTAGGCAGTGAAGGCCTGCGACTGTGACCACAAAACACATCAGTGACATGTGACATACTTTTGGTTTTTGGTAAATATTTATAATACATGATTTGTAAAATGTATGCCATTATTGTGCTGCAATAGTTTGAAATATATTTGAAACATATCTCACATATAAAGAAATACATGGCCATATGTTTTGGGTATATACTGTGTTTCACTGCAAAATTCTGTCCAGGCTTGATGAATCCCCACTGTCATATACAGACAGACCAATCATTTGTGTTCTGTTTCTCACTTTACTGAGTGATGTGCTCAATCTGTGGATCCACGTTAGTGGTGTTAAAATTCTTTACTCTGTTTGCCAAAGAGCTTCATTAGTTTTGGATGATTTTGACTCTAATACGGTAAGACTGCAGAGCAAGATTCAATAAGGCTTGGATGAACCCCCAGAACCCACAATGTATGTTTCAGAACCACTGATATGCACGCATTTCATGAGGTGAAAGTGGTTTTGGTTTTGCCTTGTATTGGATTACAAGCTACAAATGTCCATGCATGACTTGAATAAACAATGTGAACGACTACAACAACTGTAAAATTATATTCCACAACATTATGTTTAACCTTTGACAGATTAGCCTGTGTGCTTCAACGGCAGGGGCCGCAGTGCACTTCTAATGTTAGCACCCGCTGTTGTGGAGGAATCAACTTTTCGATTTCTGCTCACTGCTGCCCTGACTGTGTGTAACAAATTTGACACCAGTTGAGTTGACATAAATCACTAACTTTAAAAACACTGACTTTGGTGCCAATACTATGTAGGCTCTTTAATTTAGGCAATTGTGAAAAAAGTGGCAAAATGAATGAAAACCTATGAAAATCTTTGTTTGGTATTCTAAGATTGATATTTGCGATCAACTAAAGTAATGTAGTATTTTTGTTTTTGAAAAACATTAACTTGAACAAGGAGAATGTCATAGCAACTCTAGTCTCACACTGCTAACTGCACTATGTAACTCTGGTGAAGTGGGCAGGACAGTTACTCTACCTACACATTTGCTTCTTTCACCTTTTTAAATCACAATTTTCCCCCCAATTTCCCACCCATTTAGGCCCCTTTAGGACCCTCCCCTATCACATACAATGCTCCCATCACTAGGAGGATGAAGAAAAGCACATGTTTTTGAACTTTTGCCATTATTGCTGGGCAACCAGCCACATGAAGGATACAACAGACGCCTATGCCAGCCAGCATCACACTGGGTGTGATGACATCTACCCACGCAGAAAGAGCTTTCTTTGACTCTGGCTGGTGATGGTAAACAACCTGACCTGGGATTTGAACCTATGATTCTGGTCATGGTCATAGTGGTAGTGTGTTAGACCACTGCTGGTTCTGTATCTCTCTCTGTAAAGGTTAGAGAATCCTCTTCCAGGACAGCAAGTCCAAACCCAACTGCATTGTATGCCTGTATGTGGGCAGGGTTTGTGTGGGCAGCTGGTCATGCTGGACTGTGACAAAGGGCTATTCTGGCAGCTCTCAACTGACCTTCAAGCTAATCTCCTGACATGATGCATATCGATGGCTGTTTCTGCACAGAGAGGCAATCTACAGCTGAGGAAATGAGAGAGAGAGACAGGGAGGGAGAGAGACATATTTGGACAGAAGAGTAAATGAGTAAACATAACGCTTAACTCTGCACTCTGTGGCATGTAGAATAAGCTGCCTGATGGAGGCCCCCACTCCAAACATTTGTTCTGGCATGCTGAGAGCCAGTGAGACAGCAACCGAAATACCCACCAAACAACACTGACCTTCTAAACAAACATTTCTATTCTCTCACCACAGAACAGGAAGCTGGAAATAGGTGATGCTGGTCAGGTTCTAATGTAGGCTGCATTTTTGAAAGTGGTGAGCATGTGAGTCTTTGTAAATAAGTGCTGATAGATGAAAGATGCAGCAGAGCCTTGTGCACTCCAACTTGCCCTTAGGGTCTGTGCACTGTGGAGTGTGCTTCAGGGTGTGTGTCAGCCAATTAAAGTCCTAGGGAGCAGAGTGTGGAATATTAAAAGTATTTGAAACTTACATGAACAAAGTTTGAATTAAAAAAAAAACTAGACAAAATAAACTAGAAAAGTGAAATTGAAAAAAGAGCCTGTCAAAAAGATTGTGCAGCAGCTGGTTGGTAGTGTCTCCCATCCACTCTACCAAACAGTGATGAGAGACAGGAGCACTTTCAGTGCAAGACTCATCCCATCAAAATGCAATACAGAGCGCCACAGGATGTCATTTCTACCTGTGGCCTTTAAACTCTATAACACCTCCCCTAACGGGAGAACATTACAAACCACTTTGTTTCACTTGTGCAATTTGTTCATTTTACTTATATATTTCCAGAGAGATTATTCTGTTGATTGTTTACTCTGCTTATTCATTTTATTACTCTCTTTATTATTATTATTATTATTATTATTATTATTATTATTATTATTATTATTATTATTATTCATTCATTCATTTTTATCTTTCTATTTTTATATTTATATAGATGGGTGAATTTGCAATTTCCCCCGGGATTAATAAAGTAATTCTGATTCTGACTCTGATTATTAATATATCAAAGGTGGATGCTAGGGTTGAAGTGTAAATAAGTGGTCATTTTAGTGCTAGGGTGTGCACATCAAGTGCAAGTGTGTGTCCAAGTTATACTAGCTTATATCCGATGGTGGATAAAGTATCACAAAGCTGTTGATATGGTATTCTGTGTGTTTACTGATAAGTGGTTGATATTATTATAGCTGGCTGCTAGGGGTTGGTGGGGTGATGTTGCATGGTTGCTATGCTGGCTGTAATTCTAAAATAGGTACAGATAAAGACTGAATCTGGTGTTTTCCTTGTGAAAAGAAAATGTTAGGACTGTTCCAGCAATATGGACTGTTTTTTCAATGCATAAGGCATGAATTAAGTCCTTTTTTGCATATCTGCCTAACAGAATTCCAATACATGCTCCACAGTTTTGTTCTGGATTAGGCCTGCTTAGTGTTAGATTCCTCGTTGGAGGAATCGTAACTGCCAGCCTATACAACATAATCCTATCCGATCATTGTGAAACTGATGGAATATCACTTTTTGTCAACAGTTGATATAATTTATACATGATTTATTTCAGTTGGTAGCAAAGTTTTTTTAATGACTGTGTAATTTATATTACTTTATAATGTGTTTAATGTCTTAGATTAATGTCTTAGAAAGTTTAGATTCTAACCAGCTGTAATTCAAGAGTAAAGATTGAATGAGGAGGCTATACCTCCCCAAATAGATCTAATGGAATAGAATATCTGACGTTGTACGAGAACAACCAAACTGGGTGATTTTGTTGGCGTAAGCAAAAAACAGAATATTATTATTAAATTAAATTATTACAAATTTTTACAGAAGAGTGGTTTAAAGCATCATTTTCAGACAAAGTAACTAACTTTTAATGTTAACTGTTCCATACTACTGCAATTGCTACACTGTGTAAGGTGAAATGTAGAGTAAGAAGCCTTGTTCATCCTGGCAGTTCCAAAAGAGGTTGTGGCTTCTTTCACATGTATTAGAGAGTGTTTGTCTTCACACTCTTATTGTTGGGAGCATCGTATGTGATGGGGAGAGTTCAAATGGGGTTCGGTAGTTGGCACTTCTC
This sequence comes from Acestrorhynchus altus, assembly GCA_034509495.1. Taxonomy (NCBI): domain Eukaryota; kingdom Metazoa; phylum Chordata; class Actinopteri; order Characiformes; family Acestrorhynchidae; genus Acestrorhynchus; species Acestrorhynchus altus. The sequence goes on from CM067512.1 coordinate 26,045,871, forward strand.
ATTTGGGGAGAAATTGGGGGGGTGGATGGACACATGGACACACTGCTGTCTAAATCTGCTGCGAACTGTTAGCACAGTGCTATAAACAGTGAAAGCACAAGAACCACTGATATTGTAAGTTTTCATGTTCCACTGTAGCTACTGCTGTTTTGGTACCTTCTGAGAATGCTCCTCACTATGGTAGCTGAGAAACATTCTGTTAATGGCACATAGAGGATGCTATTCTCTGCTTCCACAAAAACAAAGATCAGAACTGGATTGGAATTTTAAATGCCAACACATGATCCATTAAAATGCCTGGATCAGCTCTGATCCTGATCCACTGGATTGGATTAGGACATCCCTAGATTTAATTGTATTCAATGTCTAGACCACATGTGTCAAACTCAAGGCCCGCGGGCCAAATGTGGCCCGCCGTGTCATTTGATGTGGCCCGCAGATCTGATTGACTGCAATCTAGAGGCTTAATGCCTTTGCTCCATGGGTAACATAATCGGCATGAATTGTGGGAAATGGAGTTTATGGTCTAGAAAAGTAACTGTCATGCGCACTTGATAACTTATGATTGCATTATCCATCAAGAGGCTTTGTGTGAGAAGGTGCTGGGGATGTATGATATAGTGACCATGGTCATGAAGACCGTGAACTTAATTCGTGGCCTGAATCACCGTCAGTTCCAGCTGTTCCGGAGCCGGAGATGCGCCGTACCATACGGAGGTGAGGTGGCTGAGTAGGAGCAAAGTCATCAAACGATTTTTTGAGTTTAAGGAAGACATTGCTCTTTGCATGCAGGGTAAAGGAAACCCATGTCCGAACTGTCAGATCCAAATTAGCTGTGTGACTTTGCGATATTGATGCGACATTACAGAACATCTGGCCCAACTGAATCAGAAGCTTCAGGGACGCAAACAAGTCATCACGCAGATGTCCGACATGATCACCGCTTTCCAGCGTAAAGTTGATCTATGGATGTGCCAGGTGAAACAGGACAACCGTGCCCACTTTACTGTTTGTCAGAGCATCTGAGCCTCATTTTCCGGCAGCTTTTCTGTGCTCAGTCGGCTACCAAACTGAGCCACTTAATGTTTTTGATCCGCGCTTCCGTGACTTTAGACCCCAGCAGTCAGGCTTTGCCATCTTTGCCAATCCTTTCACCACTGCACCCCAACACCTTCACATGGAGCTAATCGAGCTTCAAAGTGATCCCTGCCTGAGAGCAAAGTTCCAGGATGCTGCAGTCCAGGACTTTTACCTTCTGCTGCCCCCTGATTTGATGCCACAGTTTCGACTTCATGCTGCCTGTGTTTTGTCTATGTTTGGGGGCACCTATCTGTTTTCAGTGAAAACAAGCACAGATCATGCATCACTGATGACAACCTCTATGCAGTTCTGCAGATTGCGTCAGCAATCATTGATTGATGGAGTAATATGAGTTTCCTAACCTGTAAAATTAACAGGGTTTATGTTATGTTAACAACAACCAAGCAAACATATTTTTACATCTATGCAAATATTTATAAATTGAATAAGTGATAAATTCAGAGTTCTTTAACATTATGCTGATGTGGCCCTCTGTGAAAATGAGTTTGACACCCCTTGTCTAGACCATTAATGAGGTCAGGATATTGGATCATCACCACCCCAACTCATCCCCATAGTATTCCATGGAGCATCATCATTTCAGAGAACTCAGTTCTACTGCTCTAAAGCTAAATACTGGGGTGCTTTATACCCCTCTAACCTGACATTAGTCATGTTGCCAATAGGTTCATGCTTATCTCTTTCAAAGTCCTATACTATTGGTAGAACTTTTTTATATGGACTAGACAAGATGTCTGTTTCAGCAATGCATTCAGCAGTGCATTTCTTAGAAGGGGTGTCAACAAACAGACATATAGTATAGAAAGGGCATCAAAACTGACTGCAGTGACAGAAGGATTACATTAAAAAAAAAAAAAAACATAAATCAGCAATATGCTCGTCTATGTGTTTCTGATAAAATGACCATTTTTTTCTAACCCTAACTCTAATTCTAGTGTAGGGACAAAGTTGGCATAGCTAACAGACTGGAAATGCAGTTTGTGCCTTGTGCAATATAAGCATCAAGACTTAAGTTTAGCACAGTGTGACTGTTTTAGGGCTTTAGGGCAATGTGCTGTGGAGTTTATTTAATCGAATGGCGCATCCTGCTACCTCTCATTCTCTGAAACAAACAACGGAGTGGGCTAATGAACTTGTGCTTTCCAAATGAGTCTTACATCATTCAGACAGTGCTGTAAGCTTGGATAGAGAAAAACCGCCTGCCAAAATCTGGAGCCAGTGCAGTCTATACTATAATAACTTTAATATCTGCTGTTTGGCTCATAGAAGTGTGGAAAATGGCTCTACAGCTGAGGCTAGCCTGCTGTTGAGGAGACTGTCATTAAAGCTGTGTTTACTCGGCCTCTCTGCACAGCCACTGATAGAGTTTTTCTGACTGATGGAAAAACATTAGATCAGCAATAAGCCTCATTAGGCTTATCGCACGTAGCTGGTCTTTTTTCAGTTGTCTCCACTACCAGACTGAAAACACAGGCCACTGAAGCATTACACTCTGTTTCTTTCCCTTGAACACATGCACACCAATTCTACACATTCCAGAGCCTCATTTTTACGACAGAGGCATTTGACTGTAAGAGGTGGAAATGGAAACTATAACTGTGAAGATGTATTTTTGTTGTATCTGGCTCCAGACTCTGTGTGTGTGTGTGTAAATGTGTGTTATATAAGGTCCTGCGAGGCAGCACACAGCGTCAGCCAACGGCCTTTAGGCAAGGTCACTGATGCCAGCTGTCTGCTATGACTTCAGACTCCAGTGCAGCTCTCGTCTGGAGACGGTGACAGGATCTTTTAGAGTCACCATCTTCACCTTACACCACTCATCTAGAGCTGTGTTCATGGAGGGCATCTAAACACTGAATGCAAACATGTCTTGCTTTACATTTTAGTATTCTTATGTGCTCACAGGAACAGTTAACACAATATCAAATTTTATGTTCGGGCAAGTGTTTGGGGTCTGAAGTTCTTTTGTTTTCACCCTGGAGCTAATGAAGTAAAACGGTTTTCATGTTGTCAAAGCTTTATAGAATAAAATAAAAAAGTTTATTTTACTAAAACACAGAGAAACCGGTAATGTGAAGTGGATGTACTGTATAATACATTAAGCATAAATATGTATTTAGTAATACCTATTGGTGCTTCTATATACATAGAGGCATATTTACATATATGGTTTATATGTATATTTATTTGACCAAACACCATGATATTGTAGTGTGGTTGTGTTAACTCAAATTAGTTTTGTTCAAAGCTCTTCTAAATCACATTTTAGTTCTGCTCATCAGTTTGAGCATCAAAACACAACAAATGAGCTGCAGCAAAAAATTATTTTATTTTGCCTAGTTTTTTTGTAGCCATGACCTGGTAGTTAGGGAATCAGCCTTGTGATTGGAAGGTTGCTGGAATTGATTCCCTGGCAGGATATAACTGAAGTGCCCTTAAACAAGGCACTTAACTCCCAAACTGCTCCCTGGGATCTGGGATAGGGCTGCCATCCACTCTGGTCTCACTATATATATATATAGTGATGACCCGATCCTGATCAAGATCAGGGCTGATCTAGGCATATTTTAATGGACTGGCTCTCGGCTATTTTACCTTAAATAAAATTCAGAATTTTGACTGAAATTAATCCCTATTTATGTTGACCCTCTTGAGTGTCTGAATCGTAACATGGAATTCGAAAAGTGAGTTTGAGGCCACTATAATTGGCCACAATATACTGGTAATTTATATTAAACTTTGTAGCTCATTGTGGACCAGAATGCAACTGTGAGTCTTGTAACACAATGGAACGAATGGAGCTGACAATGTATCATATAGCTCATATAGCTGCTATGCCAGTGATGTTTAGCCACTGGATGCTGTGAAATTCAAATGTGTTCCCAAAACGTTCGTTAACGTAAGGGGGATTATGTTTGTCTTCAACATAATCAAGGATTATTTCTTGATCAGCACAGAAGTTCACTAACTCATCTAATTTGAATTAATTTCAGCTACAGCTCATTTACTCATGCTTTTGAGGCTCAAGTCCATAGGTATTATTAATCAAGATTCACGGTTTGTTTATTTGTCATGCACATAGTTATACACAGTACAACACGCAGTGAAATGCTTGTTTGCGATTGTCAGCACTCAAAGATCAATAAGGGAAGTAGGGAGAAGGGGGAGAATAAATATGTCTATGTATTTACAAGATAAAAGATAAAAACAAAACACTTCCTGAGAAGAAAATAAATGGAGATAGGAGGTGCAGATGTATAAATAGGTGTGAATAAGATGCAGACAGTGTAGAACCATGAGAAGTGTTGTATAAAGTGCAGATGTGCAAGTTTAATTGCTACATGATGCTGTGCAAGAGAGCAGTAGTTACTGACATATGAGAGTCCATTTGTGAGATGTGGAATTTAAAATTAAAGATGGGTCTGGATCTGAGTCCAAATAGCCTGAGAGAAGAAGCTCAGTCTCATCCTTTCCGTGCTGGATTTCAATGAGCAGAACCGCTGTCGTGATGGCAGCAAAGCGAAGAGCCCATTGTTAGGATGGCTAAGGTCCTTCACCATCTTCATGGTTTTCGACCAGCACTGCTTGTTATACATAGTTTGCAGATATGGAAGTGTCATCCTCATGATGCGCTCACCACTCTTTGAAGGGTCTGTCTGTCCCATCTGGTGCTGTTCCCGAACCAGGCTACAGGGTTCCCTGTAAGGATGCTCTCAAAAGTGCAAAAGTTCCACAGTACCTTGGAGGGCAGTCTGAAGTCCCTAAGGCGTCTGATGTAGTAGAGACGCTGTCTGGCTTTGTTTGCCAGGATGGTGGCGTGGCAACACCATGTCAGATCTTGCGAGATGTGAATTCCAAGGTATTTGAAGCTTTCCACTTTCTCTACTGCTGCTACCTACTGGGTGGTAGCTCCTCACCTGTCTCCTGCTGCAGTCCACTATCAGCTCCTTGGTTTTACTGACATTGAGCAGGAGATTGTTGCCCAGGTACCAGTTTTGCAGGCATACAATCTCCTCTAGGTAGGCCTTCTCGTTGTCGAAGATCAGGCCCACCACAATTGTGTTGTCAGCAAACTTAATGATGATGTTGGAGCTTTAAGCTGTCACGCAGTCAATGACTATGTTTAGCAAGCTGCTCTCCTCAGCATCATTTATTAACATGCATTTAAGTTTCATTAAACAATGTGAATATTCATTAACATTGCATTTGTTGAGTAATATTTATTTCACTTAATAGACAGAAGAATGTTGAGTGAATGCCAAGAAGGTCTGAGGAAATTAGGAAGCAAACCAAGACTCCAACAATATTGATTACAGAGTTTCTTGGCTGTTACTTTCCAAACACACTGACATGTGTCTCCATGGAGACCGTGTGGGTAGATCCTGCAGCACTGTGGCTTTTTATTGGCTGCACTAAGTGAAACACCTACATACCTACATCTTTACACAACAACCCTGAAATTAATAGCCAGGAACTTATTTCATTGTATCCAGTGACTTTTGGCTTATCCCATGGACTGTCAAACAAACAGTTTAAAGGAACATTCACCTCAAAATAGCAGCTTCAAAGTGCTCCTCTTACTGTAACTGGGAGAATGTCATGTCTGTCATTGCCACTTTAGGCTGGACTGTGTGTACTGCACTATGGACATTTGGTGGAGCTGCATGTCACTGTGCCACAACTGTGCAATGCCACGTGATTCATATCTGTGAGTCATTTTTGTGTGCAGTCCTGTAATATTAATATATTTCCTCAGTCCAAATGCTTCTTTCATCTCAGATGATTGTATCTCTCAGCTTATCCAGAAAATCATGTGTGCAGCTGTTAATAACCATCCATCTGTGCCCAGCACAAATGGCAAATTGAGTGTGTTTGTCTACAAAGTTGAATGCGATTGCCACTTGAGTGTCTGAGGCATTCTGGGATGTAGAACCCCGAGTGACTGATTCATTGGAAGAGGCTTGAAACATGACAGTGCTGGATACCAGCCCTCCAGGACCAAAGCCCCTGACCCTTATCACCAGCTCAGTGATCAAAAGTGGTCTCTACACTAGCCTGGCTGTGGTGCAAATAGTTGCACACCAAATTTGTCCTAGTAAGAATAATGAGTAAACATTTGTAAATATTTATTTCCCCCTAAATAATTCATTTAAAATTTGACTTTGCCCCAAAATCATGCTATCTGTTAATTTTAAAACACCCACATTAAAAATTCACATTCAGTGAAATTGGCTGCACTTGCTCCTGTTTGCCCCTAATACATAATGATTCCAAACTAATTGCATACCATGCCATAAAAATCACATGTACGTGTGGAGTATCAGTGGTGTTAGAGGCTGATGAATGTCATAAACAATGAAAATGTCACCCTGTTTCATTGCTGAAATGGTAGTGGACCATTTTGTTTTGCTGCTCAGTCTGTTTGTGTGTACGTCCAGTGATTAAGAACTAATTGCATTCATGCATCTTAGAAATATGTCTGCTTTGATTTTAATTGCTTGGTTATTTCCTCTAAGATGTGTTATTATCTCATTAAACAGAGCTTGTTGCACCTATGAATGCCTTGTAATAGGCTAATCAGTGCTGGCATGAACATCCATCCAATATGCCACCTAGTGTGAATGACTCGCAGTTGGGTTCCAGTGTTGTTTGTTCCTGTGAAGAGGACTGTACGCTATGCAACAGGGAGAAACAACATTTAGATTGCTTCACAGTTCACTCAGCACAGGTAACACCAGGCTCTGGAATGCTCAACATTAACAATTATTGCAATTGTGACCCAAAACATTATTGCAATAATGAGACATCATGGTCTGGGATAAAATTGGATGGTAGCATTTGTCTGTGAATAGTTCATTTTTGTACTTGATGTCTTGAATTCAAGAGACATGGTCTAATCAACTTTGACAAGCACAATGTTTTTTGTGGACAGTTAAAGGAATTGGATTTTCAAGATGGCAAGGCTTGTATAATCAGCAGTACTGACCACCTATTGACAGTGGTCCAAAGAGAGACAAATCGAAAACTGGTTACAGAGTTAGAGACTGTCCCATCTGGACCAAACCAATGGAAATGTTGCTGTGGCAAAGATCATGGAAACCCTGCTATGAATGGGGCTGGTCAGATTGCCCATACTATCCCTGTACATTTAAATGGACACACAGGCACCAGAACTGGACCTTGGATCAATAAAATAAGATCTCTTAAGCTCTTATACCATGTGGACAGTCTGGGCATATATCTAGGCTGTGGTTTCTGGGTGACTACATACTGGTATTTTGGCTTCAGTTCAGAATAATTTGTTATGTGTAACAGATATGTTACACATATCAAAACATACTACATAGTAATACAGTAATACTACTCGGAAAACAGCTAAAATCCACACACACATGTTTTGTGGCTAAAACATACACACACACTCACACACAGGGAAGGCAAACTAGGGAAGAGGACAGGGTAATAACCTCACTGAGTTTAAATTTCAGTATAGACTTAAGACCATATAACTACTACTACTACCACATCTGCTGCTACTACTAATAGTAGTAGTACTACTACTACTACTACTAATAATAATAATAATAGTAATAATAATAATCTGAAAGGCATTAGAGTAGCATAGGACCTACTGAAAATAACAATATCTTGCTTGTGTCTCCTATACATACATTTCAGGCAAATAAATGAAAGTCAAAGTATTAAAACATCCAGCAAAATTGGCCTAGGGAGTTTAAAAAATCTCATATATATTTCCATACTAACAGTATGGCAATATGTCATGTTAGATTCTTGTCAATACACAGCTGTAATATATAAGAAATTTGCTATTCACAGCACACCACCGAGTTGAACGAATTTTGCACTTTTTTAAAAAAATATTGTAATAAAACATTGAATTTGAGAATTTGAACAGGTTCACTTACAAGAAACCTACACATCTGTTCTATAAATCACAATATGACAAGCATAATGACCTAAACACATAAAGATGTCACAATCAGTAAGATTATTGAAAACATGCTTTGCCAAATACTAGTTTTTATTCCTGAAGTGAATGAGTTGTACTTTCACTTAATCTAAAATAAACTTTCTCTACTGACTGACCCAGAGTTCTTAAATGCTTTTTCCTCCACTGAAGACAAACTCCTTCTTTGATCAGTCTAATGCAGTTCAGGTCGATTCTGAAGTCTCTATGGTTGTCTCAGTTCTACTTATCTCCTGCTCATTGGTTTGGTCTTAACTCGTCTTTTATTGTACAGTGTAATGGGTTGACATAGCCATCCAGGTCAACAGGTGCATTGTAAGAAGAGAGGAGAAGAACATTAGAGTCTGAGTTTAAGAGCTTTATAGTCAGAATTGAGCTAAAACATTATGTACCCAGGAATGTTTTTGTGTTTGGTATCAGAGAGACTTGATAAATGTCCCTGTAGGTTTCAGGCTTGTAGAAGTGTTGCAGGACTGCAGGCCACCCTGCCAGTCACTAGACTTAAGACTTAAGACCCAAAAAACATATACTGAAATATAATCATAGATTAGGCTTAAAATCCACATTAAAGTGGACACAAAACAAAATGTAAAGAAACATGAGAAGTACATCCCAACAAAAAAATCCTTCTCTTATACCAGGACAGAGCCAAAGTCACATCACGCATAATCAAATTATCCAATGCCCAGCTCTGCTTTCACTTAAATTCTTTAACATTATTGGAGAACCAATCAATATTAACAAGCTCTCTGATTGGCCACTTCAACCGCTGGATGTTCTTCTCTACAAAGCTTGGTTTGAACTCTTTCTCTTCTCCTTTGTGGCCCAAAAGCATAAATCATTGTGTTTATTAGAACCTCATTAAAACACCTTACCACTTTAAGACTAAAACTGTTTGATTAATAGTGAAATACAGAAAAGACTAAACTTAAAACCCCCATGAACACTGAAATACAGCATAAGACTAGGCCTAAAATCCCAATTTACACTGAAATACAACAGAAGGCCACGCTTAAAATTCCCATTAGCACCGAAATACAGCCTAAGACAAGGCCGAAAATCCCTATTTAAATTTAAATACAGCAGACAAACAGACTTAAAATCCCCATTAACACTGAAATACAGCAGAAGACTAGACTTCAAATTCACATTAAAACGTATAACTTGAAACTCCAATAAACATTTAAGTGCAGCCCAAGACTGTCTGTACTGTCTGTAGTATCTCTTCTAGACACTGGGTAAAGTCAAATCATATAACTCAGTTTGTTACAACAAATCTATACTTTATCCTTGAGTTACTTTATCCTTGAGTTTCAATGGGAGCGTTGACAGAATGCAATAATGTCAGAACAAAACAACATGAACAAATTGCCTTAAATGGCACCAATTCCACGCAGCCTTGCTGGAAATGCATCTTTTGTGGTCAGCTAGAAGATGTGTTAGATTCAAACTCTCGCTCACTGCAGAGGTAAAGATAAACAATGGAGCTGACACTGGCACAGAGTGCAGGCTAAAATTAAATAACCTCTGCTGTTAATTAGCACCCCTTAATTACCTGCATCAGCCTTTCAATGTGTATTTCAGCAGATCCCAGCCACAATCGTGCTGGACTCTGCTGTCCTATTCCCTTCAGTACTTGCTGTTGATGGCAGAGGAGGTGGAATTACTGTCTAATTTAGCCAGTAACAGTTCAGTAGTGCTGTGTAAAGAAAGTACAGATTGAACGTAGGGCTGGGCAGTATGGCTAAACAATTATCTTAATATGTTAAATAGAAATAGTAATATTGACACAATATGATGAAAACCTTAACAAAGAATAATGTTAAAGTATCAGCGTTCATTTGTTAAACCAAAACACAATGCAATGCATTTGTTATTCTGTGATTTATATTTTAATATTAAAACAAACAGGAATTTTCATGTTTCAAGTTTAAGACCCTATGATTTCTGCAGTTACACATATATGATGATGTGTGTTTCCATGAAAAACATTTTAATAGTAAAAAATAAAAGGAATTTTTAAAGGCCCTACAGGTTTCATCTGAAGTTACAAGTGTTAATGATGATGCATTCTGTGTATCCAATACTGGAGTAAAATTAATAATACCGGGCAGACAGAAACTGCCCTATTTTATATTGGATTGTTGCAGTGTGGGCATGTGCAATATTCATATCGTAAGACGTGCAATGTAATGTAAGACAAATTTAATTAAAAGTTCAAATGTTTTGCTTGACGGATGAGCCCGAAGCAGCTCTGATCAATATAATTTATTTTACTCCAATCTTTGATACACAGAGGATATTGTTAATGTCATATATTGTAGGAAATTGTAATTACCCTTTTCCAAAATCATGCAGCCCCAGTTTTGACTGGCATTGCAGTACAAGTTAAAAGGTTGGCCACACTGACTGTATGGATTATATGTATTACATATCTTGGCTACTTCTTTTGACACTGATATTAAAATCATATCTGATAATTACCACATGATATTGGGACAAAATGTTTGGGACACCTTCTCATTCATTCTGAAATCAGAGGTATTAAAAAGAGTCTATCCTGCTTTTTGGAGTAATGGTATCTACTTTCCAGGAAAGGTTTTATACTAGGTTTGGAAGACTACTGTGATGATTTGAACTGAAGTGTGGGCCACGTACAGGCCCTTTTTTGCCCTTTATGTGGTATATATCCATTTCTATACTAATATATTGAATGACCCAAAATATTTTGTTTATAATGAAAATTAGACAAAATCCCTACTACTGCAGAAAGAATTGGTCATGTGTTTTTAAATACAGAAAATATTTCTATTTGTTTTTTACAGGACTGAACAGATACATTATTTTGTGGACAGACACATTATTTTGTAAGGTTTTCTTTTATGGGTTGAAGAGAGTAGGTGTGTCCAAAGGTTTTACTGTAAATAAATAATGGTAATAATTTAAGGGTGTGCTCAGACATTAGCACAATATTGCAGTATCCTGTATAAACCAGCTCTCAGCAACACAAAAGATGCCTTTTTCATTTTTCAGTGTCTTTTTTTTCTGCAAGTGACAACAAGACATGAAATCATTCTTGCATGTATTGTTTTTTTTTAAATCAATAAATGAAAAGTAGGTTAATATGAAGGTGTGAAGGTGCCATCACTCTTCATAAACTGTGGGACCTAACTCAGCGACAGCTGCCCTCTGTGTGCCTTCAATATCAGTCAACTCAAAAACGTGAACACAGTGATGGCCCTTGCACAGTGCCCCTCAGGCTAACTGCAAATACTCCTCTTTCTCTCCTCCACAGAGATGCCTTTGAAGGATGGCGAAGACTCGGTGGGTGTCTCGCTCGCAGACTCTCCTCTGTTCTCTCGCTGGGGTCATGACCTGGGCCCAGAGAGCCGCCGGGTGGCCCTGCAGAAGTTCCAGTATTATGGTTATAACAGCTACCTCAGTGACCGGCTCTCTCTGGACAGAGTCATTCCTGATCTCAGACCAGATGGGTAAATGGTTCATCACTTAAACAATCACTTGTTCATCCAACCTATGCTAATTGTGCAGTCTCTGATTTATCACATTAAGTTGCTTCAAACACTCACTGATTCATTACTCAGTGTTTCATTAAACATTCACTTTCCACTCAGTGTTTCATCAAGCATTAAATGGAGTTATGTCAATAACTTAATTTTGGGAGAATGCCATAATGGAGAAGGCCAATTTTGGGACCATGCCATATGTTCCTCTGCCTTATATTTACCCTCAAATCTCACTTTACCTTAACGACAAGCAACTTCACACCCACCTCCACCCATTTCCTGCATTCTTCTCCATGGACTATCAGCTGGACCCAAACCACTACTTCTCTGCTTTTACTTCTCCCATGCTGAGTTTAGCTTCAGTTAGTAAAGCTAAAGGTAGAATTACCTTTACAATATTTTAAGCATCACTATAATCAATGTAGTGATTGTAAACAACCAATAAGGAGAAATTGCGTTGTTATGGATTACTTTTCAGTGGAAATTGCATTTTTGCAGGGCTTTGGAAATTGTTATCTCCAAACCTTCTAACTGGTTATAAACAACCATTAAGGAGATATTGTTGTGATAATCCCGTCAATGCAGCTTTACTACCATGTTTTTTTGTATAGAAAGTGTAAATGCCAGTATCTCTTGAAAATAACACCATCTTGCATGTGTGATTGTCTCATATAAATACATTTCTAATGTTTTGGTGAATAAAAGTACATAAATCTACTAAAACATCCAACAAAGGGTCTAGGGTTCTAAAAGTTAAGCAGTGTCATATAAGAATTATTTTTAGTTTCATAACATTTGTGTAATGAAAATGATGGATAATATGTGTGAAGAAGCAATTAAATGTTTAAAGAAGTTGATATAATGGTTCTTTACCAATTTAAAGGTTCTTCATATTCACATCTCTTTCACAAGTATGGTTTTTCTATTGCATCATTCAAGAACCCGTTGTATAGCAGAAAACAGATCAGGTCCAGAATGAAGAGGATAAGCAATTTTCTTATTCTTTCTTTCTCTCCAGGTGCAGAAACATCTCATACCATGCCAGCCTTCCCCAGGTCAGCATCATCTTCATTTTCGTCAACGAGGCCTTGTCTGTTATCCTGCGCTCCATTCACTCAGCCATGCGCTGGACCCCCTCTCACCTCCTGAAGGAGATCATTCTGGTGGATGACAACAGCAACAACGGTATATCTGCAGGGCATCCTGCTGGACAGAGAAAGGGGCATGTATGCGGAGTCACACTGAATTCTCATTACTATGCTATAGACCTGCTGGTGTGTCTGACAGGTGCTACATTGCGGGCATTATAAGCATGTGCAGATCCGCCACCTTTTGCAGTGATCTCGTATTCAGGTGAAGTCAGCAGTGTCTTGTCTGAATAGTGATTTGAGATGCTATTTCCATGCCCTGTAGTATACCGTACACTTATGTTTGTTGTGCTTGGTTGCTATGGAATTTGTATGTGCACTTTGCAAACTCTCCAGTATTTAATTGCACAGTGAAGAAAGAAACAGCTTGATTGTGGAGCAGCTGTAAATGTCAGTGTATGCAAAGACCTAAAATAGATTTCTAATTGTGCTGCTCTTAAAAGAATTCAGACTTTAACCCTTGGAGTTCACAATAGTTATTAGCAATCACAACAATAACATATTGTGGCTCTCACACAAAAATTTTGTATCTCCAAAACAACAGCTTCACAAGAGAAAGAATTTTTAATGGAAGTCAGTATAAAATATTTTTTATTATTTGTTCATGGGTCATTTTGGGGCATCTCTATGAGTCCATTTAATATAAAAATTTGGACATTAAGGGGGGCAGCGAGCACACATGCCCAGAGTGGTGGGACGCCTTATTCACAGTGCCCAGAGAACAGCCGGGGAGTTAATTGGCTTGCTCAACAGCACTTCATTCATGTCCTGCCAGTTCAGGGAATCAAGCTTCCAATCACAAGGCTGGTTCCCTAACCACCAGACCATGACAAGAACCCAAACACTTATATTAGATCCAGCATAGCTGTATATATCAGCAATGAAGAATGTTCATAACTCAGGCCTTGTTTCTATTTCTGATTCATTGTGTTGCATCATGCCAGCGGTATAGGTCAGCAAATACCGCTGACTTTCTTCAAACACAGCTAAGCTTTTCAAAACTGATGGAGAATCCATTAGGGATACAAACGAGCTTTCCTCTGGAAAGTCGCTATTGTATTTAAATTTGTTTATATGTGTATCTAAAATAAATTGAAGATTTTTTATTGTTGACAGACCACATCAAACATTCTGTAAGTGAAGTTAAAATGTCTTATAACCCTCTCTCTCCACTACACACTCACACACAGAATCAGTCATAGAGTGAGAGTGAACACGTCTCTGTTATTGAAGATTATTTGGAGTTATTTCACCCCAGTAAACAGTATAATCTTTAGCACTTAATACACAAGTCACAGCTATGCCCACAACTTGTTTGGACCTCACAATCCCATACAGGTTCAGGATAAAAGTAACAGAACCTCACAAGACAATCTAGATTTCTTTCCATCAATATTGAACAGATATTCATGCAAGATACAGTGTGTTACACCTAGTGTTGAATAGTGTCCCCCTGAGGTAGCTGCTACCACCTGTACTCTGCGCATTTCTCTTTGTCTATCTTGCCATATCCATCTTTCTCCCTGACCTCCACAGGCCTAACTCCTCTTGAGATGTGATCCTTCATGCCAGTTCTTTGAATATGCCTTGTTAAGCAAGATATTGTCTGAAATCTCCAGTGATGGTGGGATGTGCTAGTTTGAGATATAAATTTTTAATGACAGTTGTGATGAGAAGAGCAGGTTTTGTGCTCTTTTTATGAACTAAACCTTGAGCCAATGTTAAACATGGTTTTATGCACTAAAAATGAACTTGCTTCAAATGAGTCTTTAAGCAGTGTCATTCACCACAGGGTCTCATTCAACAATATCTTCCATAAAAGTTTCTGATTTCTTGTTGGGAAAAGTCTTCATCAGATTCATGGTGCATTTATTAACTGCAGCATTGCTTGCAACTCTGCTCTTATAATCCCATTGTCCTTGTGAACTGAAGAGGTCCACATGGTTTTCTGATGAAGTGGCTCTGGATTGGGGCCAACCCAGGTATATTTAAAGGATATTGGTTTTTAGTTCCAATGCAGCTCAAGGGGTTAAAGATTTGAATTCCAAATAGCAAAACTGATACATGGAACATGTTTCATTTATACAAGAAAAATTACAGACACAATTATATTCTAAATGTGCAAACTGACAGAACACTGATAGAACTTTCTAGAATTGGAATTAAAAGCTTCTAGCTGACAAAATGTAAAACTTAACTTATAGAACTGGGTTAGAGTTTGACTTTGCAGATAAAATCTTTGTCTTGTAAATACAGAGTCTGATACAAAGAACACATTGAACTTAGAATACCAGTTAAGTAAAAACAGAATAAGAATATGTGAACAACGTCATTTTCACACAACAGTGAGATTGAACCATATAGTTCCAAGGGGACAAACTGAATATACATAATATATATTCAAAAACAGGTAGTATTATTAATTAGTACACAGTTGGTGTACAGTTGGTCATCCCCAACTTTCCAACTCATCCCAGAAGTCTTTGATGAGCACCATCATTCCAGAGAACACAGTTCCACTGTTCTACAGCTCAATACTGGTGGGCTTTATACCCCTCTAGCCCATGTGTGTCAGCAATGGGATCAATGTAAAGTAGCTGATTGCTTTCATTAGTAAGGGTGTCCACAAGCATTTGTATAATTTGTGATAAATGTTGTAATATCAATCTTGGTAATACTAGTTTATATATGGTATTGACCATGCTGTGTAGGAGACGAGCTCAGGTGTTCGTAGTGAAGTCATGTTTACAGCAGTAAACAGACACACATACATCACACATGCACACACACACACACACACACACAATAGAATCACTTGAGCACACTCAGCCTCCTGTGAAAAAAACTCAGCAGGTAAACAAGACAACAAACCAAGTTTAGCCAATGGCTGTGTAGATTGGGAGGTAATTTTGTGAGTCAATAAGGCTTGATGAGTCATGTGTTTACATGCTGCTCTTTTTATTATAGAGGACAGATAAGTGTGTGTACCAATCACGTCCGACTGTGAAATTCCAAATGTTGCTGTTACGTTGTGTTCTTTTGCCACCATCTAGAGATACCAAGAACTAGTGCATCTCTATGCATGTGGCTCTGATGCAAGAGGCAGAAATGGAGGTTGGTGCTTTAATTGTTGTAAAACAGAAACTATTATGCGCAGAGCCTCATTATCCTAGCAGCCCTCATTAACAGTGCATGCCTAGAGCACAGGTGTGATAATGAAAAGATATGGACTGATGTTTGTAACAGCATCAGCACTACAATGCATTTTGTTATGATCTTTGTATGAGTGAAGACTAGCTGTAGATGGGCCTTTGGGACGTTCTGGAATATTCCCTGCTGGCTGGCCTGTTTTAGACTGTGTGGGCTGGACAGTGCATTTCTTGCAATATCCATCTCTATTCCCGACCTCCACAGGCTTCAAGATGTGATCCTTCTTGCCAGTTCTTTGAATATGCCTGGTTAAGGGCAATGGTCTCACTGGTCTCCAGTGATGGTGAGATGCACTAGTTTGAGTTTTTAATGATGGTTGTGATGGGAAGAGCAGGTGTTGTGCCGCATCATGATATAATCCTTAAGCAGATGATTAAACATGGTTTTATGCACTAAAAATGTACATGCTTCAAACTCTTGGTTCCATAAAGAACCATGAGGACTCATTCATCAATGTCTCAGGGAATATTGGTGGGTAAAGTCCTAACCAAAGGCTTCATAAGTGGATGATAGAGTGGATCTGGACTGGTGTCAATCCAGGTGCTGTTTTAGTTCCGGTTCAATCCAGACTGCTGTGTTCAGAGCACTATCTGAGAATCTCTTCTCAGAAGATAAATAACAGTTTAGCAGTGTGGAGCTGTTTTACAGCAGGACATGACAACATAATGTAATATCTGAAACAATATAAAACTACTCTGAAAACAGAGCTGTTTTACCTGCACAAAGAACCGGTATAGAATAGGTGTGCTGTTCTTTGATCTACTCATCAAAGAAAGGTTTGATGAGTAGATATTTACAGGTTTAAAGAAAATCAATATAGTATCGCGAAACATAATATTGTGATACTCAAGTGTTCAGTTACAATTAGTAAGCAGTGTGTTTCTGCATTAATAGCATCTTCTGAGAAGACTTTCCACTAGATGTTGGAGCCCTGCTGTGAGGATTTGATTGCAATTGTGAGGTCAGATACTGATATTGGATGATGAGTTCTGGATTACAAATTCCTCTCCAGCTGTCCAGAGAATACTGCTTCCCTGCGGTTCAGCCCAAGGCTGGGACTTTATACCAGGCCTGTGTATTGGCAAGAACCTGCTGATATTCATGAACTGCATGTCCTCCTGTCTGCAGTGATCCTGTGTCTTGACTGGTCCAGGTGATTTAAGAGCAGACTGTGGCTGTGAGCATGTGGCTGATGTCAATGTCACTGCAGTGCGGCGTGGGCTTTAACTCCCTCTCCTCGCCCTGCTGGGTGTTACAAAAGGCTGACTCTGTGGGCTGCGCCCCCGATTACACTGTCTGCTCCCCACAGCACAGCAGGGCAGGGACCACCCAACTAATAAACACACATACAGCGTTGTGGGCAGATGGGGGAGCAGCAACCACTGGCCTTCTCCCAGACACCAATAAAGAGTCAAACAGCAGCCTCTGATGTGATTTATTGGAGTAAACAGTCATGCTGTGTGCAGAGGAGAGGAGAGCGAGTGTGAATTTAGATTAGACTGTAATAAAAGTGGAGAAGTGAAGTCAGGCTCCTTCACTCAATCACCTTTCACTGTGTTCAAACACACGGTTCAGTCTGATCCTCACATTAAACTTTCAGCAGCAAACGGTGGAAAGAGGAACATCTTCATCCTCTCTGTCTGTGACTAGTCTTTATGCAGTGGTACTTAAAAGTTTGTGAACCATTCAGAACATAAAACATCACCAGACTTTTCTTCATCAAACTTATTTCTTGCTTGTTTCCTTTCTTTTTCTTTCTTACTCTTCTTTATATTTTCATTTCTAACATTTTTCTTTCTTTTCTTCTTAATATCTTACTTTTCATGTTTTTCTTCTTTTCTTATGTCTTTCTTTCTTTCTTAATTTCTTATTTTTCACTTTTTCCTTTCTTTCTTTTTGGTTTAATCTTTCTTTTTTTTCTTTCTCATTCTTTTATTTCCTACATTTCACTTTCTTCCTGTTGTTCTTTTCTCATCCCTCACACTTTTTTGATTGCTTCCTTGATTTGTTTTCCTTTATATGTTCTTTCTCTCTGTCTTCAAATTAATTTCATCTTTCCTTCAATATTCATTCAATACTCAATTTCTTTTTTCTAGCTGAGCTGAGAGAGAATCTGCAGAGGTTTGTGGAGGAGACTAATCAGCGGCACCCTGACTTCATTAAGGTGGTCCGTCATGACAAACAGGAGGGTCTAATTCGTGCCCGTGTGAGTGGCTGGAGGGCAGCCTCTGCACCAGTAGTGGCCCTGTTTGATGCCCATGTGGAGTTTAATGTGGGCTGGTGAGTAAAGATATTTAATTTATATACAGAAGTTTACACTTTGTTCTGTTTGCCAATCATCTCAACTAACTGTGTAGAAACCTGCACTGGTTTTCAATGCAGCTTCATTCTGCTTCACAGTGGATTCTCTATTGTAACACTCCTGTTCAGTCAGCAGTTCGTAACTACAATGCAATAACTGAGCTGATCAGGCCTTCAGGAGTTACTGAAGGGGGAGTTCTCTTCTGCTTTATAGGCTTTTTATTTAGTAACCAGATCATAAATAAGACTATGTTCTGTTTGGTGAGAGAAGCTGACAGTTTATCATGTCACAGTTTAGAACTGTCCCAGTCTCAGCAGGCCATTTTAGTCCATTTTTGTTTGTAAATGTTACACAGTTATTTCGAGCCAGATTGACGCTTGTATGACAGGACCTGTCTTTACACCTGCAGAGTAATTTCATTGCTGCCAATATCGTAATTAAGGCAGCGTTGCTCTGTCAGATGATATTGGAATGTACTTGAGCATAACAAGGACACCTAGCAGTCCTCACCCCCTCCCCGATACATGCTGAGGCTCCATCATCTGATGTTAGAACCCAAATGCTGTGCTGTCTTTTGGGATTACTGCAGGAAGCTCAGCTGTCATCCCTCCTAAAGAGTTTATGTACTTGTTAATTATTTCCTCCTCAACCTGTCAGAGAGATGAAAAATATCTTGGAAGGCTTTGGAAAGAGTCCAAACTAACTGAGCTCCTTTAGCTATTGTGTTAAATGAGTTTAGAGAGTGGAAATGTATCTGAATGGCAGTGTGAAAATGGTGTGGCCAAATCTGGATACTTAATATTTCAGACCTACATTAAATGAACACTTTCCTTCATCTGTTCTTGCTCATAGCTTCAGAATAACCAAGGATTCAAAAATACTTCATTTTAGCTGAGGTGTCACCCTCATTATAGTCAGGTTTAAGGCTGATTGGTCAGTTTTACATTGCCGCAGCCCTGCCCACACAAACCAAATGACTTTTTGACAGCAGGGCTCTACAAAGCTCTGTTTTCTTCAGGACACTGAAGTTCTTTGAACGTGCACAACTCCTGGAAAACAACTGCATCCTCATCTTTCTGAAGATGACCCACTGTCATTCTGAGTGACTCCATGACTCCAGTCTGGCATGACATCATTGCAGTTGGGCATTCCAATAGGTCTGATTCTTTTTGGCTTTGGCTATTTTTGATGAGTGTATAGAAGTATGAGTGTATAGAAGTATATTTCTAAGTTTAATGTAAAGAAATTTTATTCCAAGTCATTTTGGAGCATCTGTGCTTTTTTTGGACAGCTGTGATGTGCTAGCAGTGCTCACACACTCAATTCACCATCACTTCCTCAGTAATATAAAATCTAACACTGGTTCAAAGTTTGTTGGCTGTTAATTATGTTGTCATTAGGGAGGGTTGAAGAAACTTATTTGATACCATAAAATCCGTTTGACCATTTTGTCATGAACAGCGTGAGTGCCATTGATTATATGCTTGCTAGTTCAGTAGCAAATTGCAATGCTGCAGTTTATGGAGCTGAAGTTAAAAACCTGCTACTGTAAGTGAAATATGTCTAAATGAATCGATATTTAGTGGAATGGAATTGGGAATCAAATTGGGGCCTTGTGAATTGGAATCAAATCAATTTGGGAAATCAGTGTCAGTATCCAGCCCTAGTTGCCATGACTGTGTTGCTCTCAATTACTGAATTCAGAGTTGCCCATACAATCCTCCGCAGAGAGAAGGCTTTCCAGCATCTAAGTTAAATTGAATTATAGTTGATAATTACATTCTGTCTGTTTGCATATTTTGTGTTTTGCATCATCAGAGAATTATTGACAGTCAGCACCTGACTAACAAGACAACATCCTCACCTGAAATGGCTTAGAGCTTTATTTGACCTACTCTTTTTAAAATCTTAAAACTGTGTGTGTGTGTGTGTGTGTGTGTGTGTGTGTGTGTGTGTGTGTGTCTTTTAAAGGGCCGAACCCATTTTGCATAGAATCCAGGAAGATCGGACACGAGTCATCTCTCCTTCCTTTGACAACATCAAATATGACACATTTGAGGTGGAGGAATATCCTTTGTCAGCTCAGGGCTTCGACTGGGAACTATGGTGCCGTTACCTGAACCCACCCAAATCCTGGTGGACCCAGAAAAACCACACCGCACCTATAAGGTGAGACACCACCTACCAATGCTAAACTGCCACCACATGGTTTAATCCTTGCCTGGCAACACTTTAAAATAGGCTCTTTAAAAAGAATGGATATTTAAGAAATGGCTGGATAGGATTATTATAGCAAGATTATCAGACAGTGTGTTAATTTTACTTAACAGGATTATTCAGAATAATGTAAAAGTAGGTTATGTAAGCTTACATGCAGGGGGCTAGGTTAGATAATTAATCTCTGGAGAAAAATTGTTGGATTTACACCTTTGATTTAAAATAGTTGGTCTGTTTTTATACTGAAAAACTAACTGAATGTACCTAAATTTGACAGTTTGTACATGTAGGATGCATGCATCTATCAGGTTTCTTCATTAAATGCTCTGAGATGCCCTTGTTACAGTTTTGCTGTACTAAATCTTACAGATGATCATTATTTTAGTTTGGTTTAAAAACCTCATTTGAAAATCCTTCCCTTGTAGCTGCACCTTGATAGTCCACAGTTAAAGGTAGGAACTCATCTGTTGAGGCAAGGATTGTGTAAAAGTTGTCCTTTATCCTCAGGGTCTATTTTCTGAGGCTCACTGAGGCTGGATATTTTTGGATGGTGGACTCACTCTTGAACTTACAGTGACACTGAGTAAAACAGCATGTAAACAGCCCAGCACCACCACTGTTTCTGATAAACTTGTACCAACACTACACACTCTATCAGTCACTGTGGTGTTAAGAATATTCCACCATTCAAATACCCTCACAAAAAAACAATCAAATGCACTACAAAGGGGTTAGAGAATCCAAGTGGCAATGGTTGCTTGGTCAGAATGACCTTGATGGCAGGCAGTATACAGGCAATTCTAGCAGTCAACAATCTCTTAACAAGAGGTAGACTCTGAGACAGGTTGTCATTTTACTATGCAGAGACCTGTTTTTTTGTTCCATTGATCGAGGGTGTTTTGTCCCCTAGTGATCAGTTTCCCATTTGTATCATGGTTAGATCATTCTCATTGGGGGTGGCAACAGGAAAGAGATTGAGGTTATAAGGTTTGGAGTGTATTAAAAAATATTGAGTGCTATGCTCCCAGAAGCCCAGGCCAAGTGAGGCCCTCACTCTCAGAGCCTTTTTATAGGGTATTGGGGAAGCACTTTCATTCTCTTGTCTCAAGACCCAGTTTCTAAATCAGACTACACCTATAATCATTTACATATCTGCCTGAGTCAGAACTGCATGTTGTGTCCTTTTTTTGGTCAATGAGTATAATATCAGGCTTTGTGGTCAGATCATCTTATACGACATGTGGGGTGTCTAAGAATCAAAAGAGAAAAGGAGATGTCATGGTTCTGTATATAAGAAACCATTGCCTTCACTAGAGAACCGTTGAAGAACCTTGGTTTTAAGGGTAAGGTGGTCCTCGGAAAGTAGCTAGTGAGTGGCAGTGCAGGAGGGAAGGGGGCAGTAACTGTAAGCAGTATCGATGTCAGTGTTCACACTTTGCAGTGTGAGGAATTTGTTCTGCTTAGTGATATTTGGATGAGAAAATGAGCCATTATTCAGAGAGAAATTCAGCTGAGCTGTAATTGGGTTCGGCTGAAAGCTTGCCCTAGGAAGTCTGAGTGGTTTCTGTTTTTGTTGTACCTGTGCATTATTAATGAAGCTGGTCCAGAGCTCTTCCTGTGTTGTGACTTGGAGATGTCTTACACACAGCATGAACCTGAAGTTCACCTGAGGAAAAGCTGATGAATCATTGTCCGCTCTTCTTCCTCCTTTAACAGGAGCCCAGCCCTGATTGGCTGCTTCGTGGTGGACCGAGCATACTTTGAGGAGATTGGCCTGTTGGATGAAGGCATGGAGGTCTACGGTGGAGAGAACGTGGAGCTTGGAATCAGAGTAAGATATTTGCCTTAGTCACAGGTTTCTCAGCTGCTCTTTACACTGTTTGATCTTTCAATGACCAAGTGGACCAATAAAATAAAGTATAGTTAAACAAAAGTTACTGTTACAAAGATACAGTGTTTTGTTACAACAGTTTCTATTTTCAGACACTGGTGTATTTTCACATACTTCAGTATTGCCTTTGATGTCTTACTGAGTCAGGACCCTTCGGGCACAAAAACAGCTTGCAGATGTTTTCTGTAGCAAGCTAAAAATCATTCAGTAGTACTTTGCAGAATTACTCTTCTTGGGTCATCTTGTGGAAAAAGCTTGTTTATGATCTACCCATAATGTTTCCTTCAGTTTGTATCTCTCCAGGTAGTCCATGGTGGATTAGAGGTATATTTTGAATCATTGTCCTTTAGGAGAAGATTCAGCTTCCATCTTTTTTGCAGCTGCATCCTTTTCATAGATGACTCCCATAAGATTGCATGAAGGTTATGGGATTGTGCACCAAAACTCACCTTGATTTGCCTGTAAATAGTAAAACAGGAGAAACCAGTGATGTGGAATGGTCTCTTCATTTTTTTCCAGCACTGAATGTTCTGTATAATACATTAAGCATATATAATATATAAAGTATATATTTAGTAATATATATAATGGTACTTATATATACATACAGGCATATTTACATGTATGGTGTGTGTGTGTGTGTGTATACAAGGCCCACCTGAGGAGGAACTATGATACTGCAGCAGACTGCAGCTAACTGACAACAAGGCTATTTCACTCTGTCCCACTGACACTATAATTACCAAACACAGTCAGAATGGAGTGCCAGAGATAACTCTCACACACACACATCGGCATTCTTATTTAGCCCCAACAGATTGCCATCTGGTCACTGTAGGCCTACATTGCTGTTCTATTAGTGTCTCCATTGTTCTGCAGAACCGTAGTGTTGTACAATAAAGACAGCTGTAGATTTAGCATCCCTGCTTTAAAGCAATACATTTGATTTAATTGTTTCCACTCAATATATATTTCAAGATTCAGGTTTGTTCTTTTTTCTCCTTTCCACAACACATGACTATTCACGAATATTAACGTTCCATTACTGTGGCCACCAGGGGGCGCTAGAGGGTCCACAGGACTCAAACCATGACAGTTTCAACAAAAAATACCTCACTGGGGGCCTTATTTGCCTTCACACAGTTCCAAACAATGGGGAAAGCTCATAGGTGTGAGGCTGAGGAGGAGGGCCTGGGGAGCAAGTGGCAGTGGAAGGCTCAAGGCTTCCAGAGCTTAATTGGATGTTCAAGAGATGTGGACCAGGAGGCAGCATATGGTGGCAAAACCTAAAACAGAAAGAAAATTCAACATTGTAGGCAATCTACAAAGTCACTGAGTGAGCTGCCTTAGTATTCAGCACCTTGGACAGCGTGTTGTGGTTGGGAGTTTCTGCACACATTTAAAAGTAGTATACAACAGGCAGAGAATTCACCAAAAGAACACCAGCCATCCTATGAATAATTTTAGAACTTGCACTTCTACACATATGTCTTGGTTTGTTTTAGTGACATACTATGAGCAATAAATAATAGAATAAAATATAATGGTCTGTTCTAATATTATGCTGGGGATCTAGGGAATAAGGCAGAGCTCTGGGATGAAGATGACTTAGTGTGTATCTTTCACACCATACAACATTGTATATCTTATAATGACATTCAGCTAAAATATATTAGGATATGATTCTTGTCTCCATACTGCCCAGCTCTAGTGGCCTATAAGGACTTTTGGTTTCACCCATTGAAAAGTTAACCATTAGCAAGAACAAGACCATGTTGTAATAGATATTATAATACATTTTGATTTTCTTTCCAGAAATATGGTGCTTAAGTATTTGTGGTGTTTAAGTATTAATTACAAAATGTTACAAACATTTTTAAAACCTTAGTATGATGACCCTCCCTCTTCCCCCATCACTCAGGACAGTGCTAGCCAGAACAGGAGTGTACTAGTGCATCTCAAAAAAATTGAATATGCTCAAAAAGCTAATTTGTTATCACAAATTCATTCAAAAAGATAAACTCTCATTTTATATTCATTACACATAAAATGTCATTTCAGACCTTTTTGTTTAATTTTTGAATATGAGTTTAGCTTATCGCTTATAGCTCATGAAAACCAGAAATACAGAATCTTCAAAATAATCGAAAATCTTCATTCAAATTTGGATAAATTACTAATCACAGTATCAACTTTAAAACAAAAAAGCTTGAAATATATTACTTTAAATATAATGAATCTAAAAATATAAAACAGTTAATTTTTTAAGTAAATTATCAAAAACCTTTTTCACTGTATCCTAATTTTTGGAGATTCACTGGTATAACATTACTCATGTTATCCTTCCAGCACTAGCATTGTGTGATAGGGAGACCTTCTTAGTCGATGGAATTGGGAGAAATTGGAGTAAAAATCTAAAAAAAAAAATTCTCATTCTGATGTTTGAAGCAAGCAAAGGTAGGTGACTCACTCCTGTAAGAAATTGCCACATTCTGTCTGGAGTGTATTCACACATCCCTCGCTTGGCTTTGTGATCACTTTGGGAGGAGCAGACCTCAGAATTCAATAAGCACACACACACTGTACATACAGATATCCATCCCTATTAGAGTTTAGCTCAGTAGAAATGCTGAGAGCTTGTGTTAATCTCTGTGGAGAGAGGAAGAGGCGGCCTCTTTAGCAATGGCAAGCTGTGTGTGTGCGCGTGTGTGCGCGTGTGTGCGTGTGTGTGCACGCGTGTGTGTGTGTAGGGGTTTAGTGAAGTGAGAGGATAATGACCCTCAGCAGCTGTGCTTCCAGCTGTCTTTACTGCCTTCATCTAAAGCTTCTCCACTTTGGGAATCTTTCCTGCTGTCCTGAAACGGAATCTGCCACTAACACCCCGTTTCCTCCTTATCTGATTCAGGCTAATAGAAGCCAGTTTGCTCTTTTCCCTGCAGTCTGACCCAGGAGGCTCCACTCTACTCTGAAATCCCAGTAGAAATGAAAGCTGAATGGTGTTTAATATTAAAGCCTGCACTGATTCTTTGTAGTGCTTATCCTTTGGCTTTTATGACTGTCTACTGCTGGCATTAGGGTACCTGTATGTAGCTATACTGCTGACATTTCAAAAACCTCAATACCTGAGCTTTTTATTTGCTTTGTGTTTTAGAGAGTTTGGAAACACAGAATGGCCTTTCTGTTCTGTAAAAATTAATATGAAGAAGTGTTTTTGGGTACCTTACATTAAGTACACTGAGCAGCTACAACATTAATCACCAAAACGTAACAGCAAATCCTGTGAGCTGTGAGGTGAGGCCTCCATGAATCACCTCAATAAGCCCTAGGTGCCCTTGACCCTGTCACCAGTTCATCAGTGGTCCTTTCTTGAAACCTGTTTTTGCACATACTGACCATCTGGCACCCACTATCATGCCTTGTCCTAACTGATAATTCTCATCTTCTTGTCATGAGCATACTGGCCAGTGTTCAGCCTCACTTACAAGAAAAGACCTCATATCGAGGTACAAGTCTTCTCAAGCTGTCCCATGAAGTAATGCAACTTCATAATTCATTTACATACTGATATCACTTGACTTTAGCTTGTCAGTGTATAAGTGACTGTCCAAATGAAGTGAACAACAAATGGTCACTAAGGAGGCCCAGAGCATTTCTCACCGTTTGTCTCCTCAAGAGCCTTTTAATATCCTGCTGCTGAGGGTGAGATTGGCAGGGGCAGAGATGAAGAGGCAGAAGAAGGAGGTGGGCTGGAGATTGTTCTTTGCACATTTAAAAACTTTCAGGTGAACTCATTCAGGATGCTGGTGAGCAACATTAATGGCCACAAATACACCAGAAGCAACCAACCAAGGAAGGTTAACACCTATAGATCACTTTCCCAGTATATCCTTACACAGTTGCTCAGAGAATACCTGGTACACTCTACTATGGTTACTGCAGACTGTTGAATGTGCATGGTAACTGGAAACAGTCATGTTTGGGAGAATTGCTCTGATATCTGGAGTCTGTAGTCTTTCAGTTTTAATGTTACAAGTGTGTTACTGCTAACTCACGTTATAAACTGTAACTCCACTATCTTGATTGCTTTATGGAATTCCAAACAGTCCTTCAATGTTGCAGATTAACCTGGATCAAAGTAAATTAAAGCAGCTGCAGGAATTCTATGCAAATGTCAGATTTTTTTTCTGAATGCTGCAGGAGAGCAGACGTTCCGTTCATGGATCATCAGCATCATTGCTGATAATTATGCAAAATAATCATTCTTCTGACAAATTAGAATGCTGTAATCTGTCTTTCCCCCCTTTAAAATTACCATAATGATTGGTTGCATTTGTGTGTGTTTTGAACTAATGTGGTTTCTCTGTGTCTGGGCTGGTCATTGCAGACAGTCACATGTTGCCTGTTCATGAAGAAAGGAAAGGCCAAACACATCTCAGATGGGTGTAATTCACTAAGGTGGCCTTTTAGTTTAGATATATTTTGTTTTTAACCCTTAGAAATGGAGCTATTAGTCTCATTTGACTGCAGCATTCAATCTATTTTAAATTGCTGCCATTTCTGACACAGAAGAGCAAATGCACACACACACAGATTGTCTCTAGTCCATGTTCAGTTGTGTTGTCAATAGAATAGGATTCTCTGAAGCAGATACGCTTGAACCCATTGACACCATACCTAATGTCAGATGTGGGCTAGAAGGAGTACAAAGCATTGAGCTGTGGAGCAGTGGAACTGCTCAGGAAGGATGGTGCTCCATCCATTACTTCTTGCTGTCATGTGTAAAGAGTGAGACTCAAATGCTTGTTTTGTCCTCTCTTTATTCTTTAACTCTCATTGCTCACACCTTTGAATTTGAAACAACAGATAATCAATAAATATTTCACTAATATTCTAGCTGAAACATCTTAGATTAGACGAGGATGAGGTATTCCCCATCCAGTACTCAAGGATGATGCTTTTGAGACCAGCTGGCAGTCTGGCACAACAGTACAAACCGGGAAGTAGGTCTTTAGCCCAGAGTGGTCTTCTTTCTTTGGTAGTAACATCAGGAATGATACGACAGAACAGATCAAGGGAAGCTTCCTGTCTTTAATGCAGCTTTGAAGACCCTCCAATGCATCTTCCTCCTTCATTGACCTAAAAGCCCAACTCCTGGCATTGATGGCAGGAAGACCTGGGTTATTCTTGGAGAGCCTTATGTAGCTCTTCCAGTATTGAGCATTGCAGCTGATTGTTCTGGGAATGTTCCCTGGCTTCTTGTGCTCTGTCTGCTAATTTTGGTACAGCTTTGAGAAAAAGCTGACTTTCTACTTGTGAATTTCATTGGGCTCAGATACGACATCCCCAATTCTGTTGGCACAGCACGCCTACAAACCTGTTCTCTCCATTTTTACACTAACGCATGAAGAAGGGAAAGTCGAAACGTGAGGAGACTAGTGCCCCCTGAGCTGTAATGTTCAGGGGGTTATCTAACACAGCTTTCTTTCTTCAAAGAGATTCAGGATGCCCTTGAATTTCTGTGGCCTCTTCTGAACACTGAAGCGCCACTATTTTAGTTTCCAGAGGTTTACGAGATGTAGTTATGTCCATTATGAGAATGAAACTGTATTGGTGGCTATTAATGTTGTAGTCAAAGTCACTAGAGCCAGGACCAGGATACATTGAGCCTGAGTCAAAAACAAGACTTTTACTAGTTCAGTCTGCCCTCAACTCTCTGCTCAACTGCTCAATTTCTCAGTGAATCACAGTGTTCCAGGCAGCATTCAACCATTTCTATGGAAAATTACAATTACAGATGAAGACCAAAGAAAGCTATAGTAGATTACATGGGGCTTTAAATTTACGTATCACTTAACATGAGTAGCTTTGTCTTCTTTCACCTCAAACACAGAGAGCTTCAGAAAGGTTAATAAGCTCATACCAAACCTGAGAAACAAGTGTCAGCTTGAATCTGACATTAATTGGAATTAATTATTGGAATTAATTGCTACTGTGCTTGAAGTGAAAAGGGTGCTGGTACTCCCCTTACATGTTGACACTGGCTGACTACCATTCTGCTCTACATTCAGCCTCTTAGCTACGTGGTGTGGAAAACGTGTTGTTAGTTTGTGCATCATTAGTAAAACCATTTACCGGAATGAGCTGCAGCAGTTTGGGGAAAAATCCTCCACCATCCCTTAAAAGTAAGATTCCAGTTTGCTCTGACTCTAACTCCCCCAACCCACCATTGTTGTAGAGAAGTGAAAATGATGTAAAACCTAAAATAAATATGATTTATAAATGCAGTGTTAAAATGCCAATGTGCACTGTATTTAGATACCAAACTATGATCTGAAAAAAACTGTTAAACAGAAAAGAAAAAAAAACCATAAAACCTAGCCAATGAAAGTGCATTATTCCTGGAATGAGCACCTTTGCTTTCAATGCAAGTTACTCCAGGTATCACTCCTCTAGCATATCAAACATACTGTATGCTAACTAGGAAGCAGCATTCTGCAAGCAAGCCCTTACTTTTAAACCATCCTCTGT
Source organism: Acestrorhynchus altus (assembly GCA_034509495.1). NCBI lineage: Eukaryota > Metazoa > Chordata > Actinopteri > Characiformes > Acestrorhynchidae > Acestrorhynchus > Acestrorhynchus altus. Next base: position 26,074,780 of record CM067512.1, read on the forward strand.
GTTTGAGTGAGGAATAAAATAAGAGTTATGCTAGAAGAAGAGATATGACTCAACCCATTCAACTCTTCAGCCCAGTCAGCAGTTACTAAATCATAAAATCTGCCCTCTTCACACTCCCTGACCCTGCTTCTGTTTAAGGTTGTGATAAGTTTAAGGTTGCACTCATTAAAAGATAAAATTGACATAAGCGTCTGATAGTAACGGCCAGTTTAAACCAGGACAGACTGGGCTGTTTTAATGTCATGATCGTTGCTTTATTTTCAAAAGATCAAAAAATCTCCAGAGCGGTAAATGCCTGCGTATTCAACCTTCCCTGAACCTTGCTTCTTACTTTTCCTCCATCCTCCAAACACAAGACTTATCCTCCATGTCCATCTTGGCTGCAAAGCCCAGCACTGCTGCTTCTGCTGGAATATGCCTTGGTATAGCTGCTGACCCCTTAACTCTCTACCCTGCCCTTCTGAGCGAGGGATCTCCCACTCTGCTCTACCAGGTTCCTCCACAGCAGGCTTGGCTGTGACCATATAATCCTGAGTTTGCTGTTCAGTGCTCCTAATATTGAGCCTGTGGACATGAACATTGGTCTTATCAGGCAAGACATGGCCAAGATGTCTCATTTATTCACACCTAAAGAACTTAATGTAACAGACATTACAATCAAAGCCATCACCTCTGAACATCAAATCCAAGTTCAGCTCATAAGTAGCATTTGTGAGCATCATGTATTGCACCACTCTAATGTACAATACATGTATAACAAGGGGGAGACATGTTCACCAAATTGAGACAAACCCTGAGTGGTGAATTCATCCTATACTGCTCACTCTACTGCTCCCTACTGCACATGATAGAGGGAGGGAATGAGTAAGATGGAGAAAGAAACAGGGAAATGAGAGAGAGAGAGAGAGAGAGAGAGAGAGAGAAATGGAGAATGAGAGCAAAAGTGATGTGAGAGATAGAGAATGGGAGAGAACAGGTGATTGAGGAATAGAGCACGAGAGAGTGTGATGGAGAATGAGAGTGAACAGTAGAGAAATGGAGAATGTGAGCGATAGTGTGAGAGAGAAGAAATTATATATAGAGAGATTGAGAAAGATGGAGAATGAGAAGAGAGATGACAAAAAGACTGAATGATAGAAAGATTTGGAGAATGATGGAAAATGAAAGAAGGTACAGAAAAAGAGACAGTGATAGAGAGGTGGAGAGAGATATAAGTAAATGATAGAGTTGGACAGATTGGAAAAGAATGAGAGAGACCTATTGTGAGATGGAGAACAGAAAAGTGGAGATACTGAATGAGAAATGGAAAATAAGAGTGAGAGACAGAGAATGAGAGAGTGAGGTGAGAATGAAAGAAAGAATTAGAGAATGATAGAGTTGGAAAAAGAAAGAGATTAAGAATAAGGAAAAAGTTAAGAAATGAAGAAAGACTGCTGAGGAGAGGAGAGGAAGAGACATGTGAAGAAGAGACATGGAGATACAGAGAAAGGTGTATATGTAGAGAGAGAGAGAGAGAGAGAGACAGAGAGAGAGAGAGAGTAGCAGTACCCAGCAGGAGTTCTGTGGGTGGATGAAAAGGAATCAGGGGGAATCAGAATCTCTCTCTCTCACACACACACACAGATGATGGTTGCTACACTGCATTTTGTGCTTCAGAATATCTCCTTATAGCCTAATTCAGTAAATCTCTGTGCAAACGTGCCGTAATCCATGAAAGCAGTTCAGCTCCTCTGTACTCCGCCAGCACCCACTGCTGCACTGCTGTATCTCTCAGCTCCCACTGCTTCCTTCATTTCAAAGTTAAAGATCCAGAAGCTGAAGTAAATGGTGCATACAGCTGCAAATGAATCTCCCGTTAAGAAAGTGAATGGAATCACAGTAAGAAAACTTTGAGGGATGCCTCCAGAGGGCTTGTAGGAGCTCTACAGCATGGTAAAGAGTGTGAGACTGTTTTAGCTCATGAAAAATCACACAAATGTGGGATTGGATGTGTTGTGTTGTAAGGTCATTATTGTAACTCATTAAATCTTAAAATTATTGCTTTCTTTTCAAGCTTGAGGGTGTTGCTTGCTTGCAGCACACATTGTTTGTTTATTCGAAGGTTTAATCTGGTTTGTGCTGCTGGGTAAATGGTAATGAATTAGCAGTAATGGGCTGTTTTGTTTGAATAAATTGGATCTCAATGGAATCCTGACATTTAGAAGAATCGGGGACTTCAGTGCACCAGTAAGGTCTTGTAAATCTCAGGTGAATTATGGCCTAAACAATTCTTTACAAGGCCTCTTATTTATCCTTAAATGCTGAAGGCCGCTGCACACCACACCTGCTGCTCCATACAGCCTAACCTGTTAACATCAAAATAGAGGTCTGTTTATGGTGGAGCAGCATAATGCCAGAATTGGTATTGTTTACTCCTGTGCTACTCCCGTAGGCCGTGAGTGTTATTCACTTTTACACCACTGGTGTAAAAACACTAGTCATAAATCATCTTTACATCATCATTACATCATCATATAATATATTTCATGGCAAAGTGTCACCTTATCAGTAATCTATAAATACTTTGACCAGAGGAGGATGGGTCCCCCTTGTGAGCCTGAATTCTCTCAAGGCCCTTTGTGGCCCTTCACTAACTTAATGTGGACTTCTATGAAGCTGCTGTGTGACATCAATTGTAAAAGTGCTTTAGAAAATGAATTTGATTTTGAACTTGAGCGCCGTCTCACGGACAGATATATACATGTATTCATGGACAAGCTGAGGGATTCAAATTGGCATCTGTAGTGAATAATACTCAGGTTACAGCATTACACAATTCTGGTGAGAGGTCTCATGCAGCTCGAGCAGTTCTATAGTAGCATTTTCCAACCAGTGGAGCATCAGCGTGCTTCTGAAGCTGCTCTTTTAATGTAAAATTGCTGCATAATGTTGTATTACATTGAATACCTCTCTCTGTGTAAGGATTTTGTTAGTATTGGCTCTCAGTGCCTTGATTGGTGCATTGCTGTTATGAATTCCAAACCACATCATCCACTATTGATTTTTGTGTCTTTGTTTTGGGTGTAATGTAATGCAGTAACCTGATGAGTGGCACACTGCGCCCAGTGGCAAAACACGTCAGTGCTGATTGCTGGAGGGTGCACATGCACTAACAACGATGGTTTTGAATTTTTGGACACTGTATGATGTGGTGTGGCGTGTCTATACACAGTGGTCATTTCCACAGGCTTCTTAATAATTGCATTGATTTTTATGTGATCAAAAGGTGTCATGTTTATTAGGCAGCATATCAAGTAACATTACTAATAAAGAAAAATGAAACAGCAGGTACATGGTGGGGGTAAATAGTGGTCTTTCTTCTTCCTCAAGAATATGATTTCTCACTGCTATTTTATTTAATATGTAAAAAATCATGTCAAATGAAACAGTTTATATTGTTTGTCATAAACTGATCCTTTCAACAAGCATGTATATAAAAAGGAATGTGCCTCATACATTAGTCACTCGTTGTCATTACTCTGATTAAGCACTTAGAGCCTGTATGTGAGCTTGTCATTCTTATAACTACATTATTGTCATACTTATCGTCAGTTTCATAGGCCCTACAATAGAACCCTGTAGGACTGAACAACATGTGCTAAAACAAACACTGCCCAAATAGTTCCAAATACTTTTGCATTAGTATTAATACTGAATAATTAACCTAGGGTTCAGGGGGCTAAACCAGTAAATAATAAGAAAGAGAGTTTCCGTAACAATGTGGATTAAGAAAGTTAATTTATTCAACTTACCCCTAAATATGAATAAATGTAAATACTTTACAAATATATAATGAGTTCTTGGCTTGTGTAGTACACTCCATAGGCAGTAGTGTGTCCAACAATAAAGACAGCATGGATCTTCTTTGTTTCTATGTGTGTTACTAGGTGTGGCTATGTGGAGGCAGTGTGGAGGTTATCCCCTGTTCAAGAATAGCCCACATTGAAAGAGCGCACAAGCCCTACACACAAGACCTGGCAACCCATGTGCGCAGGAATGCTCTGCGAGTGGCTGAGGTGTGGATGGGCGAGTTCAAGAACCATGTCTACATGGCCTGGAATATTCCACTACAGGTAAAATGAGCCAAGCAACAGAACATCTGGTTCAACATCAGAGTACATTTATAGGTTTGTTAAAGGAGATGATTCTATATATAATTAAGCACATTAAGGACTACCTATGTCTTCAGATTTGTGGAAAACCTTATCTAAATCTATATAGAATATATAGCTATATCGTTTCCACTATTGTAACAAAGTAACCATTTCAGTTCTACACTGTAATCCCACAATTTAGTCTGTTGTATGTCAAACTGGATATATCCCACGTGTTACTCAACTATTCTGAGCATGTTCTACAACTTTGAGTTGAATGAACCTAAAATAACTGAGTATAAAATTGACCTCTATGGCTTGTTTGTGAAAGACAACCTCTTTGAGTAAAAATCTATTTGCATGTTGGGCATGTCTTTTCCCCCACATTCACCCTCAGTGTGGTGTTGTCCCCTCAGGCTACATTCTGTTAGGTAGACTGCTGTTAACAGCAGGTCTCAGTGTTGTAGGCTCCCCTGTTGCTGAGTGTAGCTCTGTTTTGATTGAGTAGTGCAGTGTTCCCTCTTATATATTTAAGCTGCTAGAATGTTTAGTACCTTAAATGAGCTTAAATTAAACTATATTTGTTCATTAAAGCTTATCTTCATTTTTAAAGGCAATTAATTACATCTGTGTTTATGAGTTACGTTCACTCATCTGGGTTTAGAGTGTGTTTGTATATGTTCATGTGAAAACATTAGGGCACTCTGAACCTTTGTCTTTTTTAAACATACCGGACTATAAGCCGCACCGGAATATAAACCGCACCCGCAAAGTTTTAAAAAAAAAAAAAAAAAAAAAAACCTGGAAAAAAAGACAAAGCTGCACTTCATTATAAGCCGCATGGTTTAAAGCGTGGAAAAAAAGTGATGGCTTATAGTCCGGAAAATACGGTATTTAAGCATATGAATGTTTGAGCTTTGTTTTAACAATATTTAGAGATCAGGGAAAGACTCAAGTTTGCCAATGAACACCTAAACAAAGACCATGACAAATGAATCCAAAGTTGAATTATTTGGGCACAATAAAAATGTGCTTGACACAAACCAAACACATCAACTGAGCAGATGAACCTCATACCAACTGGAGGTGAAACATGGAGGGGGAAGTGTTCTATGCGGCTTGGCCTGGAGATCTCTCCATCATAGAAACCACTATGAAATCTTCTGTATCAGAGGGGGCTCGAGGAAAATATATGACCATTTGTAGAAAGACTGATGCTGAATCACACAGCTGAAAGAATTCCACACAGAGGAGAGGGAAAAATCTTTCTTCAGGTCAAACTTGCTCTTAATTTGCTACCACTTCGTTAATTTTTCTTTTTTAGAAAAGAAGCACAACAGACCTTTTTACCTTGTTAGTTCTGTCACTTTTAATATTGAGAACTACCATAGCGTCATCCTTAATGTTGATCATGTTTGAAAGTCCTGACTTCACCATACACCACAGTCATTGGGCAAATATGCTCATCTCACTCCCAGTGCATTGATTGCCCATTCATGTTGCCTCTAACCCTGACGTTCTGTAGAAGTTACTACTTTTCACTTTCTGGGCTGCATGGAGGAAAGGTAATACCCATAAAAAGCAGCTGTAAAGAAAAGAAAAAAAAGTTACAATGGGATCAAGTTGCTCAGCAGATTGTTAGTTGAACTAGCCTACTAGCTATAATTACCATCTTTAGTAAGGGCTGTCTTCTTGGGATGGAGATAAAATGCTGGTGGATTCAGAGGAAGCGATTTCTTCCGGCTGCTTTTACATAAATCCACGTCGGCTCGCTCCCTTTCGTTTGAGTCTTCGGGGTATTTGGCAATCTCATTAAATGTCTAGGTAGCAGACTTTAAATTATTCTTGTCTTTATAGATAAATGATTCAGGTTTTAGTTTTCCTCTTTGGCTCCCTGTCGTAGAAGCTACCCCACAGACTTTGTTGTCTAACTCCACTGGTGTGTTTGGACCCAGTGCCTTGGAGGGCTTGAGTTTAATGAAATCTTCATCCATTATAACCTTATTTTTGGCCCTCTTGGCAAAGTATTTCTCTACTCCAATGAAAACATTGTTACTGGTGGTAAAAGGCAGAGTCATGTGATACTTCAACAACCACTTCTGTCTTGGTGTATGTGTTTAGTTCCATACATGTGCTCACATGGCTGCTGAATATGAGTCTGTTCCTCACTACAGCTCAAAACAAAGAATAGCATGATTGTTTCAGGTCCCCAGCTCTGACACAATGGCAAGCACTGTGCCGTTATTTCCTATCGTACTATGTCAATGTTATCCTAAGATTTATTAACTTTTTGGGGTTTTAAAGAGTTTGCCAACAGATCACAAATTGATTAACAGCTTAGAGGTTGGTTGTCAGCTGAATAGATACAGATGAGAGAAGCAGAGGTAAATGCTGAGATTGAGAAATTAATAATAAGAGGGAAAAAAAAAAAAAAAAAGAAAAAAAACACATGTCCTTCAAACCAGACCCGACGCGACTCCCCATTAACCTTGTCCTAGCATGCTCACCTCTCGCCATGTCAGACTCGAGGCTTGGGGTGCCAACTCTTAGCCCCTCTCCCCAAATTTTCCCCACCTTTCGAGGGGTAGTCCTCTGGTGAGGGGGCAACCCGAGCACATCGTTTATGGTGCTTCTTACGGACACTTGTTTCAGCCACATCCTCCTGCCTCCTGTAACCAGTTGGCCTACTGTGGAGAGCCAGCCGGCTCATTTCAAATCTGGTGAACCCCACTACCTCCATGGTTAATCATGGTGAGCTGAACAGACAGACTAGAGAAGCGGCAGTAAACACTGGGGTTGAGAATTTTATAAAATAAAGGAAAACAAACCAACACGGATACTAACAAACAATGGTACTCATACGAAAAACACCAACAAAGACAAACAAAGGAACCGCTTGGGAACAGACTTACAAACGCTCAAACTGACAGAATCTCTCCTGACAAGCACCAAGATGAAAACAAAAGGACTAAAAGAGACAGAGTGAAATGAAGGGTCTTAAATACAAGACAACATTGGACACACCTGGAACAAACTGATTATGAAGGGGCAGGGTTACAAATGAGATACAGATGGGAATGGGTGGAGCAAGGGAGGAGACAGGACCAAAACAAACTCAAAGACTAGAACGGGACTAGAATGCGACAGAGAGATGAAATTGGTATTACTTTGTTGAACTTTAAGACTTACAACTGCTTTTTAACGGGTAAGAGGTCACTTTGTAGACATTCCTCACTTAGGGTGCTGTAAATTGTTATCTTTGGTACAATACAAATACTTTTTTTTTGTGCATTTATGGTTTATAGCTTCTGATTTACCGTATCCAATATTTAATTGAAATGTATTTTTTTAATTGGGGTCTGGTAAAATATTAGTTGGTTTTACTATTGTGTCAAATAATTAAAAAATACAAAAAATCAGTTGCTTGATTTGTTTTTTGTTGTTGTTTTTTTTTTGGGGGGGGAGGAATCATGCATTTTTTTGGTTTCTCTGTTGTAATTATGTATATAGTGTTATGTGTAGTGTACTTTTAATTAAACCTTTTAATGTTTAATATCTAATAGCTTGAGTCTTGATGAGAACTTGAAGTAAGAATTTCATTTTAAAGTGTCAGCATTGCGTTTCTCATGTAGAAATGAAATAAGTAATACTGTGCTTTGATTTAAAGACTAAACTGTGGTAGTCATTCACCTGTGTTCATAATATGTGTGTGTGTGTGTGTGTGTGTAGGGCTCTGGGATCGATATTGGGGATCTCAAGGAGAGAAAGCTCCTGAGGCACAGGCTGCAGTGTAAGCCTTTTCGCTGGTTCCTACACAACATTTACTCGGAAATGAGAACATACGCCGACACCATCGCCTATGGCGCGGTCAGTACATTCTCTCATGTCACTCAGGAGTAAATTGATTAGTTATATAAGAGGGCAGTAAGTACCATCTTGGCCATTCAGACCGTTTTTGTTCTGGAGGTTATTAGAGACCTTAGGCTTGTTCAGCAGAATGTAGTGCCAGATAAAGTTGCTTTCCAAGCAGTGAATAATAAAACATTTGTATTAATTATTATATTCCTGTCTCAGGGCAGGCTCTATTAACATTTGTAATTCCTCCATTTGTTCCAATCCTAGGCTGGCAGAGAAGTTTGTTAATTGCCGTTCTTTTGTGGAATACTATAATTAACAGCTCCATCATGAGGACAAAGCCAAGTTGAGCTCCAGGGCTTTCTGGATAGCATATTGGCCATTAGCAGGCGGTGCAAGAGAAATGCTTGCTGAATTAATAATCTGTCTCTTTCAGTTTTTTTTGTCCAAAAATTGGCGTGATCACTGGTTCTGTGTGTGTGTGTGTGTGTGTGTGTGTGTGTGTGTGTGTGTGTGTGTGTGTGTGTACACAGTTGAAGAATGGCTTGCAGCCAGATCTGTGTGTAGATCAGGGACCAGACACAGACAACATCCCCATCCTGTACCTCTGCCATGGGATGTCACCACAGGTTAGTGTCCAATCTTGTTCGTAGAATATGTATACCAACTGACCAGTAGGGTATGATTCTCATTGCTGTCCAAAGAAAAACATGTATCTCCAAAATTGTGGCTTTACAGGAGAAAGCAATAATGCACTTAAATTTAGTGGAAGTTATTGTAAAATAAGAGTATTTTAAGCAAATGATGGAACATTTATACTGGACCATTCACCATTCAACTCTCAGATTCACATTATGGAGAAAACTAAAATTGGACAAAAATGGAGATATGGTTTGGACAGCGATGAAATGAGCCAAGTACCACTTTATATTGAGACATGATCCATTTTAATGTATTAAAATATGTAATGTTCACCATATTGAACAATCAGATGCAGAAGTTTGGAAACTATGGCTAATACAATCATGTGATAAAGTCAGGAAAACCCATGCACGCCAATGACCTTAACATATTTAAATATATAAACATTTGATTTTTAACTGTAATGGGAGATGGAGATAATATAAATAAACTCATAAAAATGAAGAAATATCTTTATATATTTAAACATCTTTAGCACAATATAACTATTAGAAACACCCTGTATCCTAATAGCTGGTGTTTCTTCTTTTGGATGAAATAACGTCAATTAGATGTTTCCTATAACCATCTACAAGTCTCTGACATCGACTGGAAGAAAGATTTTCCCACTCCTCCATCAGCTGTCTGATGTTTCAGTGTCAATTTTTGTACAAACGGTGTTATATCTTCCTCAAACCCCCCTTTGATACCATAAAGATTTCAGGTTAAGATTAAAGGTTTCTATGATGGAGAAATGGCCAAAGCAGCCCCAAATCACTTCACAATTTGTATAAGGTTCTTGTTATCAAATGCTGTGTTTAGTTTGCTTCTGTTACTGTGTCCAGATAATTCAATGTTGGATTTATTTGTCCAAAGCACATTGATTTATAATTGTTCTGAGATCTTTTTAATTCCCTTCCCCGACTCCAATCATGGTCCAGTCATCTGCAGCTGATATCGTGGACCTGATACTAATGATTTCAGACATTTTAAATAGTAAAGTGGGATGGTCTCAACATTTTTTATTACATTTTTTTTACATTTCTAACATTTACATTTTACAAATTATTGTATTACCTATATAGCAAATTAACTGGTCCAAAACATTTTCATTATGTTTTTCAAAATGTTTGCTAAAATTACCTAAACAAGCTGCTTCCAGCAAGTTCTTCAGTTTCAACATCCTATAATGGTTATATTTTTCGTTTCTCCATGTTTCTCAACAAAGTTTCACAATCTCTGAATGGGTTTAAATCTAGTGGTTGTGCTGCCATGGACTTCACCTAAACTTCCACAGTCCTCAATCCGCTCCATACATTTAATGAACAGGGTGGCATGCAACCTTTCCATATTAGCATACAACCATTCCATACTGTCACGGAAGCTGTGCATATAAAATGTGCTGCATTCCATATCTAAATTATTTTTTTATATATTCATAATGCCCATAGATACTTCAGGTGTAATTATTCAATCCTGAATTCAGCCCTGAATATTGTCCTTATACCTCCAGATTCCACACAGTTGGAAGTGACTGGAGAAATGGTCAGATACATTCACTCTAAATTAGCTGGAATACATTATGGAATTGCTCTGCTTTGGCCCACGCTTGTCTCAGCTGTCACCTTGCAAGCTATTTTAGGAAAACTCTAATGATTGAATGCAAGTTTGACAGCCAAAGTACATGCCATTAAAACTGCACAGCGAAATTGTTACAATTCGACTCCCAACATCTAAACCCAGGAGAACTAATTTCATCCTGTGTTTATGTCAGTTTAACTTGGTGTTATTTGTATTGTTTGAAGTGATTACAGAAAATGCCTACGTAGCAAATGCAGCAATGCGTATACAGTATACTGGCTGCCTTCACTGCAGACCATTAAACATAATTTGCCAGTGCCTGTTGCAACTTTCTTCCCGTAGAGATACAGTTTAACTGTTTTTTTGTTTGTTTATTTTCTAAATGACGTGTAGAAATGCCTCTCAAAAGTACTGTTCAGGGAGGGTTAGAACTTTGAATGTTTTACCATTTTATATGATTTTACTGACATTTATGTACCAAAAAGGATTCATTTTAATTGGACCATTTTAATCTTCTCTTTACTTCTTAGAACTGAACAATTAAAGTGTATTTATACTGATATGGTTAGTAGATCAGATATTTCTGCATGCTATGTTTTTATTGGTGTATGAAACATGTACACAGGTTCTGTTCTTGTTGGAGTTGGAGTGCAAAAGCGATTTGGCTCGATAAGCCCTTATTATTGATGTTTTCTAAAACAGTAACACCAAATGGGAGTGATATGTGATTTATGACTCCCTGAACCAAACAATATCCACCTTGCTTCTTTAAAGTGGTAGTAACATCCTTGTGACTGGAAGGTTCCCAGTTTAGTACCCTGAACTGGTTGGCCCTTGAACAAGGCAATTAACTCCCCAACTGCTTCCTGGGTGCAATGGATTGGGCTGCCAAATACACGTTTATTTTAAACAGTTGTAACCACTGCCCAAGATTTGGTGCTATGCCCTTGGTATGTTTTAAAATGTATTATATACTTACGTTTACATTTTCTTGTTTAATCTGACACAAGATAAGACATTATCTCTCTTAATGAGAGAGATGCTGTACTGGAAATGCTTTCCATTGGAGATTATTCAAGCTGTATCTGTTCAGATGAACATCTGTGTCAGCAATGGATGCATATTAATGCAGCCGAATTCAGTGATGAGAATGTGTCTGCAGGTCTTTCTCACCAAATAGGTAATGAACTGTCTGACATTGGCAGCCAACTTAGACTACAATATGAAATTATGACTCAGCGATCACTTTTATAGAAAGTTATTAATTGGATGGCACCTCAAACTTTCCCCCTATTATTGAGACTTTTATGTGAAACCCTGGCTTGCTTTATCTCTCCGCAATCTGCTATGCTTGCACTTCTGTATGTGACCCCCCCACCCCACCACCACCACCACCACCCCTCTTTTTACGAGTGATTGCAATGTTTCATTGAGATATATTGGACAGTTCTGGCTGTCGTAAAGAAAAAGAAACCTACCTACTTTATTTTGATTCCATAAAAACGGATCATTATTTTCCTGCAAAAGCCCACCGCCCTTGTGGCGTTGGATGGATTGTGCTGCCCAGTTCTACAGCAGCAGGCAATGCAGACAGAAATATGCTGGAAAGTGCAAAGTTTGGCCTGGAGGATTCAGCAGCCCATGCCAATAGTGCTCACCCTCAGAGGGAGATGAGGATATATTGCAGAATCTGAGCTGACAGTGATGTTTATGGATGATAAGTTGGAGGCAGGTTCCAGAACCATTTCCACGGTAATGACACTCAATAAAGATAGATGCCTTGGACCATGACCACGGACAGTTTCTGTACCATCAGGAAATGGGGGAGTGGTCAGGCTGGCAGGGTTGGGCATTCTGAGGGTAATGGATGAGAGGAGAAAGAGAGAAGTAAAAAGTGAAAAACAGAGTGAGATAAATCGAGAGGATGAGGCACAAAGTAGAGAGAGAGAAAAAACTAGAGACATTAGAAGAGCATGGAGAGAGTAAAGTAAAAAATGATTGTAATGGTGCCAATATGTTCATGCTCCTTGTCTATTGGCAATACATCTTTATAGGGACTGGCAAAGCTGTGTGTGCATTTGCACTTCTGTATCAGCAATGTGTGCATCTTAAAGTAGCTGAATGCATTCTTTAGAAACAGTGTCTACAAACAATAAGGCAAGTGTACACTGTTTGATAACCATTAAGTTATATACCACAATATACACTGATCAGCCTTAAAATTATGACCATTCCTTGTTGATACACTTACTGTCCATTTTATCACCAGTGACCATTTTGTAGTTTTAAAAATACAGACTGTAGTCCATTTGTTTCTCTGCATACTTTTTTTTAGCTTCCTTTCACCCTGACCTTCAATGGTCGTGACCCCACAGGACCACCACAGAGCAGGAAATATATGGGTGGTGGGTCATTCTTAGCACTGCAGTAACACTGACATGGTGGTGGTATGTTTGTGTGTTGCACTGGTGTGAGTGTATAATGTGGTATATAGTGCTGCTGTTGTGTTTAAACCCCCTAGAGTCACTCCTAGTCTGAGAACAGTCCAGTAATCAGAATTATCCTGCCAGCAGCATCCTGTGTGCAACGTCCCATGAGCACTGATGAAGGATTAGAGGATGATCAGCAAAAACTGTTGCAGCAGCAGCTGAGCTTCTGTCTCTGACTTTTCACTACAAGGTGAAACAACTAGGTAGGAGTGTCTAATAAAGTGGTCAGGGAGTGAACAAAGTGTTTAAACACTCCAGCACAGTACACACTAACACACCACCATCAGGGCGATGTCACTACACTACAGTGCTGAGCATGACCCAGAACCCTCATAATACCTGAGTTGGACTACAGTCTGTTAGTGCAGAAGGACAAAGTGCTCCTGTATGGTTAGAGGAGCTGATAAATTGGAAATTGGACAGTGAATAGAAACAAAGTGGAGGTCATAATGTTATGGCTGATCAGTGTACACATACCACTGCAACTCTAGAGTAAGCGCAGAGAGAGAGTAAGCGCAGAGAGAGAGAGACAGAGAGAGAGAGAAATTTATACAGAGAGATAGGGAGGGAGTGAAAGAGGGAAGAAAGTTGGAGAAAAACAGTAGATAAAAGTGGAGAGGAAGGAAGTAAGGACAGGAAATACAAAGGGAGGAAAGGATTAGAGGGAATAAAGAAAGAAACAGCAAAGAAGGACAATAAATGAGGTGCGGGAGGGAAATTGCCAGGGGGAGAGTGTAAGGGATAGGAAAAGATCAGGGAATGAGGAAAACAGATGGGGAGAGACAGGACAGGAGAGGAAGAGAGAGAGAGAGAGAGAGAGAGAGAGAGAGAGAGACAGGAGAGAGTGGTGAGAGAGCTAACGGTTGTCAGTATAATTTTGTCCACTAAGCAGAAGTGCTGATTTCAGTGTTTTTGGAGAAGACACATTGGTGTCAAGTGATGCATTACAATATCTTCTCCAGCTGTGTCCAGACAGTGGCCAGTTTCTCCAGTGTAAAGGCAAAAACAGTAAGTTGTAAAATGCTGCAGATCATCTAGATCAGTGGATTTTAATCCTGGTACCACTACCCTGCAGGTCTAAGAGTTGCCTCTAATTCCAACACACCTGATCCAAATAACGAACCGATGAACCAAGTATGCCCATATGCAACCCAGACGTCCTGTTCAAATCCTCACATTAGTGCTCTCAAAACTAGTAGAAAGCCTTTCCTGGACAGTAGAGACTCCAGTTACTCTAACAAAAGTAGGATAGCCTATCTTTAAAACCCTTGATTTCAGAATGAATGAGATGGTGTCCCAATATTTTTGTTAATATAACACGTTATAATTAGTGTATATGATTTTAATATGAGACTCAAAAGAAGTAGCCAAGTCAGTGTGTCCAGTGTGTGTGTACTGTGTATACGTATGGTGCAGGGTCTCCAGCTCCGATACATCAACTAAGAGGTGCCTATGTTGGCCAGAATAGCATGGAATGTGATGTGGGGGAGAGAGTGGCATCTGCTCACGCAAAGAGAGCTTGTCCAGTTTTGCTCTGTCAGATTCCGGCTGCCGATGGCAAGCTGCATCGGAACATTGTGCTCGTGCATTGGACTACTCCGAGTCCTAGAATGACGTTCTAATTGTCAGTGTTGATGTCTAGTTGTCAACGCTGTTAAAATATTAAGGCTATATTAAAACCACAACACTCCTACCTTGTGACCGTTTGGGCTGCTGGAGGGACCAAGGAAGGCTCAAAGAGGCGAATTGCAGCTGAAATTGCCCCACATGGGAAATTTATTAAGGTTGTGTGCAACAACAGGAGGTGCTGGTGCTGGAGGCTGTGCAGAGATAGATAAGGAACGAGTGGCCAGGCTGCAGCAGGCTCCAGGATCCATGGCTGAGTCAGCTCTTGCAGGAGAGGAGAAAGATAGAACAGAAAAGAACAAGGAGAAAAAATAACACCACTTTTAGCCCACAATCTGAACATGAAGCATCACACTCACAACCACTCTACTGGCAGTGATTTCATTCTGGCATCGATGCAGGGGTGAACAAGGTACAGGTGTGCTCGTTAGAGTGTGCCAGCCATGTGTGCTTGTGAGGCTCTTTCTCGGAGCCATAAATCGGGCAGGACTTTCAGAACAGTGTTGCTGAACCAGCAGGGGTATTCAGCACCTTGGAGAGTATGGTACTGCTGGGACGGCTGTCTGGGCCCTGCCACAGAATAGAATCAATTTTAGTCCATAAATTCCAGACTGGCCCCAAATTAGACCCCATACCCACCTGGAACCAACTTGGCCCATGTTCCTCTCATGTGAGGCCTGCATGAGCATACTGGCTGGGAAGCCTAAACACTTATTGACAGACTTACATTTGAGGCACGTTATATAGGTTGTTTTGCTCAAAGACAATGGGCAAATCCAAGTTTTAAGTCTGGAATTCACTGGAACTGATATAAACTCATATAAAGTATTTTTTAATCATTTTAAAGATCTAAATAACTTCATGAACATTATAAAGATTAATTTATATAAATATTATGCCTATTTAAACTATGAAATTCCATAGTAATACCATTACATTCTGGCAAATATAACAGACAAAAAATCATATTCCAATATATTTTATCTTAACGATACAAGGTGTGAACAAAGTGTCACTGCATGAAATCCATTTTTACTATATTTAAACATATTTGACCTTAATTTCTTCTTCATACATAGTAACTCAACTTCATGCCAGAGCTCTGTCTTATTCCCCTTGTAACTGTGGGTGAGAATGTGAGTGGGGGTGGAGGGGAGCAGAGTGGAAGAGGAGCTGAGAGCAGGGGCTGGAGCAGTGTAAGGAAGCAGAATAAAGGTTTCCACAAGAATGAAACAGAACATTATTAAAAAACTGGCAAGTGCTCAGCTTCACGCACAAGATTGACAACAGAACAGTCAGTTACATTTATATAGTGTCTTTCTAGATATGCAAGAATGCTTCACAGTCAGCACTCTACACAATCACACTTAGCCAACACACACCAGCAGGAAGTGACAGCCAAAAGCACACAGTATACTCTCCTCTGGAAAAGGCTGTCCACTTGGAGGACTGCATAGAGCACTGGGGTAGGGTCCACCCAATCCACATCTGGACATACCAACATACATTCCCTCACAAACACATACACATTGAAATTATGATTTCAAGGTTGCAGTTACACCCAAAAAGCAATATATATAAAAATCCAGGATTTCCTGTTGGCCCAGGACCCAAATACAAAGGGAGAAGCTCAGTCAAAATGTAAGGAGTTTGTGTACCCGTTCTGTTCTGGGGAATCACAGTGTTAAAAGCGGACGTGGCGTGTCCAATGAAGAACATTCAGACATATGAATCATTGCTGTAAGTGGGTGACGGCAGTCTGGAGCATCTCAGGATTCATCTTGGGCCAGATACTGATGTATCACCACTTCATTATAAGTTTGCTAATATACCATGATTTTGGTATGTCCATAAAGCTACATTGTCATGTGCATGCATTGATAAGATGTATTAGTATGCACTGTTTCTAATTAATATGCACTAATGCAATAGGCCTGCACAATATATTGTTTCAGCATCAACATTGCAATGTGTTCATGGGCAATTGGCGCATCACAGGATGTGCAATGTGATGTAATGCTGATTACATTTTCACGCTACAATTTGGCTGACATTCTCATTTTCTATGACATCGAATTGAGGTGGATTGTATCTGCCCAGTATTATTTATTTCTCTCCAATCTTCAGTACACAGATGGCATTATTAATATAATGACTTCTAGAATGTCACATGAATAACAGAACAATTAAATATCATAATGTCAGTTTTTATCCAAATGTGAATTGTTCTGCGTCAACTCCTAGAATATGGAGACTGTTAGCTTCCCCCTCACTAGGTCCATGAAAGGTAACCGATTTATTTATTATTTTTATGTTCCTCAGTTGCTGAGCAGAGTCATGTGGCTTGGTTTGGGATTTTGCACAGATTTTATGACAAGACGGAACGTGAACAGCATTCATCTTCCCTGTCAGCAGATAGCAATCCACCCAATGGAGCATTATCTTCCAGTATAATAACAGAAAGGCTCTGAAGTACTAAGCAGTAATCCTCTTCCTGAGGCAAAAAAAACAAACAATTCCCCCACTGCTCAGGCCTTTATTTTTCTTTATTTAGTTCCTTTTCACTTCGTTGGCCACTGTTTTCCTCAAGAAGGTCCAGAAGGATCAGAACTGTGGATACAGCCTGTTTTTTGTTGCTTCACTGTGTTTATCCATTGCTGTGTCCACAGGACACTTTTAGTTAAAGTCTCTTTAAAGCATCTTTGTACACACATCATTCTGGAGTCCAAAGATTGAAACATTTCCCACGGCAAGGCTGTGAGTGTTGGAAATTGTTGAATTGTCTGATAAAAATAGCACAGGGTTGCGAGTCTGGCAGAGAGCATCTTCAGCTGCTCAACAAAACCAAGATCAATATGGACTCAGATCTGTCAGGAGGAGCATTCTCAATGGGAACTGTGCTGTATCTGATTTTAGAAAACAATTCTTAGTCGTGCTTAATGTTTGTGCGACTGCAGATGGTTTTGATGAACTGAATCCACTTCTTGATTCTTGTTCACTTCTAGGCTCCTCTGCCAAACCCATCATCTTTAAACCACTTTATAAGATACCAGATTCAGAATCACTGTTTCGTTTTCAACACTCTCTTAGAGTCGGTCTATGGAAGATTGCGTTATCACAGGCAATAATAGAAACAAGCGGTCCTTTTTGGATCATTATTTCACACTTGAAACACCTTCAAACAAGCACAGAATTTGTAGAATCCTGTGGAAAGTGACATTTGTAAGAGGAGGAAGTTGTCGTTGTGTACATTCTTGTGTACAATCTCAAACCTATTGATACAGAATGGAAATTGAATGTCTTTGTGTAACTAATTATGCAGTCCTGTAGATATGGGGTTGGTTGTGTGGGTTGTTAGAAAGCTGAAGAGTGTAACCATTTAGCTTTGCTCTGACTCTTTAATTTTAATTTAAAAAAAAAAAATGTTACTGTATTTTCCCTTCTGATGTGTGTTTAGTTCCAGTCTGTTTCTGCTGAGGAGGTCCAGATTGTTTTTTGAGGGAGAAGAAAATGGAGAGAAGAGATAGTAAAAGCTTAGTTTTAGCTTTTAACCTAGTACAGATCCAGTTTGGACTCCCATCTCTGGACACTGGCACTAGGGTTGGGTACCATTAATGTTTGAACTGATACATTACAGTTACTAGTACTTGGAATTCAGTACTAGTACTTAACAGTAGATTTTTCTGTACTTTGTTCTCTCTATAACAGAAAATGTAATTTGATGGTTAAAAAAAAATAAATAAATTGATGTGTGTAAATATAACAAGTTGAGAGTGTAATTAAATAATTTTGGGCATTCAGAATTGGTCTGTTTTACAAATTTTGCCTGATTTGCCTGATTACAAATATTGTTTGAAAAAAACAAGTTGGATCACTTCAAGTTTTAGGAAGAGCCACATTTGCTAGCCTTCACTCTCTCAGCACTGGAGGCATTGTGAAATAGGGTTCCTTGCTACTGGGTGGGATGGGATAACACTATAATATAATTACACTAACACTCATAAAGTACAAGCATGATGACTATATTACATGAAAAGACTAAAACTTACAAGATGACTTCCCAGAAATCAATAGACCTTCTCTGATGGCCTTAAAAGGCCCTCAGGGTTCTCCTCCAGATCTGAGTCCTGAAATGCTTTTAGGATCGTGTACAGAATATTCCTAAATCTGATTAGTCCCTGGTGGTCTAAATCTAAGAGTGTTTTTTTTTTTATAACCTAATCTAAGAACTGGTTTTAAGTGGCCTGTCTCAGAGTTTGGCAAGCCAACTAACACAGATTCTCTCTTTCAGGAAAGCCTTCTGTTCCAACAGGACACGGATTAAAATATCATTGTGATTGATTCAAGGCTTGGCAGGAGGGTACTTGTATTAATGGTCCAAAGCAAACACATAGCATATTGGAGGAATCTGTTTTTCTGATAAGATGCTTCCAATTACTGCACCGCCAGACCTTCACAGATATATTCATTAAAGCACAAAGCAGCTAACTCTGCACTAATTCCATCATCTGCTTCCATAAGATACATTTGTGCTAGAACAGGTTGGAATTATATTGCAGACTAAAAGACGTTGATGAAAGCAACATTCTTATTATGTAGGACAAGGAAGGGACAGGGAATTAAGGCATTAGAATGGCTGTCGTTTGATAAAAGTAAGCTGCCTTCAAAGATCACTCTCTCTTAAGCCTCTTACTGTACTGCAGCACACATCATATAGATGGAGATATGATTCATGCAGTTTTCAGAGGGAAGAAATGACTCTGATGAATTATTAAATATTTTCATATGTATGCAGACTAGTGTGATGGACAAGCTGGCCTAGAGTTGTTGTCCATTTGTTAATCTTTCCTACTGGATCTATTATGAAAGGTTTTCCTCTATAAAATGCCCAGAAGTGGGTGGCTTATCTTTAGTCATTCAGCTTATGCAACATGAGATTGGTGGGGGAAAAAATAATTGCTGTGTTATGTAATGAGATAAAGTTTGGGCAGGGATTAAAATGTTTTAAAAAAATATTCAAATTTGTGATATTTAAATAAAGTTCTTTGCAGACATCTTGAAAACTTTAAAACTGTGTCTTCTGAAACACTATATATAAACGTACACTAAACACCCATAACATTAATACCACCTCTTTATTTCTATTGTCCTTGTGCAATTTATCAGTTGTACTTAACATGACCAACACAACCTGTGCAACCACAGATGAGCTTCTGTCTCTGATGATTGGGCTATTCCATTTAGTTTTTAATGCACTTTTCCAAAATGCACAAAGACATGGTAGCTGGAAAACCTGCAATTGAAGCAGCAAACCTATATATTTGTGATTTCATGTATTGCACTGCTGTTTATTCTGCTGGTTAATTCAATAATTGTTTGAATTAGAAGGTGCACAAGACATCTTTTGGTCAGTACATATAGGTATTCTTTAAAGACAATGTTAAACACAGTGGATTCTTTTCATCATTGTGATTTAAGAATCACTGTAAACACTATAAAATCACTGGTTGGCCCCTATGTTCAGTGGAACAAATGCATTATTTATCTGTATTCTCATTCATAGTACAGACTGAATATGGCATTGCAGCTTTTAGTGATTGCACTGTATCTGTAGCAACATATATAAGTATTAAGATGGTTTTCTTCTGTTCTGTTGTAGAATGTGTACTACACCAGTTCTCTGCAGTTGCGCTTGGGTGTGCTGAGTCCAACCATTGATGATGATGATAATAAGTGCCTGGTGGATGTGAACGGACGCCCACGGCTGCTGGAGTGCAGCTACGCTAAAAACAAGCACATGAAGCTCTCCTGGATCTTTACTCAGGTTTGATCATATTCTGTGAGCCGCTGCAGCCTGGTGGTTGTGACTGGAAGGTTGCCGGTTGCCAGTTTGAATCCCTGAACTGGCAGGACATGACTGAAGCACCTTTGTGCAAGTCACTGAACTCCCCAACTCCCCAGCTCCTTGGGTGATGCGGATAGGGCTGCCCACCACTCCATGCATGTGTGCTCACTGCCCCCTGGTGTGTGAAGTCACTAGTGTGTATGTGTGCACCACTGTGTGTGGATGGGTTAAATGTGGAGAATTAATTCCTGTGTCTGCACAACACAGAGGGTTAAGAAGTATAATTACTATTACTACTTCAGTTCTACAACACCCTGCTTCTATGCAAAACCCCTGCTCATGTCCCTGTGTACCACTCTTCCCCTCCAGAATCCCTCACACCATGAACCACTGCAGTTTGGCACTTGTTTGACACCCAATCCACATTGTTTCTGGACTTTAATTCAACCCCCAAGTTCCATTTATGATGGTTTCAAATGTAAATGTATTGCCAAATCATGCTCTCAGGTTATATCCAGTATGTCGTGTAATACATTGATAAGATCATCCCACTTCCTTAAGCCCTACAATGCAACCTCTCTCAAACTCTTCTAACTGCTTTGATCCTTCTCTGAAGCACACTTTCCTTACACGCAATGGGAACACCTTATATAGTCAGTCAGGTACAGTAGTAAGGCCCGTCCTGGCTTACATCACGTATGGCCATGAAACTTGATTACTTTGCATGTCTCACAATCCCAGACCTACCCACCAAGTTTCATTCCTGTCAGTTGATTCCTTCTGGGTTCAACTTTATTTGGCAAAAACAAGAATCAAACCTGCATTCTGTATCAAACTGTCTGTTCGTTGAAGGCTGAGAACCATAGTAAACAGATGTATCCTGCACTGATTGATACGCAGAAGGCTAAAAGTCAGTGCTGTATGTGCGCAAGTTGGTGTGGAGGGCCAGCCTTTGCAGTCATCTGCAGTCATTATTTTCTTCCAGAGGGTCATCAGAACCCCCTTCACGTTAAAGGCCATTATTCTTGTCTAGCTCAATGCCTCATTAAACACTCCTGTCCCCCAAGCCTGGTCATTATTACACCACTGCTTTACCAGATCTTTAGTTAATGTCAAAATCACTGTCTGGGTCGAGGCAGTCCACACATTCCTCCAAGTTTCAGACATTAATCATGCGCTAGTACTAAATGACCAACTGAGGTCAGATAATAACTGCTATTATTTACATCAACATCAAACAAAAACTTGAGTAATATTTAATGCTGCTTTGAATCAGTTAGACACTGATTCATTAGTTTGTTTTAATTATACTGCTTGGGTTTTAAATGCTTTGTTAGCGTCAAGCTGATTGTGATATTTATTCTCTTCCCACACAGGGTTTAAAATGACCTAGTTTTATGTTTGTGACGGACTTTAAAGAGAGAGATTCTTCAGTAAAGCAAAAGTCCTCGTAGAAACGTTTGTCTACTCAGGGTCCATCTTGTCAGCCATACAAGACCAGACTTCTGGAACACTGTCTCTTTTAGACTTTGGAAATTTGAAATCACTGCTGAAATCTTTGCAGTATTTTAGTAATATTAGGCTGAATGTGCATATATATATATATATATATATATATATATATATATATATATATATATATATATTTGTTCCAATTGTAAATTAATTAATAATTTTAATTCATTTCAAACTCAAATTTGCATCAGTTCATATATGTCATATATGTAAGTTGAGTAATTGACAGCCCTGTTTACAGTCTAATAGAGAAATATCACAAATACCTTTATGATTCTTTCACTTGCCAGGCCCCCCCACTGGGACACCTGTGAATGTCTGGCAGATATTAAACATTCAGAATTCCATTGGGTTCCTTCTATATTAGTGTTGTGCCCCATGAACACCTCCTGTAATTGAATTCCCACACAGTTTTCCAGGACTGCAGACTGTCAATTTCTTCTCTTTCCCCTTGCCACCTTTTACCTTTGCTAGCCGAATAATGCATCATTTCTTTATTAGATATGAGTCAGGAATTAGCGGGTCAGTCTGTTCATGTTAGCAGGTGTCATCTCCAGGGTGTGTGCAGCATCCAATGCTGGTTATTATAGGCCAGTATGCCATCACCCTGAGAGCGCTGTCAGAGTGCACTAGTGATCCAGTACTATCCCACATCTGTGCTGACAATAGCAGGCGGATCAAAAGCGCTCAAGCTGACCCAGGAGACTGTCTGCGATTTCATACCTCAAATGAGGCAAGCGCTCCGCATGGACGTTTGATGCCGGCAGCTCTTCCCAGCGCATTCGGATGGAGAAAGAGAGTCAAATCCACCATGGCCAATTCCAGACTGTGAATTATTGATAATGGTGCCAATGAGAATGCGAATTGTCTTTGGGCCCGTGGGAAAAGCTCCCAAAAAGAGCTTAAATCTGCTTGTGTCTGCAACCATCTGCTTTTGTCCTCTAAGTGAGGCTGCTTCTGATCATTTTGGGTCCCTAAATTACATCCTACCTGAGGCCATACCTCCAGAGGTTGAGTAAAAAGTTACATTAACTAGGTTAAATACTGTAAACTCAAGCAGAGTTTTAATGATGGATTTGTTTGTTTCTTTGTTGAATGTTTTCAAGTAAGATATATACACTTTAATACTTCACTTTAATTCTGCCCACTCAGTGACCACTGATCCTCTAGAGGCTCTAATGGGCATCTCTGAACCAGCCCTGAGATCTATTAGCAAATGCTCTATTAAAATGGAGAGTAACAAGTTTTTACTGCATGGCATGAGGCAAAAAAAAAATAATACATGTAATATTAATGATTAAAGAAACAACTGCATGCATCTCCACGTTTTTTTATTATTATTATTGAGCAGCATCTTCCCTTTTAAAAGTTTGCAAAAGTTTGGACACTGTACTGAATCAGTACTTTGTAACGTTCACTTCAAGTTAGTCAGTGTTACTCTAGGTTGTCAATGTTGTATTTGACGTATATTTTGGGTCATTACCCCGACAGTTCCTAATATCATTTGATAACATGCATCAGATCTGATTTGCAAAAAAATTATCTGAGCCATTGAAACACACTGATTTATTTATTTATTTTATTTATTCAGGGCCCCAAAGCAATGGTTTATGCCAGAAGTGGGAACATGTAACTAAGTTGCAAGTAACAAGTCTTAAGTCTTGACTCTCAAGTCCTGAGTCAGGTTCCAAGTCAAGATCAGCAAGTCTGAGTAAAGTTGAGTCAAGATGGGCAAGTCAGAGTTAAGTTCCAAGTGAAGGTTGAGTTAAATCCCAAGTCAAGATTAACAAGTCAGAGTCAAGTCCCAAGTCCTAAACCTGAAGACCTAGTGAAGTCACCAAATGCAATGTCACATCAATACAACAACCAACAAACTAGTAGCAGTATATTCATTTCTAATGTAATGAAACAGATTGATAAAGTAAGTGTTCATTGCCAAAATTAGAAGAACCACTTTTAGTAGAGATGTGTGTGAGTGAAGAATAATGTAACATGATGTAAAGGTTCTTCACACTCACATCTCTTTTCCAATTCATTTAATTCTTTATGGAACCAGAAGTGATTCTTCTACGGCATCGCTCAAACAACCCTCTTTAGCACCTGTATTTATTCATGCAAGTTTAACAGTTGACAAATTATATTTTAATAATATGTAAAAGATAAAACGTACTTACTTACTGGACCCTTGACTCTGGGTCCCAAAGAGACAGTTTATACTGCTTATTAGCAAGTCCAGCCTTTAAGATCTGCTTGTGTGTATTTCTATATGTAGCTGTATGTAAGTTCGCTTACCATCATCCCTAAATGCATCACTGAGCTTTTGCTAACACGTGTCCTGACGAGATATTTTATTTAGTTTAAGAATGGTTTTGAGCAGCAGGTTTCTGCTGCTGGTGATGGTGTTATGATAAATTTAACAGGGGCGATGGTGAAGAGGATGAAAGTTGAACACATAACCCAGTGGAGAAGCAGCACATTTTGGTTCCCTCAGTGGGTTTATGTACAACACTAGTGTTCTGTAAAGGTGAACAGAACAGGGTTCTCTGTAGTGCAGAATGAGCTTTTTAATAACAATATATAAAGATTATATTACATTAAATCTCAAGACCTCGGTGGTGTAAAAGCTTACTTAAACCAAACAGAGTTCTGTGTTACCATTCAATTAATTAGTACCTAACATTACCAAACTTTCAAGCTCCACTGTAGGTACTTTTGGTGTTTTCGCCAAAATACTGTATAGAGTATTCTTGTTAATGTCTGTTAATTAGGTGTAGGGTCAAACGCCATATGTTAGCTTTTCTTGTTATTTTGTTTGTTTGAGGTTGGACCACAACTCAGACAGGAACACACAGAATGGTCTGTGGATAGATTGGTGATCAGGGTGAGAACAGAGTGCTTGAATCAAATAAAGAATATTCTCTTCCTTCATCATCATCATCATCTCCTCACACTTCCTCATCTAACAGCGAAAAGCTCACTCAACAAATGTATAGTGAAGCTCTATAATCATCTTTACCTTCTTAACTAAAAAGTAACAGCAAGAAAATGTATCTGCAACAGTGTACATAAAACTTTTGACAGATGTGCAGCTCAGCAACAATCTCAGTTTTTCCTTAATCCCTGAGGTACAAGAGATTACCGAGACCCAAAATAAAGATTCAAGCTAATTAATGGATCTCATTAGCTATGGTGTCTTAACTGTTCTCCATTTAATAAATACGCTTACCTTTAAACTTATTATTTAAATGCATTCTACAGGCGAATCGGCAGGAATACACTTTTATTTATTCAGAAAGAGCCCTAACTGTTTCCCATATGAACCACATCCTAATTCAGTATAATGTGATCACATGTGCTCGTCCTGTATATCATACTGTATATATATAAAGCCCTGTGTGTTAGTTTAAGTACAGAGGATTCATTCATATTCATTAAGGGAGTGTGCAGAGAGCCGTCATGCATAAATCAAATCTAAACAGGTTAAACACTCAGTGTTGAGGGAATTGCAGCTGGTTCTTGCTTTAACACTTTCTGGGTAATTATTTAGCAGAATCAATGACCACTGGACCTCCAGGGGCTCTAATGCACATCTCTGACCCACCCGCTCGCTTGTCTTTTAAAAATGAGTGAATGCTTCCAGACTGCTAAAAAATGTAGAAGAGCACTCTTTACTCTGTAACCTTTCTAAAGTAGTCTTTTGAGAAAGACAGAGAAAAAGACCGGAACTATGCTTATATGGACAGAAGTATTTGGACACCTGCTCATTATTTGTTTCCTTCGAAATCAAGGGCTTTAAGTGTTTGTCCTGCTTTTGTTGGAGCAACTGTCCAGGGATTGCTTTCTGATGGATTTTGGAATATTGCTGTGAGGATTTGGTTGCATTCAGCATGTCATGACGCTGGATGATCACCATTTCAATTCATACCCAACTCCACAACCTATCCCATCATTCCACAGAACACGGTTCCTCTGCTCCACAGCTCACTGATCTAAAATGATCTCGAATTAAAGTGGTGTAGAACCTTATATTAAAGCTTCACACAATTTAAACCTTTGAAATGTTGATGCTCAGATCTTCAGACCATAGTGGCATCACTATGGCATAACATCCCTTAGTGGCATAGTGACCCTATCAGCATCATTGCTGTGCTATAAATGGCCCACCACCCAAATAATACCCAGCAGACAGCGGTCTTGTGGTGTAGAGGGGAACGTGTGGTGAATTATGTATCAACAAGCGTAGTCTAACTGCTCACCGATACTGTATATAGCAGGTATAGTTTGTAACCAGTTACTGGAAGTACAAGTAAGCATCTCATCAATGAATTGCCCTAAATTGTTTTAGCAGTTATATTTATAGCATGGCTCTATGGTACCCTTTAACTCTACCCCCCTCACAGATGTTGTATCATATGGATGTGTACAGTAAGGCCTCTTGCCACACAGGGAAGCCTGTGTGTGATTTGGATTCCACATTATGTTAGATAATCGGATCAGTGTGGCGTTTGGCCTACAGCCCTGCTTTCATCTGTCAGCCTCACACAGTGTGCCTGGAGCAGTGGAAGAGAGCAGATTCTTGTTGGCACTCCTTCAAAACATTGGAGAAACATCACTTGTGATGTTACATTGTGTTCCATAGAGCTTCTATAGGGCCCTGCAATTACAGTGATGTCAGTGCAGCACTTCCCACATTAATGCATTTCTGAGCCAATGAGAGAGAGATATCAGGATGATCCTTTTTTTTATTTATAAAAGACTCCCGGGCCACATGCCAGCATGTACTACATTGATAATGACTTTAAATAACGGTAATTATCTTCAGTGGGTGGCTCAGTAGCCAGGTGTCGAGTTTTTATTGAACTGGGAAAATCTGCTTTTAGTATCAGCTCCCTGGTATCACTCAATCATTTTAGACATTTCTGTCTACCATTCAGCATGTGGCTGTTTTTCTTCATTTTGGTGTATTAATTTATCTATTTGTTTATTATTTATTATTATTATTATTATTTGGTTATAAGTGGTTTCACTACTTTTATTATTATAATTGCTATTATTATTATTTCAGCCATTTAAATTAGCTTTGCTTAGTGTGTAGGTTGGTTTTTATCTTTTTTTGTATCTTCTTGATGTGTTTACCTTACATTTGTCAAACATTATAGTTATAGTTATTGTATTTTTATCTTTACAGATTTTAATTGTCTGTCAACCATTTACAATGTATTTGTTTTCTTTAACTTTCTTAATGGAAAGAAAATTAATTTCTTCCACAATTACAAAAACAGAAAGGCAGAAGTGCAGACTCAGGCCTGAGGATTCAGAAGGCAGTGAAAATTCAGTACATACCTATATTTATGAATTATGTATTTCAATCAATTCTATTTACCTTAACACTTTGTCTTTTGCAGGGAGGTTCCATCCAGAACAGAGATTCAAAGCTCTGTCTTGAGTTGTTCCAGAACAGCAACTTGGAGCAGGGCTATCAGTTGGCCCTACAGAAATGCACTGGCCAAAAATGGATTATTACAAACATTCTGTCTGGTAAACTCTGAGGCTGAAGCTGCATATGGCACTGGACTTAAAGACTGGAATTAAAGACTGGAATTACTCCCATTTATTAGAACTACTACATTTGGACTGACAGTGAAATCATTGCTTTGTTCTTTTATATCCAGTGTGAATATGACTGGATTTTGAACAGAAAAGAAACAGATGAAGATGAATCTGGAGCTGTGTGAGATGCTTACACAGCCATTCCCACAAGAGCCACATGTTAATGGTTAGTGTAATCTCACAACAAATCCAATCAGGAAAAAGGAAGAAAAACAAACGCAGCTAAAGCAATCTAAATGCAGCAGAACTGTGAACAAAACAGTGAGGTATTGCGATATGTACAACATTTCCACATCACTGAAAATAACTTCACTTTCATGCAAAAACCTTTCATTCAGTTCTTATCTTTTGAATCCTGTAATTCAAGGGTAGAGAACTCTGGACCTGCCAACTTTGTTCACTTTCTACTGATTCCCCTGCTCTGATAATTAACAGGTGAGTTGAAAAAGGTGTACTTATGCAGGATGAGCGCAGAACTGTGCATGAGTCCAGCCCTCCAGGACCCGGTTCCATTGAAAGTTAATTTTATTTTATTTTTTCCTTTAGCTTTAAAGTTCCCATTTTGCATATACAAGGTTTTTGCATAACAGTGACAATATATTACATTAACAGTTTCAGCAGTGGTTGAGAAGGGTGTATCTGCAGCCCCAATAGTACAGTACTCTCACAGCCCCTTACTGTCAGTAATTACTGCTAGTTCAGTTCCTTACAAGTGTGCCTCTAGTGGTTCATTTCAGAATCACAGCCACAGTTTCCTGCCCTTCTGAGACAATTATAGCATGACTAAAATATAAAGTACAGGCAATTTGTATGTGTTTTTTTTATATCTTTCTGGCCAAAACTGAAGAAAACTAGCTAACAAGCTAAAACGCCCAATACACTACAGCATATCTTTATCATAACACAAACCTGCATTCTGGGTTAACATGCTGAGTCGCACTCATAAAAGCTGTCACCAAACTATTGCCACACTTTGTTCTTTGGTAATGTCGTTAAAATTGTCTCAGAAGGCCGAGAATCATTTCAGCAATTCTGAAATGAACCACTAGAGGCATACTTTTAAGGAACTGATTGAGGGAATCTGACCGTAAGGGACTGACAGTGCGTTTGTAACACTGAGGGGCTTCTAGAAATGTAGGAATGTATACATTTGAATGCATCCCGTTTATCAGTGTGATATTTTATACTGCTGAATCCTGAAAACACACTGATGTTTATGTTCTTCACCCAAAGACATCATGAAATAATTGTTAAAGAGTCTGTTTATGGTTGGTCGATTACAGAGGTCTGAATTGCTTGAATGTATTTTACAATTGTCTGTCATACATCTGTCAAGTGTTTTTAGTACTTTTTGCTACTATGTAGCATGTGTTTTCATTTCATTTAAATTTTTCTTTAACTTGTGTCTCAGGTTTGGAGCTGACCTATTACACCATTCATTTATAATTTATGATGACACAAAATTATATTTTATAAATAGTATTTATAAGAACTTTATTAAAATGTTGAAGGAAGTGTGATTTTTATACTGACTGGTCACTTTATTGGTAATTCTTACAATAATTTTGTGCAAAGTTATTACTGGAGAAGGAATGTCAGTCAGTGTTTATCCTACACACTTGCATAGGGTTGCAATGGATCCAGAGACTACCTGGAATCATTGGGTGCCAGGCAAGAATACCCCCTTTACAGGGTGCCAGTCCATGACAGGTATTACAGATATTACTACAGAGCCATTTTTTTCTTTGGACAATGACATGATACTGGTGGTTTCCACGCTAGCCATTTAACATGTTGCAAGATTTTCATTTACCTCCATCTCTAAACGATTCTCCTTTCTCTCTGCCATCGTGCCGTGCTCTCAACGCAGCCTACAAGCATCTGCTCTCAGTCACATGATGGCAACAATGCAGAGCTGCGGATGAGGAGGTGAAAAGTGTATGTGTAAGACATGAAAGGTGCAGTGTGTGCACAGACATGTCTACTATTTGACGAAAACAATGTACAGAACACAGGAGAGAAATGGAAACTAAAGTATCCATCTTTTCACACTAGTACCAGCGCTGGTATCGATACTATTCATATTTGGATCAATCTGCCCATTTCTTATTTGTGGGGCTGAGTATGATCACAACCTTTTTTTCAGCATTCAAACAGACTGGAGAGCATTTTACAAAACCTGTACTGCATTGAAATCATACACATCTCCTTTCATTCTTACAACCTGAGATCCGCACTTTGTGGGATTATCAGTTCAGAAAACAGCTCAAATTACAGATCAATTCCAACTGAATTAAATACCAATTTAAATGCCAAAGCAGCCTTTTTAGTGCATAGTTACTGCTCTGTCCATGTGCATATGCTCAAGCTGCATGCAGACCCTGATTAGTGAGAAGGGGTGATGTCCAGGTATAGGGTTATAGAGGAAAATTAATAGGGATTTTTGAGATTTAAAGTGTTTTTTAGTCCTTTTGATCAAAACATGGTGAAATTTGTACAAATATTTAATGCTGTCAAGATTTACATCTCAAATGAAGAAATAGAGTAAATCTAATGAAAATAACATCAGTGACTCCTATAAATATGTTTCAAAATAAAACATCCCACAAATTTGGCCTAGAGTTTTAAAGGTTAACTAGGGAACTTGTGTACTTCTGCCACCTCTGCCTAGCCAACTCTCAGTGGTCCCTTTGTGACTACAGAGCTGCTCCTTGCTAGATCTATTTTTTCCTGGAACCCTGCCAGTATACCTAATACACTCAGACCTGCACCACACATTACCATGTAGGTGTCCTTACTGTGCTGACAGTTGTCCATTACCCAAACAAAATCTGAGAAACTGCCTTTGTACAGTCACTTTCCAACTGATGGACAGGGTAAAATGGGCTACAGTAACTGTAAACAGTGCACTTATATTGACCGTGTTTCCAATAAAATTGCCAATAAATGTAGGCATAGGGTTTGTTGCTTTGTTGGAGTGCCCTTTTTATTACAGTCCAGACCAGGAAGGGTTTTGTTTGTCTACTTATAAAGGCCGCTTTATGATGGGCAGACATTAAAGATCATTTTCATTTCAAGTCATTTTCTGCTCAGCGAAAATCGCAGCCCCCTCACAGCGCTCTGTTCTGAGACTCAGGGGACAAAACCCTCCACATTAATCAAAAGCTGCTGATGGCTTGTATACCTAAAAGAGCTTGCTTCCCCCAGTACCATCATAGCATAAAGATCATTAGAAGAGGGTTGAGCAGAAATGAGTTTCAGTGCCGTCGTGACAAGTTGAGATGAATTTAATACTCCTGAGCATTACATAGAACAAGCCCAGAACATTTAACCCTCTACCTTCAGAAAATTACTTTACAATTTTTGGGGGAATAAATCAAAAGTCAGAGGTTTTTACACAGGAAATGTTGGTTCCATGCAAATTAAATACATTTCATGTCCAAATGTTATGAACACTCATTCTAATCAATGCATTCAGCCACTTTGAGTTACACACATTGCTGACAAAGATGTGCAAATCCAACCAATTCAACTAAAACAATGTTGACTCTACTAAAACAAGTAAAACAAGGTTTTACTAATTCTGTTTATACTATTACTTCTAATCTGTCGATTATACCTTCACAGTCTATTAATATAATATATTGTGATGTGCATGGCACACGGCACCTCCTGGGCACATTAACCCCCTCCTCAAACTCTAGTTAGGCTAAACTGCCTCTGAGGGAAGGGTGTAGTGAGTGAGTGAGTGAATGAGTGAGTTTTTTTATGATGTCATAAACCCAAGTCAGATGCAAGCCTTTTTGATTTACTTTTGGTCAATATGGATTATGGTTTATGAAACCCAGAAATCCAGTACCTCAAATTATATAAATTTGATTTTAAATACTATTCAAACAGTATAAATACAGTGTCAATTTCATATGCAACCACTATCATGAAAAACTGCTGACCTAATAGTTGTCCAGAAGACACCCTCCACAAAGTGGGTAAGACACAAAGGTCATCACTGGCTCTTCTGTATCAAAGTAAATGAATGGAAAGTTGCTTGGAATGGGGAAATGTGGTGGGAAGAGGTGCACAAGCAACAGGAACGACCACAGCCTTGAGAAGATTCTGAAGAAAAATCAAATCAAGAACTTTGCACATACATCTACAGGAAAAGGGCTACATTATTTAAAAGGTACAGAACTAGACTGTTACTCAGTGCTCCAAAGTCCTCTTTTCAGAAGTCCTACAGTCTCAACTCAAGCTTAGAGTCTGCAGGAAGAGTGGAGAGATACGGAATTCAAGGTATCTGAAATCCAGTGTGATGTTTTATGGTGCCATGTCATCTGCTGGTGTTGATCTAACTGTGCTTTATCACATCCAAACTCAATACAGCATCTACCTGAAAATTTAAGAGCTTCATACTTCCATCTGCTGGCAAACTTATTGAGATTCTGACTTTCTTTTCCAACAGGCCTGCCCACAGTGCCAAAACTTCTACCAAATGGTTTCCTGACCATTACACTACTGATACATCAGCCAGCCAACTCTACAGACCATAACCACATGAGAATCTGTGGGATATTGTCAAAAGGAAGACGAGAAACACCCAATACAGAAATGAAGAGAACTTGAAAGCCACTATCAAATCAACCCGGGTTTCAGTAACATCTCAGCAGGGCTACAAGCTGAATGCTTCCATGCCACGCTGTGTTGATACAGTCATTTGTGGTTCAGCCAAGAAGCGTGAGTGTACAAATGAACATACTGGTCAGAAGTTGAACATTTCTGTACTGTTCTTCCTTTTCTGTTCAGTATTATGAAACATTCCATTAATATGAGATACTGGATTTCTGACTATCCATAATATGTAAAAAAAAAAAAAAAAAAGTGAAGAATTTCACATATTGTTACTGTCCAGTGGAACCATACATTGCCATTTGCAGTTTTCTGGGTGAATAGACCAATAGAAATTCTATAAATAATTATTATTTACTCTCATTTTACATTAGTTTCCAATCAAAATGACAAACGTTTTCCCTCTCCTGTGATGTCATTATTTTGGAGATACAAGTTTTTAATTTAACATTGACAATATACTATACATCAGGTTAACTTTTTGAATAAAATTCTTAAAACTATTTGTTTCCAGAATATTCTTGTTTTTGAGATGTATTAGTATATTAAATTACACAAGAATATGGTATTTCTTGTTTTCTGAGTTTTAGACAGATTGTGACATTTTGGTGAACATACACCACACCCCCAAGTTACACACTGTTTGTTTATTTATTTATTTATTTATTTATTTATTTAACTTTATTATTAAATTAATAAATACATTCCTAAATCTTAAGAATTACAGCTCAAATAAACTGTTGCCAGACAACTGTTAAATCTAGGCTTTTATGTTACACAACTAGTAATCTCCTAACATCTATGCATGTGCTGGAAAACAGCAAGTGGCATCTGTCAGTATCTTTACAGAAGCGCTACATGCTGAACTTGAATGGAGAACACTTCTTATACTTGAAGAAAGAACCTGACATGAGGCATGAAGATAACATGTTATAACCCAAAGTGAACTTCTTTTGAAGATAACAAACCAGAACTAATTTACAAACCAATAAAACAGTTAAAAGGGGAAATTAAATGCAATGCAAATCAAAAGCTTCACCCTCCAGCTGATTTTTGATTTGCATTTCATTCCAGAGGACCCCTAAGAAGTGTCCTTATGTTCCCTAAACACTATTATGGGCTGTGAGGTGAGGAAACTTCAGTTAATTAAATCCCTTCATTTGGAATGTCCTCCAGTGTCATCAGCAAATGACCAGGAGTGAGATTTTCCATCAAACACTGTCTTGCATGACTTTTAATTAATTAAACTATTTGTTAATTAGTTATAGTTAGATTGAGTTGCTATATAACAAAATAGTGCATAAAAAAGTGACTATTTTCTGAGTCATAAGAAAGAGATGTTCAGTATACTTTACACAGTTTCATGCTTCCAACACATGAACATCAAGACCTAACTGTTCATTTGTTGAGTAACATGTGCACCCTACCACCTTAAGGTGAAATCAGATACTACTTTTGTCACATGTGCAATGAAACATGAACCTTCAATAGAAACACTGATTTACAACTGTGTGTACTGATGTAAGCTCAAGCACACATTACCATCACATAGGTCACACACATACCTGTTCACACCTGTGTGCTGTCCACAGGGGGCAAAAGAGTAAAGAGACTGAACTCTGGGTTTTTACTCACCTGGGTGAGTCCACCTCTGGTATTAGGAGAGGGGAGATTGGACTTGAAAAAGGGCTAAAAATGAAGTGAGTATACTTACAGTCCTTGTTTGATAAAAAAATGACATGATGAATGTGTTTGTGAATGGTGCTTATTAATGACGAGTGTTGAATGTGATTGTGTATCAACAATTATTTTACATTGAATTAAGTACATTACCTGTGCTAATATTGGTAGAACCCAGGGGGAGGGGCTACCTGTATATAAACCTGCTCTGAGTAAGGGGTAGGGATTGGAGACATTGTGATTGTGTATACCTGTGGGAAAAGACCTTTTTGTGATTTTGAAGTCATTGGTCAGTGTCACTGAAGTTAGTGGGGCCTTTTTGCATTATTGTTATTATTGTTATTATTATTATTGTTATTATTATTGTTGTTATTATTATTATTGTTGTTATTATTATTGTTGTTATTATTATTGTTGTTATTATTATTGTTATTATTATATTTTTTTTATTTATTTAATTATTTAATTATATTATATATTTTTAATGTGCAGTTGTATATATGTAAATAGTTGTTTTGCTTACTAAACTGGTGGTCTACCAAAATTTCCCTTCTGCCTGCTCCATTTATCGGGGGCCTCTGACTACTTGCCCAACACTACCCGTGAAGTGGGCTTTGACCCCTACGGTTTAAGTACCTTACTTAATCACACTGTTATCGGTCAAAATGCTCACATTACACAGTACTAAACATTGTCTTTGGTTAGTGGCTCATTTGGTAATTGAGACCTTTTGCAATATTTTCTTCTTTGTCTGCAACTGTTGGTCAACAACAGTTGATTGTTTGAGATGCCCAGTATGAAGGTTGGTCTGTAATCAGATTTTTTGTTTGCTTTTTTGTGCTAGTTCGCTGTTTTGTTCTATATGGCACATTCTATTGTTTCGATTTCAAACTTGTAAAAATCAAAGAACTCTTTTTTTGGTGCTTATATAGCACAAACAATAGTCTTTGTTTTCACCCACCACCTAATGGTAAGACATGACACATTAAGGCCTAACTATTCTGCTGCTCTTACTTTACACCTAGTTGTCACATTCATTGATAGGAATGTCCATACATAACTGTGTCCTTGAAACTGTGTCCTCGAAGCATCTTCATGCCTGAAATAAGAATACCACCTTAATCCTGTCAAACCCTGAAGACGAGGACATGAAAGGGGAACCAGGATGTCAGGATATTAAAAGCCTCTAAAGTTTCAACCCTCGTGTCATCAGGAGGTACAACAAACAATAAAAAATAATCCCAGAAAACGTTCAGTAGTCTCAGTAAAGGTTTCAAATAAAGGTATTCTTTCTCCTGGCTTTGAGAGGTTTTTTAGACACGCTCATCAACCTAATGTGATTTGTGAACATTCTTTTCAATTAAAAATAATTTTTCATATCAGGAACTTTACAGTGGTGAATACATACAGTTATGCCATCCACCTAGTTAGGGTAAAAAATGTAAACAATAGACCCATAGGAATGGGATTTTATTTATTTATATTATTTTATTTTATTTTATTTTCACCAGCAAATTTGTATGAAACAATTACCCTGATCCCCTGTATCATCCCCCTATCACACATGTGAGGCTCCTGACGCCAAGAGGGAGAGAACAAGCACATGCTTCAACTCCAAGACATGTGATGTGTCTGCCTACCACCTCTTTTCAAGATGCTGCCATTTGCATCCCTCGCCAGACAGCCTTCACGCTTCGATGAGAGCCCACGGTTCTGATGTAATGGTTGACAGATGCCTGGGTCGACCAGCATCACACTGAGTATGTGATGTGGGGAGAGAGTGCAATCTACCCGTGAAAAAGAGCAGGCCAATTTTGCTCTTCCTCTGGACCCCAGCTGCCGAACTCGTGATCCTCGGTTCATAGTGGTAGCGCCTTACCACGCTGAGCCACTCGGGACCTAGGAATAGGAATTTTGTCTTCTGCATTTAACCCATCCACGCAGTTATACACATGCTAGTGAAATCACATATTATGGTGCAGTGAGCACACATGCCTGGAGCAGTGGGCAACCCCATCAATCATGTCCTGCCAGTTCAGGGAATCAAACGGTCAACCTTCTATTCATAAGGCTGGTTCCCTAACCACCAGGCCAAAGACATCTGTAGATGATTGTTTTAGGGTGGTCTGTCCCAGCTGGCGGTGTCCCCCCATTTTTACCTTGTCCTTTGTTTTGTTATCCTTTAGTTGCCTATTTGTTTTTTTCTGGCTGTAATTTGGATAGTTGTGTGTTTCTGTTTTCTTTGGGCAATTTTTTTTGCCAGTTTGTGTGATTTGTCTTTCTCTCTTGGAGGGTAGAACAGGTAGCAGGTGCATTCTCCCTCCTCAGGTCTGTCACCCACACCATGGGTTGTACTTATAAATGTTGTTGTCATTGTGTTCACTTCTGGAGTGGGTATTCAAATAAAGTCTTGTCATTTATATTAACCCATTTTTGTCTAGGGGTTGTGCACTGCCTCACCTACAGCCCTTCCTCCCCCTACACACCATAGTTACCGTCCCTGCCATTCCTTTAGGCCAAGAGACACATCTTTGCTACATTATCACCATCTCTTCCAGGCCTGAATGTAGCTGATCTACAAATAGTGTATAATTTTGTTAACTGCATCACTTTTTCAGGCATCCATGTGTAACATGGCATATGTTGATAGCAGCTGTCTCTCCAGATCTAGAGCCCTGTGGTGTGTTTAGGATCTTGCTATTGGGTCATAAATGTTATTTGCATGTTAGTTTGGCAAGCATAGAGGTCAAGTGTGGGCAGTTCTGTAACTTGTATTTTAAGGACTGGAGTGGACAAAAGGTACAGAAATCGGAGCCGGTCATGGGTAAAATACTATTTTTTTTAAAGATTGGCCAGAATGCTCAATAAAGTGAGAGGAAAAAATTAAGAGAGAATTTAGAAAGGTGAAGAGAAGGATAGGAGAAAAGGGAATATAAAATACACAAAATTGAAACTGCCCCACAGTCACAAGTGTATAAGAGATGGTTGTATAAGCAGGGTAATGGGTTTTATTCTATGGAAGAGATGTTCCAATATCCAGCAACTGGAGTTGCCCCCCCAAAAAAAGAAAAATAGATGTCACCGTCTAATTAACCTACAGGGGCGGAAAGGGTTAAATCATGTTCTCTACTTGAGTCCTGCCTCCATGTAACACATTTGGCCA
This sequence comes from Acestrorhynchus altus, assembly GCA_034509495.1. Taxonomy (NCBI): domain Eukaryota; kingdom Metazoa; phylum Chordata; class Actinopteri; order Characiformes; family Acestrorhynchidae; genus Acestrorhynchus; species Acestrorhynchus altus. The sequence goes on from CM067512.1 coordinate 26,111,584, forward strand.
GTGTGATTGTGTCTTTCCGTACTGTCACAGACTCTGTAGCTCTGGAAGGAAAACTGTACAGCAGGGTTACCAGGTTTGTGGTTTCCCGCCAAATTGGGCTTGTATTAAAAATCGTATGCAGTCACGGGTGAAAATTCTAAGGTTTTTGGGCTACTTTCACAAATTTACCCTGTCTGACAAAATTATTCCATTACAAACACAATGAAAATGAAAATGATGTTTTTGGTGATGTGTTACTGATGTTGATTGTGTTACACAGCTGACTGGAGTTTGGAAAGGAGGAGTCCTGACAGAACTTCAGTGAAGACCTGACTAACAGTTCAAAATAGCTCATGTAACCTGAAATTCTAATGACCAGGAAATGTAAAGAACAACATTATAACAAAGAGGATTGTAAGATAGAAGAGAATACACGAGGAAAGAACAGAAAGGAGTCAGATTCAGTTTTTAGACTTGTGTTTCTATTAAATGTTTTGACTGGGACTTGAAATTACTATAAAAGATTAGATTATAATACTAAAAATATAACACTAAACAAAATGCTTAACAATGAAGAAATGAACTGAATGAAGAATAAAAACTAAAAAGATGGCAGGAGATTTAATGTGCTCCACTGATACATATATATATATATATATTACTGCACCTGGCAACTCCGGTCATATGGGAGACTTACTGGGCAAAACTCAGATACAATGTGGGTGATACTTGGGTGTCAAATGTGAGTGAGGATGGCAGCAAAAAAAGAAGGTCGACATAAGGTGCTATTTTTCAATTAAAAGTATAAGTCACTTAAGGTCAAATTCACTGATGAGATGAGTCCATCATAATCATATTGCTGATGTAGCGGTTTCATTTGCACTACGGCTAAAGTAAACTAAGGTCATAATTACTTTGTCAGTCATTAGTTTTAATTCATTAATAATATGATGTCATTGAGATTCCTACCAATGTCAAGAGCAAATCTAGTCATCAGATTTATCACCAATTGAACATTTAAGGGACCTTCGGCTTTTCAACCTACGATTGTATAGGATCTACAGGCCCAGCTGCAACATCAGCTACAAATGTGCTACAGGTTGCCATACAGAACCTGTATGCCTCAATGCCCAACCATTTCTCTTCTTGTATCCAGGCTAGAGGCCCAACATACAATACCCAAGGAGGGCTTTACAGCTGGCAGCACTGAATATTTAAACAATCAACTAATGCTTTAAATTCACAATTTCAGCCACAGTCATGTCAACTCAGACTAAAGCTATTTTTCACCTGGTATCATTACTGCTGAATAGATCTGAAACACACCTGGTCCTGATGCCATTCCTGCTGAATACCTGACAGATTGCATTTACTGCTGACTAACCAGGCTAATCTAATATAAGCACCGTGCTCATTAATTCTGAGCCTAATCATTAATCAAGGTTACTGAGAAGGAAGCCAGACCATTTCACTGTTTCTTGGATGAGAATATTAAAATGTTCCTGACCACCAGGAGCCAGGAGCACTCTCAGAGATCTTGTTACCATTCCAGGGAAACGCTGGGTCAGCAGCTGTGAACCTGGAAATCATAGCCCCAGAGGCTGAGAAGAAGCCTGAGCTTCTGACTTTATTAAATCAGAGAATCTCCAGAGAGGAGACATTGTGTGGGTTTATCTGCTTCATGCAGCTGTGGGGGGATGGAGCCAAGCAATTAAAAAGTTCTCAAGACAGACAAAAAGTGCATTTATCAATATAATATAACAGCGGGGGGAATTACTTTCGGGTGATACAGCCATTTGCTTAGCACACTCAATACACTGTAAAACATGCACTGTATAATGTATTACAGCAAAAGTAATGTCAGCCACAAACCACTACATGACCCACACGAGACACTGTAAACTGGGTGAGTGGCGTGACAAACAACTCTGAGCAAACGTCTCCAAAACAAAGATAAGACAAAAACATTGTTAACTCTTAATATAAGTTAATGAACAAGATGTTATTCCAAAAGAATATCGGAGCGCTTCTGTTGGTACATATTTCAGGAAATTTTCAGGCAATAAAAAACTGAGATACATTGTTTTAATAGGATAGGATAGGATAGAACTTTATTGATCCCTTGGAAGGGTTCCCTCAGGGAAATTAAGGGATTAATATCACAGCAAATATAGTGTTTTTGTGCTTGGGACCTCCCACACCTGAATCAGCTCTTAAGACTGAGGCTGAACACTGGCCAGTATGGACATTCCATTTCCAAAATTGTGCAGGCATTTCACATCCACAGTGTCATGTGTATTGCAGGAATATGTCATAATAGGCATTACCACCCACACTGGACAGCGAAGTGGTTGCCCACAGGTGCTTAATGATTGGGATTGGCTGTATGAAAAAACAAGCAACTTAGAAATCACATTGTTTTAGGCTGACGATTCATGTGTGTCACAGACCCCATGAAGCCATGGAACCCAGCTGTCAACAGAGCACTGTGCAGGTTGGTAATGGTTCCATAGTGGAGTCCACTTGTCCACCTAACCACCTGTGCGTTATGTGTTTCACTGTTGATCATATGTAGCTCTTTGTGGACTTTTACCCCCACAGCAATTGGATATTCTAACAGTAGAATCCAGAACGGGTTATTGGTTGTAAAATTGAAAATTAATGTCACCTTGCCATGAGCATGCTGGCCTCACTCACAAGGTAACACCTCACAACTTAAACAAGTGTGGGGGTTCCTAACCCTGAGGTATCTTTGTTATTAATTTACATGTTGATATCAAACTTGGGTAAGAAAGTGTTTCAGAAAATACTGTTAACATTTGTTATGAATAATACTGTATTATTTATTGTTTCACTGTTGACAGTAACAGATTTCATGGGAATATGATAAGTCCAGTTTTCCCAGTTTTATGTAAAACTTCCTATATGTTGGCTGTTGTCTTCCTGTACTAATCCCCTCACTTATCAGACCACATCTGTACCACTGTGTAAATTATACCTGAAAAGCCAACACAGTTGTATTCAAAATAACAAAACTAGGGATTCTAGACCAAAGAATCTCAACCCTGGAATACCAACTGGAATACCAACAGTCAAGTAGTTGCCTGCTCTAAAACACCAACTTTAGAACATCCAGAATTGGGAACCACAGTTGTAGATGTTGGGATGAATGAGTTGAGTATGAAGTTACAAGATGTGATCTGTAACCTGACTTTTCAGATTTCCTGCCCGTACATAATGTTAAACTAGTCGGTGATGTGCTTTTCTGTAATCTCTGTGCATTTAAAAGGGCCATATTCCTCATTGTCTTATATTTTATTCATGCCTCTGTGGTCCATTTATAACATCTGTTAGATGATGTACTAAAAGTATAATGTATAATTCATAGGCCATAATTCATTTTTACATGAGCATTGTCCAACCCCTCTTTATATCTTAGAATTAAACAGGCTGTTTTTGTAGTTGTGTCTTTAAGACTGCGGTATATAAAAGATGTCTGTTCTAATTGGTTGCCATGTGTTCAAAAACTAATCTGGGCTGAATGAATTTGTGGATATATGAAAATGGATTCAGTACTGTGACATCACAAAAATAATGCAACAATTGGCTGTTTTTGGATCCAATATCTACCTGAAATCACTGGGTGCATGGCAGGAACACCCCCTGGACATGGTGCACCACACACCCATTAATTCACATAATAACCTAGGGGGCAATTTAGCATAGCTAATTAACTTGTATTTTTTCAAATAAGTGTTACAAAGGCTTATTCAAGTGTTCCCTTGAAAGAGTCACTTTTTGTTGTGTAAAGAGTTTGGCCTGTAAATAATCTTTTAAAGATTTAAATAACTTTCACTTAATGTAAAGGACCTGCACACTCACAAATCACTTTTACAATCCTGCTTCTTTATGGAACAAAGAGGTTCTTTTATGATATCACTCAAAGAACTCTTTGTAGCGCCTCTATTTTTGTACCATGTACCATGTGGGAGGTGGGAGGAAACTGGAGCACCTGGAGTATTCCCACATAGATGTGGAGAAGACACACCAAACTCCTCACAGCCAGAGATCAGAGTGCAGACTGAATCCACAACCCAACCAAGAGGCATACCAAACTAATGTTTGAGGTTTGAATAAGACAGGCTCCACCAAAATCCTCACTAACCTTGTTTTTTTTTTCCTGCAGCTGATCTGGTGCAACAGATTCTGATTCAGATTCTTTAATATAATTTCTAGATAATGTTAACATTGCAAATTATTGTTATGATGGTTAACTTTGTTAATTTACCTGGTACTGGTAGAAGTGCAATCTGTGACAGGCTGCGGTGTATTAGGCCTTATTAATGAAGCCGTCCAGGCTGAAACATTTGGCAGCACCAGACTGCTTTAGGCTGAATTGGTGGATATGTTGTCTGACATCACTGACATCACTAAACCAGTGAACAGGGTTTATGAATACATGAACTGTATTAACTGAGGAGTGATGAGAACACTTAATATTTAACACTGTTCATTACATCTAACTCAGTATGCTTCTACTTGTTGGCTTGAAGTTAACCTCCTCCAGTTTCTGACAAACTAAAGCCCAAAGTTCACCTGAAGTACTGAAAAACTGGAGCGCTCAGCTTCTCCGTGCCCACTGCTCACCACAGGCAATCAAATGAAACCCTCAGACCCATTTACTTAAGCCTCTGAGTCATATGTGAAAATCATTCCTTTGGGCCCACATGGCCTGAACTAGGAGTAGTAGATGGATGTTGTTGGAATTGTTTGTAAATTGTACTGCTGGCTGCCCTCAGAGGCATGGAAGGGAATCATTGGAGGAGACATCTTCAGTATTAGCGCTGCTCTCTCTATACTAGATAGGGATTATAGCCTTTAAGATGGAATATGATATAAAGTCTCCCAGCAATATTCTTGTGACAACGATGTTTTATAGGATTGGGAGATGCTTTCTTCTAAATGCATCCATATTAAAATAGAATTTAAACATCATTTCTGCTGTACACTCTTAAAAATACAATAATATATATATATTTTTTTTTTAACAAAGCTGAGACACTGTGATTATTTAGGGCAGAAAATGTAGCAGCACTGACATCTAGTGGTCACGTTAGGAAACCGTCCACTCTGCAAACTGGGGATTAAAGTGTGTTATAATCTCATCGTGCGAATTCATAAATAACAGGTATATTTCTTAATCTGAAATACATATATATCCCCATATTTTCCTCTTATTTAACCGAACACCCAGCCCAGCTCAGAGAAACGGCTGAACAGGAACGCTTGTGTTCGAACACTTTGACTTTTCAGGGACTATTTTGGAGACGCACCTCCGTGTTTGGGAAGGAGCAGGTTCGGAAGGTTCGGCAGGTTTCTCGTGATTGAAGCTCGTCTCCGGACATGTCTCTGAATGCAGCGAGGAGATTAGCTGTAGAAGGGTTCACTCTGAGGCGGACTGTGGCTGTGAGGTCGTTCAGTGACGGGCTGAAGGACAGACAGAAGAGCTTCGACGTTTCTTTGCTGCAGGTTCTGGTTTGTCCTCTGTCTAAAAACCCGCTCAGGTAGGAACTTTACTCTCCTGCACAACCACGTCTTTAACTGCTTTTTACTTCAACTCCACATATTTAACTCATTCTTCTTAAACAGGGCCTTAATGAAGATATTCCCAACCAACACACAACGTTCCCCTAACGTTATTTTTGAATCCGTCCCGCAACGTGTTGATTTAAACTTAAATTAAAACTTGATTAAAGTTTTCAGTCGTTTTAAGGTTACGGTCATGTTTCTTTAAGGTTTTCCGTAATTTTAAGGTCATGGGAATGTTACTTTAAGGTTCCCGAAATGTTTGTAATTTAAAGGTTAATGCAATGTTTCAATCATTTTAAGGTTACAGGATCATTACAGGAAAGGTTCCAGAGCTATTACGTGCAACCTAACAGGAACGTTCTATTTCCATAAAGAGAACTTTCCTGTAGAACCTAAGAACAACCAAAACTAACTTTCCCAGAACGTTCTGGGAACCAAACGTTGTTAGCTGTGTTTGCTCATTATGCAATATTAAGTTGTCTTTTTGAGTTTTACAAAGAAAATTGACCTAAACATACTGAATAGCATTAAAATATTTACTACAGGAGTTACAGCTGCAGTATCAGCTAAATATTTTACAATGTAAACATATTTGTGTCGCTGATGAATTCTGTGTAATATACCATTTACTAACTCTAATGTTAACTAATATTGCTGTGTGAAGCAAAACCACAGTTTTAATAATAATGTTTTTGTTTCTTCATTGATTAATCTGCCCACCCATACTTTTAAACCAGTTAATCAGCAACATTTTTTGTGGTGTTGCCCTAAAGTAGAAAACAACAGATCATGCACTAAAATATAATTCAGTGTCATATATCACAGTAAATGTTTAAGTAGCAACCACCTATGTATTGGTTCAGCAAAATCAGGAAGGAAGGCATTTAATGGAATTATAAGCACCAGAACCTAGGGCTCCTGTCCATAACAAGGGAACCCACAGCCTCTGTACAAGTTCACTGCTCAAAGCAAACTTGTGCCAGTTACCCAAGATCTGGAGAATGCTGATTTAATCTGGTTCTGGTGTGTTAAGAAATGGAAAATGACACATGAATTATAGTAACATTACTGTACTCAGTTTGATTATATTTCACTGTATGATTCTTTTGTACTCCTATGTTTATAATGTATTTATTATGTCTATTTTCTTTTTAGGTACGATGACACAACAAATGAATTAATCAATGAAGACCTTGGCATTGCATATCCTATAATCGATGGCATTCCTAACATGATTCCTCAAGATGCACGGCTGATCAAGAAGGCTGAGGGAACTGAAAAACCCACCCAGTCTTAGGAGGAGCTAAAGCATAAGCAGTGTGGTTGTTTCATGTACTAATTTTGTTAGTAACTCAGTAATAATGTTTTTTTCTCTGTCTACCGTCACTGTGCTAATACCAATTCTGTCCTTATTTGGACTGATGTACTCCGCGAGTGTGGATGAAAATTTCCCCCAGGGCTGCACAAGCTCAAACAGTGTGTGTTTCTACAGTCTGTTGCTGCCGGTAACTATTCCTGTGTATGTGTTTTTTCACCTGTGGAAATGGATTGGAATCAAGCTGTTTAGACACAATTAGAAAATTGTTTTATCAGGAGTGTAAATAAAGGTCTATGTAGACACGACAAGTGGTTAAACATGTCTTCTTATGAACATTGAGCTTCACTTAAAACCTGTGTACACACTATAAAAAGCTAAACTAGCACTAACTACCTAAGGTTTACTCAAGAATCCTTGTGAAACTATAATTTAGTTACCACTCTACAGTATTAATTCCTATATGCACTAAATAGGCAAAAGTATTGGGACACCCACTCATTCATTGTTTCTTCAGAAATCAAGGGTATTAAAAATAGTTTATCCTATTTTTGTTGGAGTAACTCTACTTTCCAGAGAAGACTTTCTACTAAATTGCATTGCACACTAACCCACCTCATCCTCAACTCCAAAAGGTGACTGCTGAGTGTTAACCAGTTCCAAAGCACTAATTGAGAGCCACATGTTTTTCTGTCCAATACCTAGTTTAATCATCCCTTCACTAAATGAAATATCCATACCGTGGCTGGAGTTGACAGAATAGTCAGGAATGAAGCCTGTTTTTTCTAACCATATTCTTCTAATCAACACAACTTTACTGTTTATTTGTGCTTATTTTAATCTTACACAATGTTTTTTAAAAACAAAAAACATACAGATGTTATAAACACTTTCACCACCATTTTAAAACTTTACATCTCCAAAATCACAAATTATCAGAAGTAAAAAAAAAAAAAAAACCAACTGTAGCTTTCAAAGAAAGTGAATGCAAAAATACTTTGTTTTGGAGCATTCTGTAAGACCATTCATTATGAAATTTTAAACAATATAAAGAGTCAGATTCAACTTTAAAAAAGTGAAAAACACCAATTTAAATTGGGACAGCAACAATATAGAGATGTGTGTCTACACATTATGATACACTAGAATACACTGAACATATCAAAGAGAACACAAATGTCAAATAACCTGGATTGCTAATCCTAATAACAAACTTTGAATTTCAGATGCAAGTGCATTCACCACAACTCTTCTCACCATCATGCTCATTTCTTTAGCTTTTTTTCAGCACTTCCACTCAGCATCATTAGAGGTGACACTGCCTTTGGCGAATCTCCTCCCTTCAACCTAAAGAAAAAGGACTCGTTGAGCCGTGTTTGAACCACCTTCAGCTGGCCAGCTTTGCTCTTTGAAAGAATGTCACTATCGTCACTTGAATTTATATCGGTTGTCTTTGGCTCTAGATGACTCTGGTGTGTGACTAGTTTACTGCTGCACAGATCTAGGTACCTTTCTTGCCTGGTTCTGGTGGGTAGGCTCAAGTCCATTGGTTCTTCAGTACAGATGGAAGCTGTGCCCTGATGATGAAACCTGAGCGAAGTAGCAAGCCCTGGAGAGGTGAAGAAGTTTTCAGTCTGCGTAAAGGCTTCAGCTAACTGCTTGCATGATACTGTATCTTGTGATGCTGGTCTGTTTTGTGAACTATCCTGATATGGTGGAATTGCAGCACTTTCATCATCAGTGCTGGAGCTGCCTGCAATGTTGTTATTGGGCTCAGAGAAGCACTTTTGTGTGATAAACAAATCTTGACTGTTGACGTATTCACTCGTGCTTTGGGACTCTACACTGTTTTCTCCAAAAGGTGGTCTGCTTTGGCTTGAGAACCCAGATAACACAGTGTTAATAGGGGACAGTTTGTCTGTGGAGCATGGCTGTGATGTATCCCTTAATGCAAAAGGACTCCGTTTTGTAACAGACAGAAGCTCTTCCGATGATAACTTGAACATAACTTTCCTCTTACGTTTGAGGTTCTCTTTCAGTGCTGACCTTTTATGTTGTTTTTCCAAAAGTGCCTTCATTAACTCCTGTTCAGCAGGTACTGGCTGGAAACTTGAAGGCTTGAACTTATCTGCCTCCTCTGCATGACTCCGCTTGTGTCGCTTTGAGAGATTCGATTTCTTTTGCTGTGTCAGCAGCAGTGGAAACTCTTCATTATGTGTGACGTCATGCTTTGTTTTCTTTTTTCTCTTCTTTATTTCAGGCATCTGTGTGAAGTTGATTGACTCACAGCAGTCGCTATAATCATTCAACAGCTGCTCCATCTTTTTCTTTACTTTCTTCTTATTCAGTGTTTCCTTTTTTGGTTTCTTTGACTTTTTCTTTTGCTTCCTACATTTTTTGGAATCAGTTGGTGATATGGTCCTCTTCACCTTCAAGGAAGCCATTTCTTCATCTCTTTCTCTTTTTTTATACATTCTGAAAGACACCAACAATGGGACAGTGTTATATTTTCATTAAATGATCAATTGTATTAAGTAACAACAAAGACAACCTCTCTCCTGAGATATATATATATATATATATATATATATATATATATATATATATATATATAATTAAAGAATGCTGTTGCTTATTCATAGTGTTGGGTAGTAATGCATCTGAATTACATTATATGTCATTTAAAAACTCTGAACTAATTAATTTTTTTTTCATAAGCTATACCTGTGATTATGTTACTTTAAAAATCCATTGACAGGGAAAATGTATTATGGCTAAACATGGATTATGGATTATACTTAATGAACTGGTTTACTAATCAAGCAGTTGAATCAGAAACTGTCCTAAATAAATCAGATTATTCACATGACTGCTTATTCATATACATGCTCAGAAATACAGATATCAAACTGTCACTGTGTTTGTACTCTTTAGTACCATAATTCTTTGTTTTTCTCTACTTTTAAGAGCATTTACACTTTTTGCCTTAAAGTGTATAAAATTATTCCAATATGTCCAGGTTGTCAGTGCAGTGCAAATTTTACCAAGGCTTTTTCAACAGTGAATATCTACTGAACAATGCAACTTAGACCAAGACCTTATCCTTATCCATCAAATTAAACCATTTCAGGCATGATTTCCATCATTGGTCATAGTGAATTGGGGTTCTATGAATAGCTAGTAAAAAATAGTTTTATTGGTAAAACTATTATCAATGTTACATTGTTACTACATTTGATACATATTAACTTAGGCATCAGGGAAATGTAAAAACTGCACTTAATATTAAGTACCAGTTATAATTTTTTTCCTTAATGGAAAGAAAAACTACAGGCTGTTATTTATGTGGATTGGCTTCAGTTTCAAGAACTTTTAAATATAACATTTAGAAAAGACTTTAAAATTAAATGACTGAAGGATGTAACAGACACCTTGTTTTCACCTACACCCTTAAAAATTAGGGTTCTTCAGAAAAGAAAATGGTTCTTTATAGAACAATGAACATTTAAAGAACCCCTTGTATGAATAAATAAATTCTTTGCATCATGAAAGGTTTCTTCAGGTTGACTGAGAACATATAGATAGAAGTTTCTACATAGAACCCTTTGGACCAGGGTTCCTCATGGCACTTAAAACGGTTCACACACTTACAAATTATGGTTCTTTGGTAATGAAAATGGATCTATATGGAACAATGAGCATTTAAAGAACTCTGCATGATTAAATGGTTCTTTGCATCATGAAAGGGTTCTTTAGATTAAGGGAGAATGGGATGTAGAGGTCTACTAAGCTGCAGTAGAACCCTTTTGGTGCTATATAGAACCCTTGTCCAAAAGCACATTCCCCATGCATCTGAAGAATCCTCTCACAATGCACAGAACCCTTTAATCACGCAAGGGGTTCTGTAAATGTTCATTTTCATGCTCTATAGAACCATTTTCTTGGCTGATGAATCCTAATTTAAAGTGTGTAGAACCGTCCTTGGTGTCACGTAGAACTGCTGAGGAACCCTTTAGGTGTGGGCGGCTTTCTTTTTGGTAAATAAACGGAAAACAGCGCGAAGTGGAGTCAGGGCTGCTATCAGTCAGAGCTAACAACTAACGATTAAAAACGATGAAAAGGTGGATTAAAAACACCAAAGTGGACATTTTCCTCTCACTTACATCAGAAATGACAGTGAGTAGAAGAGCCTACCAGCAGCGAGGCGGATAAAGTCACCGCAGGCGGTGAGAAGTGTTTCTTTCTGTGGTAACTTTTGTAGCTTTATTTCTAAAAGATGTAACATCTAACGTTACGCCGCCGCTCCCCGCGCATGCGCAGTGGCGCCGAGAGTCAGCCGCGCTCAGTAAGGGAAATACGTGTCTAACGTGTGTGTGTGGATTCAGGGCCGCTGAGTCTACGTGGTTGCCTGGAAATGATGGCTTATTTCATGAACTCTTCACCCCCTTGATGAATCAGCTCTGAGGGCCTACGTGCGTCACAGGCCTAAGGGTCTGAGGGTCTCCTGTCTGAGGCATCTATTTTCTCACAAAAGGGGGCACTCCTCTTTGTTGTTTGTTGTGGGAAACCGCCTTAAAACGCCCGAAGACCTGCTTTCCACTGCCATTCATACCAGAGCCCAGTCAGAACCTCACTAATGAAAATAGGCTGCCTCTGTCCTTTGAGTCACTGCAGGGAAGGGATGTACAGCTCTCGCATTCATGTTGGGATTGTACTAAAGTATCAGCTGGAATTCAGCACTAAAATCCTGTTATAGAAACTACAGTACTGTTACATTTCCATCCCCACTTCATTTCTTAATTTTCTTCCATTTTGCTGCTGTCCAATGCAAATCCATGCATCTCCATGTTTGTCCATTTTTAGATTTCTCCATGTCTTGAACCACGTTGCTGCTCTTTATGCTGTGTAAATCATTCTGGACAAATATACCAATAGAAATGCTCTTAAAGGAGTGAAAGCCCTTAAATTACAACTTCCATTCAATGATTAGAGCAGTTTTGCCTTCTCATGTAAAGGTGCCATTTTGGAGATATGTGGTTTTCACTGGACCCAGACAAAATATGCCACATGCAGTTCCTTGCAAATACATGTATACCCTTTGAACATGTACACATTTCTTCATTACACTCAAGCTTAAATGTATTTGGATGGGATTTTATGTATTAGACCAACACCATGTAGCAAGTACTTTAGAAGTGAAAAGAAAATGATACTAGTTTTCACATTTTTAAAACATAAATTTGGAAAGTGTAGCATGTATTTTTATTCCGTCCCCTGTACTCTGATACTGGTAAATAAAATCCAGTGTGACCAATTACCTTCAGAAGTCACCTAATCAGTAAAAACAGTCTATCCGCATACAATTTATTCTCAGTATAACTACAGCTGTTCTGTGAAGGCCTCAGAGGTTTGTTAGAGAACATTAGTGATCGAATAGCATCTTGAAAACCAAGGAACACACCAGACAGGTCAGGGATCAAGTTGTGGGGAAGTGTAAAGCAGGGTTAGGTTATATAAAATATCCCAGGCTATGAACATCTCATGGAACATTGGTTAATCCATCATCTGAAGCAGTATGGCACAAGTGGCACAAATGCTAATCTGGCAAGACATGGTCATCCTCCTAAACTGATAGTCCAGGCAAGGAGGGCACTAATTAGAGAAGCAGTCAAGAGGCCCTCAGTCACTCTGGAGGAGCTGCAGAGATCCACAGCTCATGCAACTGCTGCAAGACTAGAAAATTGCTGTTCACAGATGTTCTCCCTCCAATCTTTTGCAAAGAAGACTCAGTGTAATGTGGAAAAAATGCAGAAAAGTTCAAGGCACTGTAATTGTTTAAATGATCATTAATTTTCTTAAAGGAAAAAAACATGCAGCACAAGATCCTGTGTAAAAACGCAATATCTGTGCAAGAATGTGTCACTCCATGATTGGTATTGCCTACTCCTGCCCTAGATTGCTGCTAAAAGATGCCACAAGCATGTTTAGGGGCAGTTACTTGTTTACATTGATTTTTTTTACATTGAGGATACATTGAGGATTTTTTCCCCTTTCATTAAATGAAACAATTTGTCCAGCCCTAAAAGCACCACAATTCTGCTCTTGCTAAATTCAATAGCTAGCATCATTAACTATTAGTAGAAGTGTTATTTGTGGCAGTGTTATTGTATATTACAGTCAAATGAGTCAGATTTTATGGAATTTAAAATTGATGCATCTGATGAAACACATTGCTGAAGTGTTTGCTGAATACACTAGATATTGGGCTTTTAGAAGCATGAGCTGCTATCTGTCTTTGGCTGTGCTGGTGATGGGAGTAACCATGGTGCTTTGTGTGTGTGTGATGTCAAGCAGATTTAAGGTTACAGCCTGCCTACGTTGTTCCAGGGTGTCAAGCTTTTGTTGAAAGGAAGCCCCTCCAAAAAAGGAGGCACTGCTCAGAAATTCCCTTCCATAATGGCCCTGAATGCAGTGACGATTACAAGCTGCATAAAACGTTCCTGAAATTCCTCTGGAAAATAAAAGAAATCTGGACTTTGCTCTTTGAGTGCAAAAGTTCACTGTGGTCAAAATTGCTTACAGAATTATAAGTAACGGAACTGCAGAAAGTTTTATTACAACTCGTGTTGGTGTGGCTCTGGATCAAGGATGGACAACTCTGGGTTTCTGCAGGTTTCCTGCTCAAGCACACTGGCTTTAACTCATTGTTTAGATATCAGGTTTAGTAGATCTGTTAGAACAAGTAAATCAGCAAATGGTGCTGGATTCCAGCCCCAGTTGCCAAACTCTGGGGTCTGGGGCCTAACTGTATATGTAAAGATCCATGCTTGTTACAAGACCTATAAGAGTGAAGAACCTTTTAAACACTTAGCTTCATTCATTTCTATTGATCCATCATGAAATGTTCACACAGTGAAAAGGACAGTTATAATTTTTATGATGACACTGTTGTGCCTCGGACCAGTTAAGTCTCCTGGGTTTTACTGGACAGTGGCAACTTCTCAAAAGATCACAACGCTCTTCCCACATGTACCCTGTAACCTGTAGTTGAAAAAAAAATGGCAATGGCCCCAGGGTTGTTGGACGTGATCATTCCCCTGAGTCAGAGGAAGCAGGGTTTATGGAGATTTTCCGGACAGAAAGATGTTGTTTCTGCTGGAATCTGCTCAACCATACTGAATCACTGTGCGTGTATTCCGTTGTTTCGTCATACGCAGCATGACTTTGTTTTGATTTTACTGTCAATACCAGGCTTGACTGGTGTGAAAGCATGAACAGTGCCAGCTTTTACATCCTCTCATTCTTAACAATGGTTTTCACAGGATAGTTTGAGAACCACTCAGAAACGTATAAGTAATTTACAAGAATCCTTCTGAGCAGGTTGATAAATGATAAATGATAAATGATAAATGATAAATGGCTCCTATTTTATTTGGTAAATAAACCATAACTAAAGGGGGCATTTGTTTTTTATTCTCTACCTATCAATCTATCTATCTATCTATCCACCCACCAGCTGGATATTTCTGGTTGGTAGACTATTCTCAGTCAAATGTTTCATGGCATAAATGTTTCATCACACATGGCATAAGTAAGAACAGGCCTCATCACTGACTGACTATATAAGGTCACATTGTGCACTCTCTCCCTGCTTTAGTCATGCTTTTGTGTTGGTAGCATCCTTTGCAAGCAAAAATATGCCTTGGAGAATAGTTTGAAAGCAACTTTTGAGAGGGGTTGCATCCTATCCTATTATGCACCATACCGGTCATACAGATATATTAATAGCATCCAGATTCCTGCTTTTTGTACCAGCAGCATTGTTATGGCTCCCTCTGCTGGCACAGCACAATCAGAGAGCTCCATTACAATGTTGCTGGTGTAAAACCCAAAAAGAATTGAAAGACTGAGATGTACAGTGACCCGACAGCCATGATTTTGAACATTCAGCAAACAGCGATGACTTCCATGAATCATGCTGTCAGTGCCAGCACCAATGGCAGACAGTTGCCCAATACAGGACTACATACATGCAGACAGTTACAACGACTGCAACCAATTACCTTTAGAAGTCACATGCTTACAATGAAGTCTCCTGTGTGCATTTTAAACATCACATGATCTGTCAGTATACGCCCTAGAGGCTGCAACACTATTAAAAAAGAGGTAACATTAACCAAACAACACCATGAATATCTTGGAGATCTCTAAACAACTCAGGGACAAAATTGTTGAGAAGTGAAAGTCAGGGTTGGGTTATAAAAAACATCCAAATTTCCGATGATCCCCCAGAGCAACATCAATTCCATTATCATCAAATGGAAAAAACATGGCACCAGAACAAACCTGCCAAGAGAGGGCCACCCACACAACTCTCATCACCATCCCAGTTAAAGATGGTGGTGGCAGCATCATGGACTGGGGAATTGGTCCAAGTTCAGGGGAAGATGGCTGGTTCTAAATACAGGGATACTCTTGAGCAAAACCCATTTGGTCTGTCAGTGATTTGAGGCTCACCTTCCTTCACAATGAGAAATGTAGTTTAGTGTGGCTTTAATGAGAAATGTGTAAATGTATTGGAATGGCCAAGGTCAAAGCCCAGACCTTAATCCAATTGAGAATCTGTGATCAGACTTGAATTTTGCTGCTCTCCAGTGGAAACCACCTAACTTGAAAGAGCCGGAGCAGTTTTACCTTCAGGAATAGGTAAAAATCCCAAGTGCCATAGTGATGTATCCAATGCAACCTGCAGCTGTTTCTGTTATTTTGTCCTATCTGCTGTTTCCTTCATAATAGAAAAATGAAATGTTCAAAGTTATAGCCATGTAGGACAGAGACGAGTCCTTGACTTAATTTTACATTTAATGGGGAATCCCTATTCAGAATACCCTGTAGTTCAATGCTAAGCTTAATCCCTGTCTGGGAAACTGACCCTGTAAGTTTTTCTAGAACAGACAATTTCTCATCAATTCACTACATCTAAACAGTATAATTATACAGACAAAGCTGTCATTTTGTTTTATTATTATACCACATTGCTTCTGCATATACTGCCTCTTATTTATACTTGTTTGATACATTATTTAAAATGTAGAATCTGACAGAATCTACAATACACAATTAAAAATAGGCATTTTTGTTTAATTATTGGGTTGAAACAAAACTTCACCTTTTACTTTAATGGATGAATTTCCATTCATGGTAGTGGCACAAGATGTGTGACTGGCATGGACTGAGCATGAGGTAATGAGGTAGAGTTCTAGAGTTAAAAGCTACCCTATGCCCTCACTGAGTTTCGTTACTACCTAATTTGAGGTTTGGGATCTCCTCCAAAGGTCAAGGTCTATTAGTTTGGAAGGTGTCATCTAAACAGGCCATACCCAGTGCAAGCCACAAGAGCAGTGCTGGATCTGTGAAGCTGGTCAACATCTTTAACGCGGGACCCACTGGCCCATAAATCTTATTAATGCGGCATGTAAACAACTTAAATTGCCACCTGTGAAGGTTGTTTCACTGAATGCTAGTAAATCACAGAGTAAATGCCTCAACAGGTGCACCAGTGTCCATCAAGGCACATCTTCTGTAAGCGCTATTGGATCCAGTTTTTTTTTGCACACTGCACTGTTTAATCCATCAAACCTCAGATACTGGATCCACATATTGATGCCCTTGCATGACATCACTGGACTGCCAGGTCTCTGCTGTCATCTTTTTTTTTCTTAGAGAGAAATCCTAACCATGCAGTGAGGGAAGATCTATGGGTAGGACCTGTTCGGGTCCTCCTGCAGATGCACTCTCTGTGACATGACGTACTCATTCCTGGGCCAATTTTAGAAAACTTTGCTCATAGTTACCTAATGTGTCATCTTGCTTCCATAAAAGAGGGACAGAGCTGTCGTACTCATCCCAGGGTGCCTCATGTTCACCTGTGGCTCCTGAGGGCTTAAGCTCCCACCAGGAATACTGGATATATATATATATATATATATATATATATATATATATATATATACAATCCAGTGAACAACGTGTCTTCAAAAGGGTGACTTTACAGGAGAAGCTGAAAATCTCTTAACTTTCAGTGGAAGTCAATACAAAACAGAAATTTAAAGTAATTTTAGAACATTTATATTGGTCTGTTCATCCAGAATTACTTGGAAAACTATAGAGACTATAGAGTATATACACTATAGAGCACCTACAGGGTTCAAACAATGGAGAAACCTATAAACCTCATTTGTGTGTGTGTGTGTGTGTGTGTGTGTGTGTGTGTGAGGGAGAGAGAGAGAGAGAATAGATGATGTCTGGAGCTACTGGCAAATCCATTATTTAGAGGTTTACATAATAACAACACCCATCTAATAGTACTAAAATATTCTTATATATTTTACATGGTTCACATACTGTCCTTCCTGTATTTGTCATTATATATTTATATATGGATAAATATAAATGTACTTTGACATTTCTTTATGTCAGTACAAACATAAGACATGTGCACATGTGAAACTGAATCTGATTCTGTTACTTTTGTCCTACTTTATGCTTTATACAGTGAATTTCATAAGAAAATACAAGGGTAAGGTCAATTGCTCCACTTTGTACATGCTTAACCTGCATGTAGACTCTGACTGATCAGCTGTAGGGGGCGGGGCTTATAACATCACTGGGCTTAAATTACCTGTATGTGTATCATGTATTTTGCAGTCGGTACTACTAATAGTTTATTACATAAAAGTAATTATGATACAGCCTGGGTGACTGCATTTCTTGCTGGGATCACACTTAAATTATTTTT
Organism: Acestrorhynchus altus; assembly: GCA_034509495.1. Lineage (NCBI taxonomy): Eukaryota > Metazoa > Chordata > Actinopteri > Characiformes > Acestrorhynchidae > Acestrorhynchus > Acestrorhynchus altus. The sequence continues at coordinate 26,129,265 of CM067512.1, forward strand.
CCTTCTGTTTTCTTTGTGTCATTTTTTCTGTTTTGGTTTTCATTGAACAAGACTCTGAAATTCAAGTTCAGCTCCATTTAACATTCTACGTAAAATGTGACGAAAGTTAAGTGTGTGTGTGTGTGTGTGTGTGTGTGTGTGTGTGTGAGAGAGAGAGAGAGAGAGAGAGAGAGAGAGAGTGAGAAAGAGAAAGAGAGAGACCCCCCCCTTATTTCGACAAGCCCCGCCCTCCTGTGCTGGGATTGGCTAGTATATCACTTTCACACTTTTCCCAGCGCGGAGGCGGGGCTTGTCGGAAAACTGGTGGAGGAAAAAGAATGCCAATAATGAAGTGGACTCATCAATGGTCAGAGAGCTATAAAAGGAGCTCTGGAGAGACCAGTTCTAATCTGAACTCCACAACCTGGCCTTTACACTCCCACAGCAAGAGGAGGTCTGGAGCTGTACCAGCAGAGGTGAGTACAATCATAAATACTGTATTCTCCTTTTCTCATTTTTTTTTCTAATTATGTAAATAATATTTTAATCTAGAAAATGATCTGTATATATATCTTATTGTAAATGATTAGGTTAATGTGTTCATTTCATTCATAAAAATACCTGCGGGAATGTAAAGTGTACTGATGTCACACTGAAGGTTTCTAATTGTTATGGTGTGAAACTGATGACAGTGATCTGAGTAAACTGAGAAAATCTAATCTCACTCTCCTGTTTTCAGAAAAATGCTTTCCTTCAGAAGTTTCAACAACGTGGTTGTGATTCTGACTGTCTGCATTCTGTACCACAGCCTGCACGCTGACAGCAGGCCTCTGAGGTCAGAGATCAACTAGAATGACTTTGTTTTCAGTAACTGTAATAAAATCTCTCTCGTTAATGTTAAAAGTTAGAACTGTTATACTCAAGAGGAAGTGTGTATTACAGTTAAACCATATTGAATTGAAGTTTTTATGATATTATATCTAATAAAGACTCGATAAGAATTCAATTAGATCCCAAAAAGTTTTAAGAGTAAAAAAAGTACTGAGTAATAAGTTACTACAATAAATAACTGCATAATAACTTTAGTTACGGACTGCAGTGGTACACATTATAATATCTATCAGCATAAGCTACTTTGTAGATGCTATTCTTCAGCATTTGGTAATAATAAAATGCTGAAGATTGAAAGTGTGAGGTGTGGAGCATCACTGAAACAGTCCTAATGCTGAACCTACAGAACAGAACAGAATAAAATAAATCCAAAAGAAATTACAGTGTAAATGTATGTAAAATATAAATGATCATTTATTATTTCAAATGTGTGTAAAATCGTTGCTCTAAATGGAACACAGATAAAATATACAGCAGTGTTTAAGTTAAGAACTGCACACCTGCACACACAGAGTGCCTCATATAAAAACAGCACACTTTTCCTTGTCCTTATAAGACCTTTAGAACCATATGGTTTTGTGGGAGGTTTTATAGTTTGATGTACTTTTATTCACTAAACAATTTGAAAAGTATTTATAGGAGACATTCACACATACCACATATTCTTATTTTCAGGAGATCCTAGGATAATCAAATGTGTCTTCGTTTGAGATGTAAAAATTAACAGAATTTAAATATGATCAATCAAAAATGTACTTGTGCTTGTGTGCATGTTTTTGTTTTGTTGTTGATTATAAGGACTAAAAACACTTTAAATCTCAGAAATCCTGTTGAAAATTGATCATCCAGAGAGTTTTAGAGCTGAGAATGCAATAATTTTGTTGATTTGTTATGTGTGTATTATCCCTTCTCATGATTTTTATTCTGAAATTTCTGAGAAAGAGAGCAAACAGCCCCTCCTTTCTCATTTTCTTCTGTAACCGAATATCTGGGTCAGCCATGTAATCAGTCCTGCCCTTTCTTGCTGATCAGTCACAGTTTGCATGCAGGTTGAGCATGTACATATGGACAGAGCAGTAAACATGCACTGAAATGCTAATTTGGCATTTAAACTTGGATTCAATTCCATTTGAAATGGGCGAATTTGAACTGTTTTCCAAACTGGAATACTTGCTGATAATTGACAGAATAATGTTGAGTTATAAGCCTAGAAAATGGAATGTAATTGCTCAAGAAGTGTAGATCTCGGGTCTTTTAAAAATAAAAGGTGACTGGGACAAAATTAATGTAATTAATGTAATGTTTATTTGAGTTGAATACATCCAGTTCTGTTGCTTGTTTACAACTTATTACATGCTTGACAAAAACTTAATAACTGGTAATACTCTTATTACAGCTTCTGACTCACAATAACAATATCAGAACCCTTTCAGTGCAATATAGAACCATTTCTTCTGCATCAGTTTTCTTATGCAAACTGGCTCTTGCTCCCTTTTTAAGAGTGTAGATTACCTCTACCTGATCTGTTTACAGTTATATGTGCACATGTCCTCAAATAAAACCGAGGCTGAGATGATGATACATGTTTTGTATATTATGTATTTTTAATATTTAAATATATATTGTACATTCCTCTGTGCAGCCGCAGGTCCATCAGTGAGGTGCAGCTCATGCACACTGTGGGGATCCATAAGCACACGCAGCAGCGGCAGGACTGGCTGCAGGAGAAGATGCTCAAACTCCACACGGCCCCGCTGAGCGCGAGCGGCGACCGGCAGCCACCGCCCGAGCGCAGTGACGTCACGCCGAGCGGGGCGGAGTGAAAAGTGGACGTTCTTGTTTTCTGGGGCTTAACGCTCCCATCTTTATTTACATTATTCTGTTCATGTACTGCTATTTATTATTTTCTACTTAAATATTTATATTTATGTTTAAATAACTAGATTGACAGATCGGTTCCGTGTATGTACAAGCCTTAATAAGAGCCTTAAAGATGTACTCAGGTTGCACTAAGAGTACACGTTCAACTAGTGCTTCATTTCATATGTAATGAAGCCAGGAGTAAAATACTGTGGGACCAAATGTATTATTTATTATTATTATTATTATTATTATTATTATTATATTATTATTATTATTATTATTGATATTGTTATTATCATTTTTATTTTATTTATTTTTTGTATCCAGAAGTTTTGATGTTGTATTGTTACATTTGTTTATTATTGGTATATGTTATTGTTTTGCATATTGTATAGAATATATATTTATATATAACAAATAATATATTTAAACATATGCTATAAATATTAGTATGTTCAATGCACTTCAACTGAATATTTTATATATTTTTTATTTTGTCTACTTTTTTATATTTATATAGATCATCACTGTAATGTCGCAAAAATAAATTTAATACCAAATTCCAATTAAAATCACGATTGTCTGTGGCTTCATCATTTATTTGACCTGACGTTTCAACAGCTGGTCGGCGCAATCTGGTTTCTATGGTAACGCGCATGCACGCATGCGTCGTACTAGAGGCTTCTGATCCGCGGACGGTGCTAAAGAGCTAGCGGCCGCTGGCTCTTCTCTTGGACTAGTCTCGGGCTGGAACCTGCCTTCAGAAGAAGTCACCAGGAACACGGACACGCTGAGCCCTCAGCCGGACAGCCGGACTGGTGAGAAGCCTTTAATGGACTGAAACTGACGGCGCTCCGCTGCTGTTCGCTAACGGTAGATTAGCGTCGCGGCTAACGGGGAGAGCTCGCGCTCCTCTGTTTCCCTGCAGATTAAAACCTTCAGTTTGATTAAACACACAGTATTTAACTTTAAGCTTTCGACAAATAGCTGTAAAAGTTGACTTTAGTCGCTTAAAGTAGTAATTGAGGAATTCTACTTGTTAGTCTGAGATCAGTGACCAGAAATTGTTTCTCTCTCACACACACACAAATATATACGTACACACACACGTAAATATGTACATACACACACAAATACATATGCGCGTGCACACACATATAGAAATGTAAACACACACACTCTCACTCTCACTCTGCTATACTTTGGTACACAGAACACTAGCTAAATTATGGAGCCCCTAAAGTATCATGGTCAAAAATGATATTTAAAAACTAAAAGCATACTAAATTCTTCCTTCAGTTTAATAATCTGCTTCCTGAGGTGTCTCTTCTAAAATCAGGGAACAATTTATTAAATTGAGAGAATGGATTTTTAAATTGAGGTAATGGTATAATAAAATGGCAAAAATCGATCTATTAAATTGAGATATTGTGAAATTGAGGGACATTTTATTAAATAATGGAAGATAATCCTTTTTTAGTCCAGTAGTGTTGGAATTCACAATCAGATGCCAAAAATAATTACTTTGATCAAATTTGCTGTTATGGTGATTGCATGGTATTCTGCTCAGATGCTTATTTTGAGGGAAGTCCTCTTGTTGCCAAAACAGCATTGACCTGTGGAGTAATGGACTCCACAAAACCGCTGAAGGTTTTCTGTGGTATCTGTCACAAAGACATTGAGAGCAAATACTTTAAAGTTCTATAAGTTGTGAGTTACGGCCCCCATGAGCATCAGTGAGCCTTGGGTGGGCATGATCCTGTCACCAAATCCTGTCACCGGTCTCTGTTTCTTGGAGTACTTTGGTAAGTGATGATACGACATACTGGGACAAAGGTTGAGAAACACTGGTCTAGCAATCAGAATTTAGTCATTGTCATCATGGCTCAGATCACTTTGCCATTTGTAGTGTGGAGGATGCTATGAATGTTTCCACAATCAATGTAGATACGTGTAAGTGACTGATATGTCTTTCACTGCTAGGGCATGCCAGTCGGTGACCCCTGTGCTGCAGTAAGGCTGTTAAGTTTGAAACAATGGCTGCACGTCCCGCCTCTTATGACAGCAATTCCAGCGACACTGAAAATTGTGAGCAGAGGACAAGTTGTCGAACTCGCCGGGTTTACAGGCACTCGAGGTAAGATTCACAGACCACTTTTCCCCCTATTATTTTGTGCATCTCCACTGAGACAATGATTGGTACTTTTAAGAGGTTGAGCAATAAAAAAAAAACTTTGTTTAAAAACATATTCACCCATAAACCTGTGTTGTAGATAAAAATCAAAGCTTTTTTTTACCATCTTCTTAAAGCAGCATATAATGGTGGACTTTTGTGCTAAAGTAAAAGAAAAACTACACAGATTGTTTGGATTTTAAACTTTGATAGTAGTAACAAGTAGATGGGCTTCTATGTTCAGCTGCATCTCCCCCCCCATACTTGTATTATGCAAATCTACTAAAAATTTACCCAAGCATTGGGTTGCCAAGACCAGACACACTCTTCTAACAGCTAAAAAACACAGTTTTGAATATGTTCAACACATTGTTCATCTTTGGCTGTGGTTCACTGTTGGCTGTAATTCTGTCTCTCAGTCTGAGAGGAAAGCTGACTTGACTTCATTGTTGTGACTGGTTTTATTAAGCCTTTGAGGAGCTGAATGCATTAACACCTGTTCTTAACAGAAGAAGCTGATTAAGGTTGTTTAGCATAAGTGTGTCACATGCAAGAGAGCTACTGATTTACATTGAGACTAACGCCTAAATATTTGTTATACTGTTTGTGTAATTTGTACAATGACCTTTAGCTTTCACTGATTTAATACACAAAGCAGCTCCTGTTTTGTTGTGCAACATATTCTTGCTTACTGTGCCCCTTGAAGTAGAGCTTGGTGGTGCGACAGAAAAAAAAATCTACCTTCTCTCTTAAGCATATGAAGATCTATGAAGAAACCTTAACAAAATATAATGATAAAGTATCAGAATTTATTTATAACACCTTAAATACAGCATGCAATATGTTTTAAATAGTAAATTTCTAAATAACACACATTGTTAATGATGAACCTAAGGGGAGATGGAGCTGCTGGGAAGAAGAAGAGGAAGACCTCAGAGAAGGTTTATGGATGTAGTGAAGGTGGACTTGGAGATGGTTGGTGTAACAGTAGAGGAGGCAGGGGATGGGGCAAGATGGAGGCAGAAGATCCGCTGTGGCGACCCCTAAAGGGAGCAGCCAAAAGAAGTTTTTAATAATGAACCTAAGACAATTACTCTCTTACCCAGCAAACTGCACTGGATTATGTTCCGTAAATTAAGTTAAATAGTCATCCTGCTCCTTGGATTACGATGTTTCTACAGCATAATTTGCACAAGACTGTACTCTTTGATCATCACCCCTCAAGAAATCAAACCTTTTCTGTATAAATGACCTACTTGTTTGTTTTTTTTTAATTCCATCACAGGGATTACAGATGGTAACCTGTATGCTATTACAAATGTGGTCAATATATTACCCAGTTCTAACTGGGTACTGATGTTTAAAAAACATTATGAACCCTAAATTGTAATTTTATTCACTGCATTTAAAGTAACCAACTTCAAGCCTTTTTTGTTTGTGTGATTGATTAGTAATGAATTTAACATGACTGTTTACATTTTTGAATGAAAGTTTGAACACAAAGTTTATTATTTTCTTTATCAAAGGGTAAAAGGGAAGACTGATGAAAGTGTGTACATATTGATTTCAGAGTCATATTGAGGAACTTTATTAGCACTTTATGTTGCAAAACCTTTTGTGACAAACTGAAAGCATAGACTGTTAGGTCAAATATGGGAAAGCCATTTACGTGTATTGATTAGATGTAACTGCACATCAGCTTGACTTTGGCCTTTTATTGTTCTATTTGATTCTGACTGTTCACTGTGTCTGGTGGTGGTGTAAGCAAATTGCATTTGCTTTCATGTTTTATTGCCAAGTCCATTTATCTGCTTTAAAATCATTGCCTTCATTGCTAATATTTTTTGGGGTATAATCTGGAAAAATTCTATTGGCTTATGTCATGCCATGTTATACTGTCCTTGTTTTTATTCAATTCAAATGTTATTCTGCATTCTGCTGACCACCTCTAATAATCAGCTGCTTAATCGGAGCTAAGTGATTTCTTTTTTCTGCTGGAGTTCCTACTCCAGTGGTTTGGTAGAGATTGATGGATGTTGACTGCACAGTCAATGCGCAGTCTGGTCTCCCAAGTTTAATTTGAACAAATATGACTAAAATGCCACTACCAAAATCATACAATATGCACTAAACAGAAGTCGAATTTTGTGCATATTCATAAATTACAGATGCAACCAAGACATTTAGAAATGGAATGATTTGAACAAAGTTTACACTGCAACCAGTGTGGCCTAAACCTAACCTACTCTAACCCTAATTATAACCAAAAGACCTAACTGTAAGTAGTAATCTTAATCTAAGCCGTAACTGAATTGTGAATTAAATGTAAAATTAATGTGACGTTCACCAAACATTGATCTTATTTATTTGTTATTGTAACATAAACTGAAGCTGACATCAACCTAACCCTAAACCTACTCCTTAACAGAGCCTGTTATGACACATTCTTACCTTTTCTGCAGGAGTTTCCATCCATTAATTCCTTAATTTCCTTTTGAAATATAAAAACGTGCGTTTGTGCATTTCAGCATTTTTCTTCATGATATGCTGAAGAGAAATGGTGATATGATAGATATGATGATGAAACGTTAATTGTAACACCAGAAACACAGCATACTGGAAATTTAAACAGTAATTTTTGATTGCAGTGTTTCACAATTCACGGTCACTTGAACAAGACCATTTCCATACATCACCCACTCCTGCTTAATACACAGATGATAATCTTGCCATATGATCACTTTTTATATCTTGTGCAAAATATATGCTGATAATATTTATATCATCCTAATATATGTGAATATTTTTGTATTACATTTGTAATTAAATTTTGTAATTAATCCCAAGTCCTAAATCAGCTAATATTACTGTCCTATAAGTGTCCTCTCATTGCATTGTGCCATTACAAGAAATGGAAGCTGATCTACTAGGGTTAGCTTTTCACCTAGAACCTTCTCCAGTCTTCTCCAGTTTTGGCTCCCTCTTATGATCCTTGATTTCTCCGTCTGTTGATCTGTTTAGATCTAGTCTGTGGTTGTCCAGTTTATTTTTTTTTATTGGAGATTGATGAGTAAAGAAAGTAAAAGATGATTGGCTGAAAGTTTCAGCTTAGCACAGATTCCTGGCTTTTGCTTCTTTGCATGCAGAGTTTTAACTCCTCTTCTGTGGACCCTGGCAAAGGAGAATTTGCGGTCATGAGGCCTGGGTCACATAACACGTTTTTCTTTAATAAACAGACTCTGGAGGTAGTTGATATGGTAAAAAAAATAGAATTTCACAGTATTTTCATGATGTGCTTTAGTTACACTGTTCAAATACTGCCTCACATTTTGGTCTGCCTGTCTTTGTCCAAGTCTGTATATCAATTTGTATCTGTCTGTATCTCCATCTCTCTCTCTCTGTATCTATCTCTCTCTCTCTCAATCATCTTATCTAATCTATCTATTTGGCTTTAAATTTCCATCTGTCTATATATCCATCTATGTGTATCAGTCTTTCTGTGTGTGAACTACAGTGTATCTGGAAGGTATTCACAGCACTTTTTGCACACTTTGTTGTTCTAGCCTTATTCCAAAATGGATGAAATTCATTTTACCCTCAATTTTACACACAGAACCCCACAATGACAAAAGTGAGAAGATAGTTTTTGGAATCTTGGCAAATGTTTTAAAAATGAAACACAAAACTACAAAGTACATAAGTATTCACAGTCATTGCCATGACACTCAAAATTGAGCTCAGGTGCATCTTGTTTCCACTGATCATCCTTCAGATATTTCTACAGCTTCATTGGACACATGTGGTAATTTAGGTTGATTGGACATGATTTGGAAAGACACACCTACTTTTATAATGTCCCCATAGTAGACAATGCATGTCGGAGCACAAAATGAAGTCTAAGGAATTATCTGTAGACCTCAGTGGAGTATTTGGGGAAAGGGTACAGAAAACAGTCTGCTGAATTGAAGCTCCCAATGAGCACAGGGGCCTCTAATCATCTGTTAAAGGCCAAACTGAGTGATTGTGGTAGAAGTGCCTTAGTCATTGGAGGTGGCCAAGACCCCAATGGTCATTCTGAGAGAGCTCCAGCATTGTGTTCTGTGAAGAGAGGAGAACTTTACAGGACAACCATTTCTGCTGAACTCCACTAATCAGACCTGTATGGTAGAGTGGCCAGACGAAAAGCACTCCTCAATAAAAGGCACTTGACGGAAAGCATCTAAAGGACTCTCAGACCATAATAAACAAAAAGATTCAACTTTTCTGACTGAATGACCAGTTTCATGTCAGAGGGGAAACTAAGCACTGCTCATTGCCTAGCCAACACCATAATCAAAGTGAAGCGTGGTGGTGGCAGCATCAAGCTATGGGGATGTTTTTCTACAGCAGAACCTGGGAGCCTCCTCAGGGTCCAGGGAATGATGACTGCAGTGATGTACAGAGAAATCCTTGATAAACCTTTGTCCCTGTCTGAGGTCGAGAGCACCTGTGAATGTCCTTGCGTGGCCCAGCCAGAGCCCCAGATTAAACATCTCTGGAGATGCTCCCCATCAAATTGATAGAGCTCGAGAAGTTCTGCAAAGAAGAATGTGAGAAACACATTTCAGGTGTGCCAAGCTTGCAGCATCAGACTCAAAAAGACTTCTGGCTGTAATTGCTGCCAAAGGCTGTGAATACTTATATATGTTATAGTTTTGTTTTATTTTTTTATAAATGTGCAAAGATTTTAAGTGTGTGTGTGTGTGTGTGTGTGTGTGTGTGTGTGTGTGTGTGTGTGATTTTGAGGGGGAAAATGAATCCATTTTGATGTAGGGCTGTAACATAAAATGTGCAAAATTTGAAGTGCTGTGAAAATGTTCTGATGCACTATATCTGCTTATCGTTCTATCTGGGATCTGTCTGTTTACCTTTGTCTGTCTGTAGTCTATTTGCTTATCTTTCTGTCTGTCTGTGATCTGTTTATTTTTTGGACCTGTGATCTGTTTATCTTTGTCTGTTTATCTTTGTCTATGATCTATTTGTCTATCTTTCTTGTCTCTCTGTGATCTGTCTGTGATCTGTTAATCTGTCTCTGTGATCTGTATGTTTATCTTTGTGATCGTTTTATCTTTCTGTCTGTCTGTGATCTATCTGTTTATTTTTGTATGTGATCTGTCTGTCTGTGATCTGTTTATCTGTCTGTCTGTGATCTGTTTATCTGTCTGTCTGTGATCTGGTTATCTGTCTGTCTGTGATCTATATGTTTCTTTGTCTGTGGTCTGTCTGTATGGGTTTTTTTTCTGATGAATTATTATATGTTAATGCGCGCGGATGTAAACTTGGCGCTGCTCCAGTTTTCTAGGAGAAGTGTGCACTGGGCTTGTGGAGGAGCCCCACATTTCTTTTATTATTATTGAAGGAATATATTTTTAGGGCTCACCTACGTCAGCCCGACTCCGTGTCCGTGTCACACAGAGCAGCCATTCATGCGGGCGCGCAGCAGAAACACGCCTCTGCTCTCAGTGCCTCCGGACCCGCGTGCACGAGCAGCAGCAGCGGGAGCGCGCTCTGAAGGATGCTGAAGTTTGAAAGGAATGCCCGAGGATGCTGAGCGCGCGGGCAAGCCTGCGTGGTGTGAAGGCGCGAGACTCCTGCGAGCCGTCGTCCCTCAGCTGCTCCCGCGCTGCTGCTTCGGCTTCGGCTTCGGCTCGGGCTCCCTGTCACCCAGCGCGGCGGAGGACGGGTAGGTGCTCCCGCAACAAAGGAGGAGGAGAAGAAAGAAAGAGGCGCGCGCGCGCGCCCGCCCGCGCGGCGCTGTGGCCGGTGTGTGATCCGAGTCCGCGCCTTTCAGGGGGAGAAGCTCGCGCGCTTCGGCCCCTGTGTGGCCGGTTTGCCGCTGAGTGATTTGTGCTCCGCGTCCTTTTGTTTGGAGGACAGTAAAGCAGGTGTGGACTCTAACCTCCAGCATGAGCAGCATAGGAGGATGAATTATTGATGGTTGTGTCTCTGTAAGTAACAGCTCTCACACACGAGCTCAGAAAGCCTCCTCATAACTCAGGAGCTCGGTTCAAGGAGCAGCCGGTGGCCCCAGTCCAGCCTCGTACAGAGTGTGACTTTGACACCTTGAGGGTGGAGAGCAGAGCTCAGTTCAGAGCTGTAAGTAGTAACAGCAGGGGGCAGCACTGCTGAGACTGCCAGGAAGCATGAATGTAAGGATGCTTGTCGCTCGACCTTCATTAGATACAGTGAGACTCTCTTGGTTTTGGCTGCACTCATTAACAGGAACATATCAAGGGTTCCTCTGTTGTTACAGGTCAAAGAAGCCCTTTTCGGGTCTGCTTGGAGCTAAAGGAGGTCGTAGACAGTCTCGCTGGTATTTTGAACGACTGGGATTGTAAAAATCCATCCTAATCTCTCATTGACTGTCATGGTGTGTAAATATTTAAAGAAAAGTTGTTGTGACTCGACCTTGATTAGATTAGTAGGTACTGGTTGTTTATGCCAGTGCCCATACCCTGACTATACATGGATTACATTTTTATGTACAACCATTTCCTAAATGGCAGTGCAAATGGGATGCAGGTAATATGAAATTATTTTTGTTTGCTTTTTTTTTATTTATTTGGAAGTGACATCACTTGGAAGATGAAGACAAGCACATGTTTTAGTGAAGCCACAATGACTAACAGATCTGTGCCTGCCAGCAACACACTGGGTGTAATGTGGGGAGAGAGCACCATCTATCCACCCAGACTTACTCTCTTAAGGCTCTGGCTGCCGATGGCAAGCAGCATGACCTGGTATAGGAACCTGCAATCCTCAGATCATAGTACTACCACATTAGACTGCTGAGCCACTTGGAGCCCTGGCATTATATATTAAAGTGCTAAGAACTTCCCTTATGAACAAATTTAGAATGAAGGGGGCCACAGCATTGGTAAACACCGATATGTGCTGGTCTTCATATCACCAAACAAGTCAAAGTTTCCAGTAACCTTCAGAACCTTTGTAATTAAAGTGTAGATTAGAACCCAGCAGTCGTACAATTCCTCCAGATGCTCTCCAGAAACTATTTATTCTAGATAATCTACCAATTTACCAATATTTTTATTTCTGTCTGAAGTACAACAGTGTCGTGGGCCAATGCTCACATGCTTGACTTGGTTAATGGGGTCAGGTGGCGTTTGGTTGTTTCTGCAGTGCGAGGAAGCAGGAAACCAGTGGAAGGGGCAAAAGCTTTCACTCCAATAATATAAGCACTATTTCCAGCCCATTCATCATTTATTCAGCCAGCAGAGAATCTGGGCCCCTGTGAACGCTTGGCTGGTTTGCAGAAGGCCTGGGAAGAGGCAAGCGGATGTCGCTCTCTGTGAGGATGACAAAGGGAAATGTTTTGAAGTCCAATCTCTATGCCAGAGCTGTTCATCTTCGCTCTGCGCCCTTGCCCCAAGGGCTTTTAGTGGATCATCAGCGTCATCATATTGTGCAATGCAGTCCCTAAAGAGAAAGGCACATTTATTAAAAAAAAAAAGAAGAAGAAGAAGAAGGATCTGGTTTCTGCATATTAGTTGTGATTTTCAGAGAGAGTCCTGATATTTTCAGATGTGAGAGCCTAAGCTTGTCTTTATTCCTTAAAAGGCTGCTGTTTTTAAAAAAAGATTTATGTAAATGATCTTTGTTCTGACTGTTGTGTATTTTGCCTCTTTAAAAAAGCAGCCTATGCTTAACAATTCCATAACTTCAACATAGGCTGATGCATATTAATGCTTTTTTGTTTGTTTTTGTCACATAACAAAAACAACTTGTTCAAAATGTTTGTGGAGTGTGGGCAGTACATTTTGAGACTGTAACAATGTTATAATTGAGTTTTTCATGATGCAAGGACTTTAACATTGGTAATTAGCATATTCACATTACTAGAATAAAAACAGAACAGTACCATATTCACTGTCCTCATCTATCGGTGTTGCATTATTAATACTACAGTTAAATATATACTCATAACTCCTATCTTTTTGTGAACAGCTGTTGCTCATGCTTCCCCTCAGAATGACTCATAATAGTTGGCTACAGTAACAGTGGCCATGTCTCTGAGGTTTCATTACTTGCTCAAGGACATGAACGACAGGTTTTTTGACCTTCAGTCTACAACCATCCACCTTTTTGTGTAGGTGTCTGTTTATGCTACATTATTTTGATCTTTCAGCAGAGGTTTGTGCCTTTTCCAGTATTTGTGGAACTGCAGTCCTACAGTTGAGTTCAGACCAGACTGTCGCTGCCTTTTTCAGACTGCAGTCGTGTACTCAGTCGACCCCTGCCTCCTCATTAAGGCGGGTGTGCACGTGCATGCCTGCATGGTTCTGTGTGACTCTCGCTCTCTCTCTCGTTGCTCCTGCAGTAGCCAGCCCCGGGGGTCTCAGCTGGAGGCCGAAGTGGTGAGAATGAATCACGGACATGGGGCAAGTGGTGGATTGGACCGCTGCAGGGAGAGGCGTCGCTCTGGAGATCGCTCCAGGGACTCATCCCATGAGAGAACTGAGGGCCAGCTCACACCGTGCATCAGAAACGTCACCTCACCTACACGGCAGCAGCTCAGTGGTAAGACGAGGACAATTCAGTTCTAATTCTAATTAAGAATGGAAACATTAACAGGAGGCACATTTTCAGTCACTCCTTGTTCTTGTTTTATCAGGAAGTGTGTTGAATCATAGCTCTGTCCTATCAAAGTGAAGTCATATCAGATGACATGTATACACGCAGCACCCCTGGAAAATATTCACAGGGCTTTACTTTTTGAACTGCATGTTTTTTTCCCCTCAAAATTCTACACACAATACTTTACAATGACAGTGAGAAGTTTGAAATCTTTGCACATTTATTAAAAAATAATACACAAATATAACATCCACATAAGTATTCACTGCATTTGCTCAAGACTTTGCACTTGAGGCAGGAATCACAGCCTCAAGTCTTTTTGAGTATGATGCTACAAGCTTGACACACCTGTTTTTGGGACATTTCTCCCATTATTCTTTGCAGAACCTCTCAAGCTCCATCAATTGCACCATGTTGGTGCACAGCCATTTTTAGATATTTCCAGACATGTTCAATCGGGTTCAAGTCTGGGCTCTGGATGGGTCACTCAAGGGACATTCACAGAGTTGTCCCAAAGCCACTCCTTTGTTATCTTGGCTGTGTGTTGGGAGATAAACCTTCGTCCCAGTCTGAGGTCTAGAGCACTCTGGAGCAGGTTATCATCAGGGATGTCTCTGTACATCACTGTAGTCATCTTTCCCTCAAACCCTGACTAGTCTGCAGAAAAACATCCCCACTGCTTGATGCTGCCACCACCATGATTCATTTTAGGAACGGTATTGGGTACATGATGATCAGTGCCCCGTTTCCCCCCAGACATGATGCTTGGCATTCAGTCCAAAAAGTTCAATTTTTTGTTTCTCATGGTCTGAGAGTCCTTTAGGTGCCTTTTGGCAGGTTCCAGACAGGCTGTCATGTTTACCAGTCTCTGATATTGATTAAACATGTTTTCTAGTTCTATACTTCTAATTATTTCAGCTATATGATGTTTGAGGGGTTCCTTGCATGCATTAACTTGGGCATTTCTTCCATTCCTTTTAATTAAATAAATATGTTGGTGTCAATCGGATGTCTGATTTTTTTTTTTTTTTTTTTTTTTTGCTGGAATTGCAGCCTTAATTTTTCCCAGAATTGTCCCTTTTCAAACAAGCCTAAATAATGTGCAAATTGGCTTCACAGTTTTTCTGTGTTGAAGCATTGAGTCTTGAGCAAATATTTCGCAACATGTTTTTTGTATTTTAACGTGCAAATGCAGCATTGAATTGGCAGATCAAAGTTTTGTGGATTGTAGGAGAATATTTTAAAAATGAAGAATAATGATGAATCTGCATGAGAAGCACACTGTTCTGGAGGTGAACACATGCCACAAGATGCAATGCTAAGCCTTGTAATGTTGTAGACAGGAAGGTTTGGATAAAGTATATCAAAACATATGCTAGCTTCAACATTTTAATGAATGGAGAACTATTTTCTATCCTTCTCCACAGATCGAGATAGGGAAGGGGGCTCATGGATGAGGTCAGCGAGCCCCAGGACTCAGAAAGGCTGTTCCTCCGGCTCCATTTGCAGTGATTCCCACAGTAAATCTCATGGCTCTGACCTGATTTATGTTTATGAAAGTGCTAAGGAGGGCTCACGTAGCATCAGGACTGCAGAGAGGGTCACTCTTATTGTGGACAATACGCGCTTTGTTGTTGACCCTGCTATCTTCACTGCTCAACCAAACACCATGCTTGGCAGGTGAGAAGGACTGACTGGTGATTTTTCCTTACTGATATTGGTGTTTTGTCATATTTAAATTAATCACTTTTCTTATCTGAAAAGCATTTTACATTTTATACTATGTTAATGCTTCTCTAACACCCTACACCTAAAGTCTTTGTTCCCAGCTGGGTCTTTATTAGTGTAATATGTTTGAGTCTGATTAAACTGAAAGAGCATCTGACTGTCTCTGACAGAATGTTTGGAGCTGGGAGGGAGTATAACTTCACAAGGCCCAACGAGAAGGGAGAGTACGAGGTTGCAGAGGGCATCAGCTCCACTGTATTCAGAGCCATTCTGGTGAGTGCACTTTGGTAGCAGAAAGTTTTGTCTGTGTTAGGTTTTGAATGTCCTGCTCTGGCTGTGTTTACAGCATATTGATTAGGTGTTGGATTAGTCTGCAGTATCACAAACCTCATGACTTCAGCATAAAGGCACTCCTTTTTTCAAGCTGATTGCAGTGAATCACAGTGTTTTAAAAAGAAAGGAGGAGAATCAGCAAAGTGTGCTGCTGCTCCTGACTGGCCAAGTTTCAGGGAGTGGACTTATGGTGTTAATGACTGCACGGGAAAAGAGAAAAGCACATTTTATTGATCAGCACTGGCAAGAAAATGGGCTTTTACCCCATCCATAGCACTCAAGCTGAATAAGGCAGCAAGAACACACCCCTAGAGTGTGGGGGACCCCTCGAGGAGCATTTAGCGGTTTATTGCTTTGCTCAAGGGCATGTCAGTTGTGAAAGTTGGAGAGGAAAAAGCTGTTCTTTCTACCATTACAACACACATCCCCTTCAGCACATCCCTGCTCACAGTGTTAGTAGGCTGTTGGCACTTTTGTGTGTGCTCACTGTCTTTGTCAGTATCGGGTGCAACTTAATGTAGCTGATGGCATTCAATAGAATGTGTGTCCATTAACGACTGGACATATAGGAGTGGTTTCCTGGACAGGGTTTAAGCATAGTCTTGGTCTATATTTTCCTTTGCATATAAGATCTTTACTCATAATGCTGCAGTACAGGATAGTTCAGGATTAGGTTTAATCTCTGTAGGAAACAGATCCATAGTGTATGTGCATGGATTCAGACAAATGCTTGGATAGTTCAACTTCAGATACCAGAGTTTTTTGTTGTTGTTTTTTAATGACTGAAATTAAATGTTTGTGATGCTGAAATTGGTTTTAAGAATCTAGGAATTTCAGTTGTATTTATGTCAACTGCTGAATGTTGCTGAATGGTATTGTAACATCCCTTGTTCCTACCCCCCACTTCCCTTGCTGGTCCAAGGGATTGCATCGGTGACCTTCCAGCACCAAACCCAGTCATCTAACCTTTAGGCCGCAGGTTGCCCCACAAATGCTTGTTTATGTCCATTGATTGATCATACACTAGAGTTTTCTGTATTCAGTTCTGCTTTTAACACTCGTGTATGAATGCTTATCTGGGATCAAAAATTGAGACATTTTGTTTGTGCTGTTGTGTTGTGATTCTCCTTTTTTGTCCTTTTGTGAAGCTTCAGGGCTGCTCACTGGGACTTGAACTTGGCAGTGATCTAAAAATATGTTGTCAAATATGATATGAAGTGTTTTCAAAGCTAACTAAATGTAGTATAGTTATAAATAGGATTATCTACCATGTGGTCATATGTGGCTGAAAGTGAGGTGTTGGAGCGTTATCTTTATTTTGAAAGGGGAAATGCAGAGTAGATGGTGTTAGGTGGTGTTATGCAACGCCTCTTTTCGAGGATAAGCTGCTAATACAGCACTGTGTGCTCCTGTTTTCATTTCTGCACCCGCGTGGTCTTTCAGTTTGCTCTAGCCTCACAGGAAGAGAAAAAGGTAACGGCACCATCGCTTCCTCCTTCAGCTGATATTGTCTTTGAATAATAGTAGGAGAGTCTGTTTGAAGCTGTCTGTCAGATATTACTAAAACATTGAGGTCTGTTTAGCTGTATTAAGAACTAGATTAGGGTTGTGAGAGGATTTTAATATGCTAACACTAGAGCAATTCCATTGTTTTTTTTTTAGAACGGCAGTGTAGACCGTGTAGATGTCCTTGGCTTTTATTGTAAGCAATTCCAGGATGAGGTTCAGGGCATTGGTGAGAGAAATGAGAACACAGCAGTGGGAAGTGCTTGAAGTATTGCTCAAACCCTGTGTTGTGGAAACCCTCAGCTCCTTCTCTGAGCTTCTATATTATAGAGAACCTTTTTGCTCTGCATTGTTTATTCATCCGAACACTCCATTTGGCAGGTTTTGAATGCATCAGTGTGCACGAGGGGAGGGGGCAGTGTTGTGTAGCTGACGAGCCATTTGCTTTGCTCGGCTGTGTGTGTGTGTGTGTATGTGTATCCAGTACCGCTGCAGTAATGGCTGCCCGCTTGTTTTCCCCCCTGCGTCTCTCTCTTTTTACATGGTAGGATTACTACAAATCAGGGATAATCCGCTGCCCTGATGGGATCTCCATTCCCGAGCTGAGGGAGGCATGTGACTACCTCTGCATCTCCTTCGACTACAGCACCATCAAGTGCAGGGATCTGAGTGAGTATTCGTTAACATAAAAGGAAATTCAAGCAGTCTCTCCAAGTGGAAACGTATTCTCTGAGAGTGCAGATTGCCGGACGTTTGGCAGATCGGGTCATTAGCACGGTGTCTTGTATGTCTGCGTCCAATAGATGACTCCTGAAGAGAATGGAAATGGGTCAATGATTTCTGGTGTGCCAATCAGATATAGGTCACTGGCTACAGCAGCTATTGATTGTATTGTATTGGGTGTAAATTCATGCTAGCCACTGACCTTTCTTTTTGTGTGTCAGTGTTTGTTACTGAGAATGATATATTTCTCAAATTATAGATTTAAACTAGGAACACAGCATGCTGGATATTTAAATATTAACTTATAATTGTGATGTTTGTAAGGATTCAGTTGAACAAGACTGTACTCTTGAGTGTCATCCCCCCAGATACCAAACTGTTTCCACACAAATGACCTTTTCACATTTTTGTTCATTGCTGGTTTCCTGCATAACAGATATGAATATATTATATAGTAAGATGTAGCCATTTGTAATGTCTTGTAATATATTGCTCAACCCCAGCTGTATGTTATGCCTTCATTTGAAAAATCTGATTGAACATGCAATATTAATGGATTATTTAATAGATGATGCACAAAGATTTTGGATTCATATTGGTTTAGGCAGATATTTACTAAGAGAAACATCATTGTTGGACAGTTCATGCCAGTTTTGAGAGATTGGACCTTAAAGTCTTTAGTGACCGACACATATGGAGACAGATCTTTTGCATTTAGAAAAAAGAAAATGTCTCACGATGTTAAAGTTGTCACAGAAGAAGAATATGTAAGCAATTCAATTTTGATTTAAAAATAGTCAAATAGGGATGAATTGAGTTTGTTTGAATTGTATTTCTGATTATCTGCTGTTGAGATTAAATAAATGTCATTCTCTTTATTAGTGGTCCAGTTAAAGATTTGTACATTATAATTTTCTTCAAAAAATGTTTTATTGTATTATATTTTTAAGTATTATGAGTGTATTTCTTGCTAATCTTGTTAAAATTATTTATTATTTATTATTTATTATTTATTTATCTATTTGTTGTTGCTGTTATTATTTTTTATAGTTTTTCAATCATTTTATTTAAGTGAACAATGCATGTTGGTCATGTGATTGAAAGCAGTTTGACCTCTTTTTGAGACATTTATATTTTTGCGTCTTGTGCAGGTGCACTTATGCACGAGCTCTCGAATGACGGTGCACGTCGGCAGTTTGAGTCCTACCTGGAGGAGATGGTGCTGCCCCTCATGGTGGCCAGCGCTCAGAGTGGAGAGAGGGAGTGCCATGTAGTGGTGCTGACTGACGATGATGTGGTGGACTGGGATGAAGAGTACCCACCACAAATGGGAGAGGAGTACTCTCAGAGTAAGTGCTGTTATTTATAGTGCTTTCAGAAACACAGATTAAGTTGAAAAGTGATCATTGTGGTAAAAAATAACCATAGTGACATTTCATTTCTTTCCTCTTTTACATTGTAGTAATCTACAGCACAAAACTGTATCGCTTCTTCAAGTACATTGAGAATCGAGATGTTGCAAAGTCAGTGTTGAAGGAGAGAGGGCTGAAGAAAATCAGATTAGGCATTGAAGGTAAGAGGCTGGAAGGTAGTTGCGAAGTTCTTGCATCACAGTTCTAATTTACTTACAAGTGTATTATTGTAACTGAATCTCCAGCACTATTACCATCATTTCCTTTTCCCCATTCGCCTTTCAAACGGAAGTACCTTTCTGAAGGATGGAATTTGCAGACAATTACATAAACATGGATTATGCAGATGGATAGATTTACCTGATATTTCAAATAAATTGTTGAGGGTTTCTGAACACACATGCGCGGCCTTCATTTGACAGGGTTTAAATGCATCTGTGTTTTAGGTCATGGTTTTGAGAATGTACTAATGCGTTTAATAAAAATAGAATATTGTGAAATTTCATAGGTGTTCATAATTCAGTTCAAAGAAATAAATGAATTAAATATCTGAAACCTTTTTTGCTGATAATCATTGTGGCTTATAGCTCATGAATATGTCAGTAGTTATTATGGTCGTATTCTAAGCCTGATCAGTTCCTAGTCATTGGAGCTATTATCTATATTTTTGTGATGAATTTACTGTGAACTGGTAGAAAGAAAAATGTTGGGCTTTTATGTTTTTTAAATTCTGATGTTTTACTTTTTTCTTTTTTTTTTTTTTTTTTTTTTGGTCCATCTGTTGGATTTAGGTTGGGCTGGACTAAATTTGACCGATTTCATGTCAGATTGGCAAAAGAACCAGATTTCTTTTTGCAGTCTGTTTGCATCACCTGGCTTGCTTCCCCCATTTCCCCAGCAAACAGTGCACTCCTAAACAGCAGCAATGGAAGCTCCTCATTAAGCTAGCTGAAGCTCTGTGTGCTACTGAACACTATAAGCTAGTTGAATCTCCCTGTTCATTATACAATACTGTGATTATCTTTCCCGTGTTTTGCTAAAAGTGTGAAATAGTTCTGTTGTGAACAGTTCCACAAACAAGGCTGCGCCAACGATGCTGGAGTTATTTACCAGCTTGGCTGTTAGAATTAGCCATTCCATCTTAAATGGTGCAGAACTTGCAAGAGGTGTAGTAACTGCCACAGTACTTCAGCTTCATGCAGTGAGATGAACACACAAGATTGTGTTTTTCTTTAAAAGGATATGTTAATAAATTTTGTCCATCAGATCCTGAAGTCACACCACTTTATTAAATCATGCAAAAACAAAGTATAGTAATATTGAATACTATAAATTCAGTTATTTATTTATTTATTTATTTATTTATTTTTTAATTTTACTGCTTGGTAACTAAGGTGTAGATATTTCTGTATTTATGACATTTTATCTATCAGTGTCTGCTGATGCCTGAATGGAAAATTAGATATCAGCATCCCAGATATCCCACTATTTACAGTAGTCTTCAGCTTTGCTCCAATACACCCCTTTGAAATAAAAAATGGCTTGTTAATAGCTGATTAGTTGCATCATGTGTCTCAGAGCGCATAAAATGCCATACCAGAATTACCCCACACAGGATAAGACCTAGATTGAAAAATGTTACATAAGGATTAATGACATTTATCATTACAGTTAACATTGTTAGAATGTTCTGAGCTTCCAAGTTCTCTTTTGCAACCATATATAATGTGCATGTGACCCACTCTTGCAGGATATCCAACCTACAAAGAGAAAGTGAAGAAACGTCCTGGCGGACGGCCAGAGGTCATCTACAACTACGTGCAGAGGCCCTTCATCCGCATGTCCTGGGAAAAGGAAGAGGGCAAGAGCCGCCATGTGGACTTCCAGTGCGTAAAGAGCAAATCCATCACCAACTTGGCAGCTGCCGCTGCGGACATCCCTCAGGATCAACTGGTGGTCATGCACCCCGGGCCCCAGGTGGACGAACTGGACATCCTTCCTAACCACCAGCCACAGCCCAGCCACCACTATGAGCCAGATCCGGATGCACCGTCCCCAGCTGTCTGACGCATGCCCTCCCCCCACCAATTGATCCCACCCCAGCACACGCAAATCACTGCAGTGAGGAGCCACCCCAGACAGGCAGCCAAAACCACATTGCCTTTGTGACCCTCTCTTTTCTGCCTTACGAGCCTCAGAGACCAGTCTGCCGCCGCCGCAGAGGATCAGAGTGCACGCAGAATGGTTTGCAGTGGTTTAGTATTTTTTAGAGCTAAAGGTGTTTTTGGTTGTAATAATAGAAGGAAATCCTCCACCCACCTACCCAACAGAACACCATGTCGAGATGTAGGCAGTAATTGCTCTGTGGATGTGTTTAAAGAAGAATGCCACTTTATTAAGATGACCGTGATCACGATCATGCCAGTTGTGCGTCACAGAGAATCTTACTGCAGCTAGATTGTTGGTGTTGCAGGCTCTCAAAAATAATGCAAGCATACATGGCACATGAACACTCTAAACAAGAAGACTCCGAAACTGAAAGCACCAGAATGTTGAGTCACCCTTAAAGCATACAGTATCGCACAGTGTTGTGTATACAACTGAAATAGCAATAGTCTGTACATTTCATATTCTACAAAGTGGTCTATTCAGTAAATGCAGTGATCCCCAGTCTTCCAAACAAAACACAAAGCTCTGGGGCTGGGCCCAAGATTACTATACAACTGATAACTGCTGTTAACAGTAACTGCTGTCTGATGTTGTGACAATTACTGCTTAGTCAGATGATTTGTGTGTTGGATCCAGCACTGTCCTTGGATAAAAGCGCTTTATTACATGATAATGGTTGTGGTGCTATGTTGCTGTTGTTGTAAGACTAAAACGCAAGCAGAATGGAGCCTGAGCCACTCTCGTGGAGCACCTGTGGAGCCTCACTGTGATGCATGGCCTCTGAGTAAAAAATGTACACAAGTGATGTCACAATCTTTTATTGTACTGTTCTTATTTCTGTTTGTATTTGTAGCAGCAGTGGAGTGTCACTGCTCCAAAGACAACTTTGTTCCAAGTAGCATATGTTGTTTTATAGCTTCAAAAAATGTTATTTTAATAAAGGTATTTAATTCTGATTGTGTTGGTTCGTTTCATGTGATGAATATGAATGTGGAACATTTATTTTTGCTCTTGCACTCCCCCTGCAGTTGGGGAGTGTAATTAACTTTTATGACACTGCAGTAAAAACAAATTATGCTTTGAGTGCCCTCTCATTGACCACTGCACCATCTGAAGTGAAAGAAGCATGGAGACTGAAGTACTGTTACACAATTTTTAATTTTCCACAAATATGATGAGTTATGCTGTGTTTCCACAGTTTAGGCAAGAGGTCTCATACAGCTCTGTGGAAGTTCCATAGTGTAGTAGCAGCAGCAGCATTCCAGTGTTACTGGCTTTGTTGAGGCTGTGCATGAGTGCCTTAATCAGTCTACATAAAATATTTAAATGCAGTTTATGCCGTGTTCAGTTTACCTCAGAAGTGAAAACTGATTTAGTGACCCAACTCGATAGAATTACTAATAGATAATGGTAGTGCATAATCATATCCTGTATGTGCAGTGCAACCATCTCAAAAATTTGAGCTTGAGGTTGGTGAGGCTCTTCCAACTTTCCGAGTAGGAAATCTGACTTCAGACTGTTCCAGTTCAAATTTCCAACATGCAATCTGGAAATTCCCATGTCCCAGTTTAAATGGAACACAGCCTTTCCAAAGGTTTATGTGGTCTTTGAGTTCCATGAATGTGAGCAGATGAGGGCTTCAATCACAGTTAACATTTACATACAGTATCACACCTTTTTCTACTCAACAAAGCATCAGGTTAAACAATGAAACCTTTACCCTGTGAACTACAGTATGCAGGATGTTTGGCCATTTTAACTAAGGATTTGAACCACAGGGAGTGAAAGCGTTCCGTTTGGAGGGAACTCTGAGGGAGTAGTGAGTGCTGGTTTGAGATCATCCATCAGTCATCATAAGTTAAAAGAAAAATCAGTAATGGAGCGTGCAGTTAGGCTTGGTCATAGGGGTCTGGGATTCTTACTGTGCCCTCTAGGGTCAGCTTTCAGTGTAACAGCAGGCCTGGAGTGGCAATGACGGAGATGCCATGCTTCCCTATTACAAATCAGTGGAGTGTCAGAGTTTGATGTTGATGCTGTTTTTAAGGTAAGATTGCTACAGTATGTTTAGGATTTATTTTTATTGTAGTAGAAATATAAAGTTGTACACTCCTAAATGTATTTAAAGTTAATTAATTAAAAGTATTTTTAACTGATTATTATAAACTTGATTTTTTTTTAGCTTTTCACACCAAAACCACTCAAAAATCTTATTTAATTGTAGGATTTTCATTCGATCAGATTTTGTTTTTCATTTTTGCACTTGAAGCTCAATGTTTGTTTGTTTTTGTGTGTGTGGAATGTGAAATAATTAAATTAAGATTTAATTCAATGTTTTTCCTCGGTGGAGGGACTGAACTATTCAGGCTGCTCAGTGGTTTGACATGAGAAAAGAATGAGCTGCTTAAGGTTCATTATCTGCTTTTGTTTTAATTGCGAGTTGATTTTCTGCTTTGTGAAGATGAACTGAATGCTGGTCTCCAGTTATTTACTGGTTTGAAGAAATCAGTGGCAAAGTTAGTTTGCCTGAAAACTTAAACCTCTGAATTTCTGCTTAACAGGACAATCAGATTTAACTGATGAAACTGACCGTTCATTATCATATTAATATGAATTATTTCATCAAGATCAATCAGATTACCGAACCAATGCTCAGCTCAATTAGGTGTCTGATTAAAACAGTTCAAGTAAACATTTAAATAATGAGCTTGTTTTGAAAATGTAGGGAGCAGAAAAGTAATGTCACAGAAATACAGAATTTGATTGTACACGTCCCTGTCACTCTGACAGCATGGTGGCTAAAAATTCTATACACATTGGGCGAGGATTACAGATTACAGCTGCTGGTGCCATAAGTACACATACTTCCAAAAGTCTGCTGCTGTACAGTAATAGTACTTGTGCTTCGGGGGACCCGAGTGGCTCAGCAGCCCGGATCATGCTGCCTGGACCCGGCGCTTCCCTCTAAGCATTGATTCAAATGGTAGTATTTCGAAAAGAGGTGGTGGCTTCACATGTATTGGAGGAGGCATGTTTATTCTTCACCCTCCCAGTCTTGGGTTCCTTGCATGTGATCACTTCCAAATCAGATGGGAAACTGAGCTTAAAGTAAAGAAAACAAAAATAAAAAAATAAAACTAACTACATCTGACAGTTATTTGTGGACACTTCTTAGCCTCATTTTGGTCAGGGGTCTGGTGGGTTCAGAAACTACCTGAAAGGTTCTGAAATCAGTGGGTGCAAGGCCCCAATGCGTGATCCCCAGTGTACTGGAAGGGTTGTTTGATCAATGCTCGTTCCATAAAGAACCATGATTGTAACCACTAAATGTTTCTTCTCACAACTCCGTTATAGTTCTTTATTGGACCCCAAATATCTTTTTCTAAGGTATCACTAAAACACCTACTTGAAATACCTTTATGGTGTCGGGAACCACACGCACTTCCATTGTGAAAAACAAAATAAGCATAAAGTGAATTCCGGCGAAAGCTTCCCCCCCTTTGTCCTCCGCTTTCTTTTGGCTCCCATTTTTCCCCAGGAGCACTTCTTTCTCCTGGTGCTATGAATTAATTATTTCTTTCAGAATTCTGCCACTGGATGGCAACATCGAACAAAAATATCACAGCATTGGACCAATGGAGAGCTGAGGAACGCAGTACAGCAGAAGCAGAAGAAATGGTACGAACACGCCACTCGCATCACAGTGAGTCACTGCAGAGCAACAGTCACCAGCCCTGATAATCAACTCATGAAAGTCAGTGGGTCCATCCAAATCCACAATGACTCCACGCATAAAAAGCAGATTCGCAGATTGCCGAGATTAAATGACTCCCAAAGACAAGAGATCCTTTTTTTATTTGAAAAATATCCACTGCTGTTACAATACACTTACTACCATATATATTTTGCATAAAGTATTCTTACATGATAGAATTACAGTATTTGTTACAATCTGCATATAGAATATTTATAACATTTATACCATTTGTAGTGTAAAAACATCAAACCACAAAAAAGGTATATAGATATCTTTCTGCATGAGGATGGGTACCATAGTGATGATACAATACAGTATATACATAGAGATTTGGATGATGGATAAAACTCCATAAGAAGAAGATGGCTTGGGTGTGGAACTGAGGCATGGTGTGTTTTGTCTAGGTCTCTGTTGTGGAGGTCCTATATTTAGACAGCAGTGGTGCTGTTTCTCTGCACTCCACTACACAGGAGCTGTAGTGCGATTCCTGTTCAAAAATGGCCACACAGAGCTTCTGTAGGTGTTTGAATCTGGGCCAGAATTTAGATCCTGGTTGTATAGCTGCAGTTGCTGGTTCAGGCTCAGTCCACTGCTGGGCTTTTCTCACAAGGGCCAGGGCAGGTCACTGAAGTCCACAGGTCCACCCAGGCCAGCGTCTGCCTCCAGGAGGCTCATGATGACAGCCATGGCTGCCTCATCGTTACTTGGACTGCTGGAACCAGGCTCATCCATGATGTCGATGCTCAGATGGGAGTTATCGCCTACAGGGAAAGATTAGGTTATTAATAGGCTCCAGTCAAACAGCACATTCTACAACATTATCCCAGTTTTCTGAAGCATCATCCACTGAAAGGTTTTAGAGAAGTACTGCTGGTTCTTCTATGTCAGAACCATCATTTTAGTGTTTAGCTAGATCAGCTGAGATGATGGTAGTGTGTAAAAGCAGGAAACCAATCAAATATGTAGGACAATGTCTCCTCCAGGACCATTGGTGGAAACCATTCCTCCATGGAATTCCACAAACAACCTTGTTTGCCACCTTTAAGAGTCAAAATAGCTTAGTGGAGATTAAAGAAAAAAAAAATATTGCAACAGGAAATACACACTATATTGAGTGTTGGGACACTTAGTAACTCACTTATTTTCAAGAGCTTTAAAAAAATGATCCTGTTTTTGTAGGCTTATTTTTGAGCATTGCTGTGAGGATGTGATTGCATTTAGCAAAAAGAGCATTACTGAGGTCAGGATGAAAAAAAAGTATCGGAGGGAGTATCGTCATTCCAGAGAATACTATTCCACTGCTCCACAGCTGAAAGCCCACGCCTAGGATTAGGCATGGTACCAATTTGCTCCATAGAGTTTTATTCTGTTAGGAATACTTCTCTACAAACACTGGCAATAAGTGGCCCAAATGTGCCCCAATACTGGTCCTGGATATTTGAATGCTTTTCCATCTCTAACTCAAAACACTACTGAGCTGGGTTGGGTTCCCAAAAGCATCTTAGTACAATGATGACACTTTAGGAAAACTGGGTCCTGATTAGTTAAATCCCATGGTGCATTTGTTGATTGATTGATTACCTAAGACTGAATAAGATCATGAATTTTGGAGCAAGGAAAACATCTGCTGCATTGATACTCCAGCATCAAAACTACTGGCCTGTTTTACAGTGTTTTAGAAATGTGTGGTTCAAGTACTTACAGCTGGTTCCTAAACTTTCCTACATTTTCTTTATCCATATCAGTGCTCACAGTAAAACTGAAACTCACTCATTATGGAGTTGTTGGAGTACGGGTATCCTATGGAGTCCGGACCAGGCACTATTCCAGTGGAGGGCAGGTCTGGGGTGCCTCCATTTTGAATCTACAAATCAAAAAGCATCTGCATGTTTTTGTGTCTCAGAAATTAAGATTTCATTATTCATTTATGCAAGAGCTTCCAGTGAGACGTTATCAAATTTACTGCTTAACGCTGGTCAGAAAACAGGTCAAACAGATATGATGTAACCAGGTCTGAACAGAGAGAGAGAGACAGAGAGAGAGAGCGAGAGACAGAGTGAGAGAGAGCAAGAGATAGAGAGAGAGTTATATATAAAGAGTATGTTTCTTTTCCTCACTTTCTTGCCCCCTGGAGAGCAGGTGTCAGGAGGGGGAGTGCTGGTGATGTTGAGGGGGCTGGAACCACAGCTGGAGGGAGAAGAGCCTCGAATCCTTCAAAAGAAATGAAGACAAAAAATAGTCCAGAAATCAGGTCTTACGCAATGACCCACATTTAACACACAGACAGAACACTTTATTCTGACTGTTCTTAAGAGGAAAACTTCCACAAAATCTCCACCGAATGCTGACTCTGATCAAACCTCACACTCAAACACGCCCGACATCCAGCTGCATCTGAAGACACTGCAGCATGTTCAGCTAAGCTAGTAACTAGAGATTTTTAAAGTCATAGTATAGATTTATAAAATTACAGGGTCTCACGCTTCCTGACTGAGTTTTGCTGAACCTTAAATGGAATAGAATAGTCATTGTTCTTCATCCAGGTCCTGTGTTTACTTTTTGTGCTCAGTTTCATTGGCTTTTGACAGGATCTGTTCAGATTGAGTTGCTGACCAGTATATACTACAAGATAATTCTGTGTTTTGTATTGTAGTGTAATGTAGTGTTTTATGATCTGACTGCTCTGAAGGGCAATCAACAGACTGCAAATCTGGATCTAGATTTCAGGGGGTTTGGTGGGTTTACGTTTCAGGGGGTTTGGTGGGTTTGTTTGATTCATAGAGGAGTTTACTTCTATATAGTGGTTTATTGTGTTTTGTAGATTTAAGAGGGGTTTGTCTGTGTGTTTGTTTTTGATTTATTGGAGGTAGAGGACTTTTGTGCATTTTTATATTTAATGTTTTTTGGCTAGTATTGCCCGCACCCCTGAAGTCTGGAACGCAGAGGTGAACTTTTGGAGGATTTTGGGCTGGAGTTCAAACTGGCTTCTGGGTATTTGTGTGAAGCTTCTCCGGATTCCAGCACAAAACACTCTTGAGTTCACCTCCAGGTGTGTGAGGTGTATTAAAGTAAATAAAGGAGGAGATGGAGAAGTACAGGGTGCAAAGTTGTAGGACGTGATGATGCAATGGTAGATGAGGGTAATTCCACTTAGTTTGTGCTGTTTTCATTTCAGGGGGTTTCATATTTTGGGAGTGAGGTGCGTTTGTGTGCTTTATTTATAAGATTAAGATTTTTAATATTTGGTTTTTTTTTTAAATATTTTTCATTTTTTGCAGAATTAAAAGGTGTTAATAGTGTGTTTTTTCATTTGGGAGGTTTGGACTATAGAAGTGCATCTAAAAAATGAATATGAAAAAATAGAATTTAATTCAAAAAGGTTAACCATCATATGTTACATTCATAACATTTAAAGTGCAATATTTCAAGCCTTTATTTTAAATGTTGATATGAGGTTCATGCCGCACTGATGAAAAGGAAAACACAAAAGGCTTGAAATATTTCATGTTGCATGTAGGAGAAATAAAACAAGACCTTTTTTGATTTTGATAGAAATGATGAACATGAACTTTATGATATTTTAGTTCAAAGCTTCAAAAACAAATTCTGAATTCAATTTTCCCTAATTTTGATAATTAAGTCTCACCTCTGGATCTCCATCACCTCCTCAGCAATCATGCGGCCAATCTTTCCAGCTCCGGCCCGCGTGCCACCTGGGATGCCTGGGACAGTCTGGAGGGGCCGCTTTCCTCCACCTGCCAAACACACCAACACACACAAATACAATTCACTTACTTCCCATTACTAACCAGAACAAAACTCCCCTCCTGTTTTGCTCTCTTCTCACAGAATTTCATAATCACACCCACACCCAACATAAATAGCACTGAGTGACTCATGAGCTCAGATGAGAAATGTCCAGTGCCTTGTCAATGCATCTATGAAAAATGATCATCCAACAAGATGGTTATTTTAGCTTTGTGGAATTTGGACATCTTGCATTTTTTGCACAGCACATTTATCATGTCCTAAAGTGCACCTGTACATTTCACCTGACCTACTGCTGATGGTTGTAAATACCCTGAATATGTAGTGTGAATGAGTATATTCTAGCACACCTCAGTTTAATAGCTGTATTCAGTATTACATTATCCGAAGTAGACTTTAAAGCTCAATAAAGCTCTGTAGAGCCTCTGTAATTCTTTAGACATGTGAAATAAGTAAACTGAAGGTAAACAAACTGACCGTCTCCAGACGTGAGGACACTGTCCATGCTCTGTGGGGAGGCAGCAGATTGATAGCTGGGGTCAGCTCCTTCTAGCACACTGCCCCTGAAACACAGAAACCAAACGACTAAGGATGTCAAACTGTGTGGATAACACCAGTATATGTAAAATAAATGAATGAATGAATAAAAGTCCTGAAAACGTACATCAATAAGAATAAACATGGAATAAAAGTATATACAGTCAGGTAATAATGCTATGAAACCCTTAATTTTTAAATAATGAACATATGGACATTTAATCATTTATTATTTAATAAACTTTAATTAACAAATATCTAATTTTCTTGTCAAGAAATATGTAAACATCTCCACGTTTATCAGGTGCAGCACATCAACTGCAAGTTATTAGACCATCGTTAGAGAGGACTTTGAACAGCCGTCTTATTTAAACCTCATTATTTTGGTCAGGCTGTCGTAGCACATTCAGCCCAAGAGCAGACCACAAGATGTGTAAAGAAGTCTCCAACAGTCCTAAAAGGTCATCAGCTGCAGGTAGCTCTTGCCACAGATGATAATGTACCTCACAAGAAAGATTCTACTAATTAAATTTGACATATTATTTTAAAACACAGTTCAGATATAGATCAAATGAAGATTAAAGATGTTTAAATATGTTAAAGTTAATGAAGGGTCCTAACTTTTTACATGACTATAGACTTAAGTACAGGTTACTCATAATTAATGACGTTATCCGAGCAGTAATATTTAGCAGTATAATGAAAATATGATATTCATCTTCAGTGATTGCTGAACATGACTGTATAATGATATGTAGATTCTCAGATTATCATCAGAAAAGCTGACTGCTGTTGAGCTGATTGCTGCCAATATGCTTAGAACCCACTGTGATAAAGATATTCTGTCACACCGGCCATCCCTGTGCTGAACTAAAAACAAAGAGGAGAACAACAAAAGGAAGGAAAAAGGCCTTACGAGACCACTGTGTTGGTGGAGACAATGTATTCCACTTCTTTGGTCCAGGGGTTCATGAAGCTGAACCAACGGCTTCGGAGGGTGATGAAGGAACCATCTTTAATCTTAAACTTGTAACAGTTTGTGTTGATCTTCTCTCTCGTCTGCAGAACTGAGGAACATTACGAGTTACTTCAGCAACTGTCAACCTTTTGTTCGGGGGGATTTACAGTAAGTATTAAATGCACTACTGTATATATCCAGATGTTTGTGGACACCCCTTCTAATGAATGCAGTCGGCTACTTTAAGTTGCACCCGTAGATGTACACACAAGTTGTCTAGCCCCTATAGAAAAGTACTGCCAACAGAATAGGACACTCTGGTGCAGGTGAACATGAACCTACTGACACCATGCTTAAAGTCAGTTGCAGGTTTGAGGGGTATAAAGCCCCCCAGCACTGAGCTCTGGAGCAGTAGAACTGTGTTCTGTGGAATGATGAAGCTTTATTCAATACTTTTGGGATGAGTTGGGGATGAGGCAGGGTGATCATCCAACATCCTCACAGTAATGCTCCAACATCTAGTGCAATACCTTTCCTGGACAGTTACACCCAAAACCCCAAGCTAAACCCTTTAAATACCCTTAATTTGGGGATAAACTATGAACGAGCAGGTGTCGCAATACTGTCCATATAGTGTACATCAGACATCAAGGCTGAACTGACTGAATGAACAGTTACCTTGTCTGTGGCACTCTGCGAGATGGCCAATGTCATCCTGATGGAAATACTCATAGAATGATGTTCCCAGCAGCTCCTGGGGTAAATACGCTAGAATGGCTGTCGCCCTGATGGAAACAAACAAGACCATATATATTTTACATATTTAAAAGCTCTGCCCACAGTGGATCAATGTAAAGGTCTGTGTTGTGGTTGGCAGATAACACCACCATGTGCAAGACAGGGGTTTGATTCCCTGTCTGGGCAACTATGCTGTGCTACACCAGTAAGAGTCCATGGGCAAGACTCTGGCCCACCTCTGTAGTATGAGTAACCTTTGTAAGCTACTCTGGATAAGAGCGCCAACTAAATGTAAATGTAGGTCTGAGGGAATCATTTTATTTATTTATTTTTTTACAGTATGTTCCGAGTCACACAGAGTAACTTTATATCTGAATCAGGACACAAAGGTATTATATAAAGTTAGGAGTCTTGCCCAAGGACTCGACTACAGGGAAGGCAGTATTGTTATCCACTCTGTTACACCACCCAGCCATTTTAACTGATTGCACACTGTCAAATAACAGTAAACGCTCTGACAAAGACAGAGATGCGGTACCAAGTGCTCACCTCTGGTCCACGAAGACAAACTTGCCGTCAATGGCATGTCGGGAGACATACTCTGTGGGTTTCACACGGATGTCTCCGTTCATAGGCTGGGGGACGATGTGGGGGTGCAGGCGGCCAATTGCCACCAGGCAGCTGAGGTTACAGCCCTCGTTATCGGGTTCGTTATCCTCATCCAAACCCATCTTTGTGGGAGGCCAGCTCTTCAAGTAGCCTGTGCTGTGAATGGTGCAGAAGCTCTTGCGATCTGCTGTTAGAAAAAGTACAGGTTAATCAGAAAATGCCAAAATAGCTCGTCAGTTTGCTGTGCAAACCCACACATTCATCATGCTCCAGCTGTCAGGGACCCCAAGGTAGTCCACATTTTTCCTGGGGTTCTTGTTCCTTTACAACTGAGGTATGTACTAACTATTACTACTAATTAATAATATATATTTTCATTATCTTGTATTTCTTACCATATTATTATTTTAGCTACTATTTTAACTCTTATGTAAAATGCATGCTATGACAATAATAAAAATATGTACTGCATGAAGGTACCTGAGAAGATCAAAGACCCTCTAATCTGACCAAAGTGTTTGTAACATAATGTGCCGTGAGTGTCAAAATAACCCACCATCATTAAGTCTGGAAAAAAAATACTGTTATTGCAGGTATTTTTCACCTGTATTATCTTTTCTTTTAACTTTTGATGAATCATATGTTTTCCAGGAAAGCTGGAGGACACATGGTTTGGATGAAAGTCTGTTAATAAAGGCCCCAGGTGGCTGACCCTGCACCTGTCCCACTCCTGAAAACATCAGCTACCTTTTTTCTTGGAGCAAGTGGAGGGGAAGTCTTTGTCCTCCATCTTGACAGATGGCCGGTTGCACTTCATTCTGCAGAAGAACGAGCGGCGAGCTCCTGAGCAGAGTCTGGAGGGTCCAGGGGTGATATCGGTCTTCACAGGCAGACCAGCTTAGGAACAGAGAAAGAGAGAAAGACCAAAGATGATGATTATTATTATTATTATTATTGACACAGAAAACGAGAGACAGACTAGAATAAGAGTAAACAGAAGAGAGAGAAAGAGAGAGGCTGGGGAAACACACAGAGACAAGAGGGCCAGAGAGTGGAGAGAGACAGAGAACAAAGTAAGATGAGAGAGTGAGAGAGACCCAAAAGTAAGATCAGAGAACAGCAAGATCATAACACCAGACAGGCAGAGAGAATGAAAGAGCCCAAAGTGAAATAAGAGAGAGACACGCATAAGAGAAGACAGGGATACACTAAAGTAAGATTACCAATAGAGAGCAAAGTATGACAAAAGAAAGAGACAGCACTGAAACACAATGTGTGTGAGTGTGTGAGTGAGAGAGAAAGAGAGAGCAAGGATAAGAGATATGAGATAGAATGAA
This sequence comes from Acestrorhynchus altus, assembly GCA_034509495.1. Lineage (NCBI taxonomy): Eukaryota > Metazoa > Chordata > Actinopteri > Characiformes > Acestrorhynchidae > Acestrorhynchus > Acestrorhynchus altus. Next base: position 26,162,377 of record CM067512.1, read on the forward strand.
AGAATGTAAAAGAAAAAGAAAGGGATTAATGGAGAGGGAGATAGAAAGAGCACATTATTCCACACTATTAAACTTTTCATTCAGTACTAAAACAGTTTTTCTGCTGCTGTCCTTTTTCGAAACCTGTCGCTCTTCACTGAGCAGATCTGAACCACCCTGAACACCTCCAGCTGTGTCAGATTACACCATTCGGTGGATTCTTTTATAAGGTTTACCATGTCGGATAGAACATACTTTTGGCATCGATGAGTCGTTCTCGTGGTGCTGTGTCAGACGATGACAGCTGCTCCTTCACTTTGGCAATGTCCTTCGGATGCAGGTAGTCAAACAGGCTCTGGCCAATCAGGTCGTTCTGAAGAGAAGGGAAAATGAAAGCATGAGTGGAAAAAAAACCAAAAGAAAAATCTGGTATTATACAGACAGTGAAGTGTCAGTATACCTGGCTGTAGTTGAGAATTTTATAAACAGACTCTGAAACAAAGAGAATCTTGCCCCGGTCACAACCAACAACAAAAAGGAAGCCATCAGCAGCCTGAGGATAAAGAGAAACAAGGAGAGTTACACAACGGTCCATTCACTATTCACTGTTCACAAAGACCAGATGCTTTAAAATGTGCCAGAGAATGTGTTTACACATTTGAAAGTGTATATTAAGCAGTTGTTTGGTGAATAAGCAGTAATTATAGGTCAAAATGCTCAGATGCAGTTTGACAAGCCTATTTTACAGACCTGTTTTTTTGCCTCAGAATTAAAAACAAGCCAGTTGTCATTTTACGGCTCATGTAAAAGAAAAGTTGGCTTCTATTGTGTGTTTAGCTCCAGTGTGGTTCAGCTGGGGTGGTTCGGTTTGTTTTTCAGGAAGCAAATGATTGAGGCAAGCCCTGAAACTTGTATTCCCATAACCAGTAGAGCCTGGAGGTAATGTGCTACTTTCCAGCATATTCTACTGAAGTGATGCTTTACCATTTCACAGCTTTGACTAGTGCTTCCTCCAGTGGGCTGGGCGTACATACAATGGTTCATAAATGTTTGTGAACCCTTTCGAATTTTCTAGATTTCTGCATAAATTTGACCTAAAGGAACAATGAATTCTGAAATATATCTGAGAATCTTGATCTTAATTCAATAGAAATGTTGTGGAAGGACCTAAAGAAACCCATCATCAAGTGGAAGGTGTTTTGTACAGAGAAGTGGGCTTAAATGCCAACTTTGTTGGAGGCATCAAATGTTTATCCGCTTGAACATTAAATATTTTGTATTTGTAGTGTTTGTAGGATTTGTAAATCATCAGATTCTTTTTTTTTTTTTTTTTTTTTTTTTTACACAACATCCCAAATTCATTGGAATTGGGGTTGTAAGTGACCAGCACAAAGTACAGGTGTGAACTGGGTCCAATGTGTGTTGAGGGCGCATTGAAATCCAGTCAGTCAAACCACATTTGGAGGTGCTCAAACACGCATATGATCACATTTTTCTTTTAGTGCGAGAACCAAAGCGTCTTGATGCATCTCATATAGCAAAGTACCACCAGCATCAACATCGCTTCCTCAGCTAGCAAATAGGTAACCGCAAGACCACACCAACCACAACCCACAGGAGCTAAGCATGCATTAACAAACTAACGGATAAATGTGACGTTCAAAGCAGGTGAACCTAGGTGCTTCATCTAGTGTTAATTAATTATTATATGCCATGGATGTGAGAAATCACATCACAAGTGGTCAACATTTAAAATGCCCGGTGTAAATGACGTTGTCTCGGGCAATCATCTGTTATCGGATCACCCAGGGCACATGTAGGCACCTTTAAACTTACCCTCAATATCAAATGCTTCAGTTCATCATCTGACAGGAATGCTGGTTTATAGTTTGCTTCTGTGTAGGGGTTAGTGGCACCTAGAGAAGAGGACGTATTTTAATATACATATTCAAAAAAATTCTTAAAAACTTTAAAAACAAAAGTTTGGGCTTCATTTCAACATATATTGGTTCTAAACACACTGATTTTTATTTTACCTCGTAACGTCTTCATATGCTGCACAGCCATGCGTAGCACTGTTAGCTTGTCCAACTTGCGAGACATGGCATTGCATGTGGGAACTAATGAGGCCAGTTCATCTATAAAACTGTTCATTTTGTCCCTGCGCCTCTTCTCAATCTGACTGTGGGCTTCCCTGGAGTGGGGCAGAGAGGAGGCGAGAACCACGAATCAATTTATTAGAACAAACACATACCAGGATCGTTTATCTTCTGCTCTGACACGATTACAATGACAGTGATTTGGAGTCCAGAGACTGGGGAAAAGGCATTGTTTACTACACTAAAGCCCTATTTAGAGCAATTGGTTTTACACAGGCAGTGAGATAATAGCATTTCACCACAGGACGTCTGAAACTTTAATAACTGATTTACACAGCATATGAAATCATGGCTTAAATGACAGACATACGAGTATCTCCTTGATTTAACCATCATCATAAATCGGCAAGACAGTTAAGCATCCTATTTTCCAGTAAGTGGAGTTATGAATAAGAATTACAGTCTTTTGGATGAAGGAACAGGTTTGAAGGAACAGGTTTGGAGGAACAGGTTTGGAGGAACAGGAGGAATTTCCTATAAAGCTCCAACTTCCCTGCTCACAACAAATTTTCTCCCCTACAATAAGCCTGGCTTCCTTTACCCATCACCTCAGTTCTACTCTAAAAGGTGTTTCAGGCAGTTCTCATTGTTTTATAATAAGAGATACCATGAAAGAATCACTTTGTGATGCATGTATGAAGAACCTTTACATCAGGTGATGAGCGCCTTCACATTTGCCTTGAAACATCTGTATGGACACCTGGACCAAAAAACTGTTTTCAGACTGCAAATGAACCAAATCATGGTTCAGCTGATCCCGGCCAAGACCAACTCTTTAGCCAGGAACAAATTCTATTCCGACTTAAAGAAGAGGTCTTGGTGTGAAAACACTTTTTTGAGGTTCAGACTTTCAGCCCATTACAGGAAATAGAAGAGGATAAAAATCGGCATTGTAACCAAATCTGAATTCCCTACGTGTGCACACGAGTTACACAGCTGTAAAGGGGCAAAAGACCACACCTGCAATTCCTGCATCTACTGTAACTGTAGATTAACCCTTATTTATAAACAGAAGCTAAAGGAATGCAAGGGTAATCAGTCATGCTCATTTGAAATGACCTGGATTCTTCCAGGGAGCCTGAATTTGGCTCTGGAAAGGCAAAAGTCAATGCATTGAAAACATGCACCCTCCTCTAAATCAATCAGTGTCAAGTATAGGGAGATACATGTAAATGAAGTGAGGAGACCAGGATGTAGTAAAGTTCTTTTGTGCACTAACTAAACTGCAAAGTGAAACCCGACCTAACCGGACCAAAGAATACAATGTCACTGAAACATGATCCTTGGTCTGGACTTTAAAACTGAATATTAGTTCTTTATGGAACCAAAAGTATTTAAATCAACTGCTCTGCTCAAGAACCCCCTGAAGCACCTTTATCAGAAGGGAGTCTGACCTTCAAGCATAATCAGAATCCACCTGAACTCCACAGTCTCCTCCTATATTATCATATGCTAATGACACGGTCTGAACTCTTACTACAGCTGCCAAAGGTGTGGCTCCTCTGAGGTCAGTGGAAAATCTTCTGTATTTGAATGTCGAATGCTCCACATTAAGTTTTCCATGTCTGCCACAGACTTGTATGACCTGCATGATTTGTGCTGAAGCTTGCTTGTTTTATGTACATTTTCTTAGCCAGTCATACATGACAGCTAAAGCCCACTTAAGCACCGAACTAGCACACAAAATGTGATGCAATATTTACCAACATGCTAATATGCTGTGGACTGAACTAACATGCGGCTATTTTGGTGGGTCATTTTTGAGAAGACAAATCCAAATAGAGCTCATAAAGTGTGTTGTAGAGCTTATAAATGAGGTGTACTGAGGGCAGGTATGAGTATGTGTAGAAGTTCAAACTCTCATTCACATGTACTGTGCTGTACTGTACTGTGCATTCATTACCTGGCGTTTTTAATCCGGCCCTGCTGGTCATCTCTGGAAAGAGAAAAGGGTTTATGTGAGTCCATTAATTAATGGTTTGAAACGAATGTGAATGGAAATGTGAAATGTTTTTGTACCTACCTCCCAAGCTGTTTATCCTTATCTGTGTCCATACTGTCACTGCAGAAATGAAAACGACAGAAATGTAAAGACTTAAACCTGGAAAATTATTTCTTAATTAATTTTATGATTTGGTTCAAATATTTCAATGCACACGCTTGGAAAATAACAATCATTTGATAAATAGGCCATGAATGGAATTGAAATGAAAGATTCAAGTTCAAAGTTTTATTTGTCATAGTCATATAAGGTAGGGCTGGGCGATATGGGCAAAAAACATATTGTGATACATTTTAGCTGAATGAAATCATACAATATAACGCATGACTTGAAAAATACACAGTGAAATACTTTAACTCTATTAAGCATTAAAATGTAATATTAATTTAATCTTTCTAGACACAAAGTCATTTTATACCCCTTCCAAGGTGTGAGTGTGAGAATGGGGGTGGACAGGAGCAGAGAAGAGTAGGAGCTGAGAGCAGGGGGCGGGGCAGAGAAAGGGAGCCAAAAAAAGGTTTTCCACAAGAATGAAACAGAACATTTTTGAAAAAACTTCAAGCTCCATATAAATGATATTACTAGAGCCCATATCCCCCTCTGTTTATATCCCAATATAGATATCAATATATCGCCCAGTCCTAGTACACAGTACAACTGGTAGTGAAACTGAATTATACTTACTCAAATGAAAACCCATCAATCCTAAAAAAAATCCAAAAACAAAAGATTGTTACCAAAAATCTTAAAAACCTGAGATGTACAACACCATTGCTAAGCAGTGTATGTGATTGATGTTTTTGTTTGTTTTTGTGTGTGTGTGTGTGTGTGTGTGTGTGTGTGTGTGTACTCACTGGTACTCAGTGGCGCTGCCTTTTCTCTTGCGGGTATAGTCCATGCCCGGTGTGCCCACAGAACTGCTGATGAGGTCTGTGGAGCTGGGGGACATGAACTCATTCATTGTGGAGGAGATGTCCATCCTTTGGTCTGCCATTAGATCATCTGAGGACAGAGAGAGTGATTCACATTTCCATACAAAAAAGCCACAGAAGAGAATCTACAAATGACCTTACGTTAAAGCCCGTCTACTGGATTTAAATTATTATACTGAACATATGCCACAGAACACGCAATACTGATATAGTCAAATATACAGTTATTATTAATAAAGCACCTCATACTCGAGATCATTATTTGTAATTTTAAAGACAAAATAAAAAGTATAAATAAAGAATAAAAGAATACACAATATACTCACCACACAAATTCATTCAGATGGCTGTTTTCAACACATGTCCAGCAGAAACCTTCTGGGAACAAAAAAAGCGGGAGATGAGAGTTCAAACCCTTTAACTGAGCAATTATAATCAATTAGATCTCAGTGCTTTGCTGGGAGAAAAAGTCATCCAAGGCCAGATTTCACAAACAGACAAAACATCCAAGGTCAAGAACCTCCAGCAGGACTGAAGACAATGGTCATAACTTGGTTAATTTTTAGTCCTTAGTTACTCATCTTATTGAAAATCACACTTTATGAAATATCTCCAGTGAATCCCTGTGTAAGAATGAAATGCAGTAGCAGAAGTTCCTGCTACCAATTGCACCTCTGGCATGTTGCACTATACCCGACTCCATACTGGGAGACACGACCTCTGTGTGTGTAGCTCAATAAATATTATCCCTTTCAATCTTAATTTGTAACCTTTTCCTTCCTTACAAATAGCATTGCAATCTGACACTTTCTGGATGTAACTTTATGTGCCACTAAGGGTCAGGACTCTTCAATGATCAGGACCCCACAGAACCACCACAAAGCAGGCATTATTTGGTAGGTGGGTCATTCTCAGCACTGCAGTGACACTGACACGCTGGAGGTGTGTTAGTGTGTGTTCCGTTGGTATGAATGGCAGTGCTGCTGGAGTGTTAAAACACTGTGTCCACTCACTGACCACTCTCTTAGACACTCCAGCCTAGTTGCACCTTCTTGCAGATGTAAAGTTTTTGCACACTTTGTTTTGGTCATGCTCTAGTCCTTCATCAGTGCTCACAGGGCGCTGGCCACAGGACACTGGGTTGGTGTACTATTCTCAGTCTTGACCATTGAAGGTCAGGGTGAAAGGAGGCTAATAAAAGTATGCAAACTACAGTCTGCAATTATAAAACTACCAAATGGACAGTTTGGATGTTTATGGTTCATCTGTTCATGTTGCAAGTTGGGGACCATCTGGTGGTTCCTGAGGAACAACTTGAGACCCAATGCTTAAAGGGCCTTTAAAAAAATCTATATAGCATTAAAATGCTTCCACTATTGTTAGAATTCACAAAACCCTTTTTCTGTAAGGAGTCTTTTTGTTACGATTGTAGAGGTTTGTAGGCCAAGCAGCACTCAGAGGGAAATGCTGACGAGAAACGTCACATGGAAAGCATTCACATTAGGACTGCCTCAGGACCCTTTGGCCTTGAGTGACACATAAGACTTGTCACATGGGAATCTGGACTTGTTTGGCTGTGACGAACACTACTTGGATCAGATCCCTCATCAGCATGGGTGGGCAATATTCTGCTCCATTTCTTATAATATAAACAGGCTAGTTTTGACATTGTTTGATTTATTTACTAAAGGATTTTCTCTGCCTCTTTATGTGAGGCATTGTCTAATTAATGTCTCAATACATCAGTAACCATTATCATCTACAGTGGAATCTGTCAAGAGGTAGATAGACAGCAAGAGTACAGCCGTCTCTTCAAATTGATTTTTGAAACCATAAAAATGGTCAAGCATAAGAATCTGTTCTAGACAATTAGGTCAGAGCATTTCTGAAGCATAAGACAGGTGTCTTATGGGGTGTTCCCAGTAATAAAGGGTCAGTACCTACCAAAAGGTGACAGGGTCATGGGTTCCTAAGGCTCAGAGATGTGAGGCTCCACCTCAGAACTTAGAGGACTTAAAGGACCTGCAGCTATCATCTTGGTACCAGATACTACAGGACACCTTCAGAGATCTTCTGGAGATCATTCTTTGAATGGCCAGATCTATATTGAGGTGGCATAAGGGGACTTACTCAATATTAGGCAGTTTGATTGGCTGATCAATTCTATGGACGTTTAACCTTCAAAGACAGTCGTACTGTTTCTAGCAGGTTTCTGTAAAGTTGAGAGTGTAATTGATAGGCCTAAAAAAATTATGTTTGGCCATACTATAAACATACCATGTGTGCAGTCACATGACTCCAAACACTGAGCCAGATGATCAACTTGTGTTTGTACAAAAGAAAAATTATCGTAAATTTATTGTTATAGAAGGTAAAACATTCAATTTATTGTGATACTGTGTCATATCGCCCAGCCTTACCATGTGTTACCATGTGCCAGGTGTTGGTATACAATTAACAGCACACTGAACTCAAACCTCACAAACTGGGCAAAGGCACTGCTCCTCCTGTTGCTTGTGACACATGGTCAACTGGATGGACTTTCACTGGATGCAGCTGGATGCATTTTAAATCAATGATTCTACTCTATTCTCTCAGCTTGGACATTTGAAGTGTTTGCTTCCATATAAGTGTGCCACTGGGGCCCTGACTCCCTCAAACATGCTTGGCTCCACAACCAAAACACACACACACAGGTCAGTTTCATCAGTGAAGCCCTCCGGTTGCCAGGAAACTTCCTGGAAGGCATGCGATCTAGGCCACGTTTAGATAACTAGGAGAAAGCACCATTCTCTCAATGCACAATTCAAATTCACTCAAAGGGAATTTTCTGGCAGGCTCTCAAATGCCACTAACGTAAAACATGATCCAAAAGCCACCTCTCCTCTACACCTTTTCATATTATTCCAGTTGAAGTGTGAGATGAAGTAGACCACTGTAAATCTTGTGAAAGACAATAGCTTCCATTATTCTTCACTCTTACACAAATGCCCTGAACAGAATTGTTTTAAATGTAGATTTATTCTATTTGAAGGCCTTGTCCACTTTTCCACATCAATAGGAAAGAGAAATGAACAGACAGAAAGAAAAGTAGAAGAAAGATTGAACTGGGTCACTTTAAAAATGATACTATGCCTGAAGAAAAATAAAAAAAACACACTTTTGCAGCTTCAGTTATTGCACTTTTCACTGTGGGTCTACTGAGGCTGTAAAGATTTAATTGTGTATCAAAATCTGTACTGATCTTTATCTACCCATGCTTTGGTTGAAACCACTGTAAATGATCTGATTTGATCATTCCAGTAGGGGGTGGGATGAAAAATGTTTTTCTGATTCAGATTGATCTTCGTTCAAATGATCGATTATTGATTCATATAAAGCTGAGATCAATCTCCTGCCAACAGGAAAAATCATCAACACTTAGAAACATAATAAACACACCTTCAGAAACCTGGAACACTCTACTTTCCAAATACATAAAGGGTGAAAATATCAGTCACACCTTTGATGGCCCACCATTCAGTCGTTCATATGATCAACATGGTCCAGCAGGTCTTATAGGGGGGTTAAGAGGTAAGAAACTGTGTGAAAATGCCCATTTGTTTTTATATGTCACGCAAAAAGACACAGTAATTATTCTCAGCTGCAGCTAATAAAGCTGCCTTGCCTCACAACAACACAGCTGACACCTTCTTCTGGAGAAAACCAGTGAGAAAAACAACTTCCTTTTGGGTTGATTTGATCCCAATGAGGATATCTGAGGAAAACTTTTTGTAATGAACATTGAAAATAGCACAGATTAGGTAATAGGCCAGTCAGTTCAATGGAATGTTTCAGTGCTGCAGTTTGTGGAACTGTTAAAAAACATGTTATTGTAAGTGAAATATACCTAAATGAATCAAAATATAACTGAATTATATCAGAAACTAAAGTGAAAATATTCAGAATCAAACCAAGTTGGGAAATCTGTGCAGATACCCAGCTCTTCCTGTATTTTTTGCATTTTTTTAATAAGCCAAGCTTTCATTTCATCCAAAACTTTCATTTCAATAACAACATCAAAAGGATAAATCAAAAATCAGAAATTCCGATGGCTTTTTCAGCTGGTAAAAAAATAAGCTTCTGATTATGTACCCTAAATCATAACCTCAAACAAAAATACACCTGAAATATGCATAATTATACCTCTACGGCCTTGTTCAGTTCTCTTATAGTAATGCCAAAAAAGGTTCTGTGACAGCAGCAGTAAAATCCTTTCAGGTTCTCGACAGATTCTTCATTATACAGGAGAACCCATTTAATCAGATAAAAACATTTAATTATTCATCTTCAACAGAACATTTTCATTGCTGGTCACTTCACCTTCTAACAAAACCCACCAACCCATACAGTGACTTATATACAGCTCTGGTATGTTAGCATGCATACCATAAGCCCCTGGTTCTCTCTGCCAACACTGACAGGGCTTTCCTAGAAAGATGACTCATAAGAAACCTGTGTCAGAGGAGTGTAACAGAGTTTCTATGCATCACAGGTTTAAATCACACCCTTTTCATACATAGCTAATGTTTAAAGTAGGGGGTTGTGTCTTTACCCTTTGTTTCATGTGTTGTTTCAAGCTGCTCAGTTGTAAAAAGCACTATACAAAGAAATTCTCATTTGATTAAAGTGTGTTCACAGGAGAGAAGTTGGGACTGATTAGTTACAGTCCACAAAACAAACAAACAAACAAACAAATAAATTAAAGTAAAAGAGTAAAAAAGTAAAATATTCTGAACTGATTCTAGACTGATTTTTTTTTTGTTTTGTAGTCAAATTTTAAAACTTTGACATTTTACAGTGCGTTTACAGTGTGTCTAACAATCCAGGACGACTGACCTCACTGTCCTTTCAGTTACCAGTTCCTTTAAAATAATGCAGTGAAATCACTTCTATTTGTTGACTACAGATGTGAAAAACAATTTAGTTTTAGTGTGTTAAATTTTTTCCCTATAATGTGTTAACATTAGCCTCTTCCTCTTTTAACCAACACTGAACAGCGCATTCAAAGAAAGGCAGAGGTAAACCCCACAGTGAAGAGAGTGTTTTCAACATAGTTAAATATCTAGTTGAATAGCGTAAAGATGTTGAGAGGGTGTATTTTGCCCACATAGTTTTGATGACATTAGCAAAAATGGCAGAAAATTCCCAAACATTTGGAGGCTGATGATACTTTTAGAAATATGTGAAAATGGATGAAAAAAGTATTTTCAACAATTTACTGCATTTGTTTGTAATATATTTTGATACTGAACAATATACTTGAAATGAATCTCATATATAATGAAATATGTGTCCATATACATTTTCTGTATGAGGGGTGGAGTGACTCAAACACAGTCAAACCAGAGGTATTACATTAGGATCCACATGACGTTCCACTGTAAAATACTTCCACATAGACTCTTAATTATAGACTCTCAGATACCTTGAGGGAATGTTCCTCACTGAGGCAGGCTGGGAATAATGTCTGTTAATGCTGACTACATAACAGCAGAGGGTACTCTGATAGAACACAGGGGTAAAAACAAAGGATCAGAACTGAAAGGGGCTTCAAATAGCCATTACAATGCATTAAAATATCTCTGGATTGGCCCTGATGCTGATCCTAACACTGCCTCATAGTTACAGAAATAAAATAGACATTAGTCTTGAGGGGCCCAATGTGAACTAGGTTCTGACTCCTGGTGACGATATCAAATGTGTTTCACAAAAAGTCTTCTGTTTGGGTTTCCCTAACATTTTTTCCTCATTTGTCCATCATGTTACTGGCAACTCTGATTCTCCCACTCCAAACACACACACACATTGATCACTTCGGTCAATTAGATAAACATGAGATGGGAAAACATTAAATCTGCTGGACAGATCACTAAGAACTGGACATCACTGTTTAGAATAACATATTACACCTATGCAAAAGAAACACTGCAGAAGCTTTGATGGAGCATGGTTGAAAACTAGGGTTTTACAATGATAACAGCTTCATATTGATATGTTCAGAGTGCATTAGGATTTCTGATGATGTATTTATTGCATTCTGGAAAAGGAATGGGCGATGTTTTTATTCATATTGGGATATAAACAGAGTGGGACATGAGTTGAGGTGATCTCGCTTATAGAGTTTTTAAGTTTTTGAATAACATTCAAATATTTCAATCTTTTACAAACCTTTTTCTGCTCTATTGCTCTACTCTGGCCACTCGTCTTAGCTCCTCTTTTACACATTATAGAGGTAGCATAAGACTTAGTGTGTATGAAGAAGAAATGATTAAATTGCAATGTTTAAATATAGTAAAAATGACAGAAGCAGGATTTCATGGGGTGTCTTCGTTTTTTCATATTGTATTTTTCATATCATTTTTTGTATCATACATCATAAATTGCCGTTCAGCTAAAATATATCAGGATATGATTTTCTGTCCACATCGCCTTTGGAAGATCAGAAAGTGTAGGCCAGTGTTTCTTAACGCTGGTCCTGGGCGTACCCCTGACCTGTATGTTTTAGATTTAAAACATAGGGGTGCCTCTAGGACCACGATTAAGAAACACTGGTCTAGGCAATATTGGACTACTGCACTACACTAAGATTATCTGCATTTTACTCCATTTACAACCCTATAGAGAGAAAATACATTTCACCCTAATCCTAACCCCAAATTCCCTTATAAATCAGCATCAGTGTCAGCAAATATGTAGATAAAAAGATCAGATACTGGCCTCAGCCCAGTTTTTTGGTGCATCTCTATTAAAGGTCATGTGAAACACTCACACCATTAATGCAAATGTAAATATATGTAGATAAAAAAAAATATCCTGATATATTTTAGCTGATTGGTAATATACAAAAGTATGATACGAAACATTTATAATTTGAAAAACACAAGGTGAAAAAACCTCAAGATTAAAACAATGTTATTTAAAAACTTTACAACTCAACATAAACGATATCACCTCAACCCATATCCTTCTCGGTTTATATCTCGATACTGACGTAACAAACAAAAACGTTAAACCCCGGCCCTAGTGGCGACCCACCATGTTCACAGCACAGAAAACATCCCCACATTCGTTAACCTTTGCAAATCGGGGCCAATTTTGTGGGACGTTTTGCAGTTTGTCATACTTTTATTCACAGTCAAATCAGAAAAGCATTAATAAAGTGCCAGATGTTATTTTCAGGAGCTCCTAGGCTTCCCAACGTCTTCATTTGCGATGAAAAAATTTGAAATCAATAAAATATCTGTAGGAATCACCATGTTTTCATCAAAATTAATGTAAAATGAGAGTGAATAAAGTGATTTGGGGGCATTTTACTGCCCCATTCACCAGGAAATTCTGATACAATATTAAGGGCCAAAAAGATTCTCATTTTGGAGCAACTAAAGATGGAGAAAAATGGAGATGCGTCGTTTTCATTGGCCAGAGTCTATATATATATATATATATATATATATATATATATATATATATATATATAAAAAGATGACTAAATTAAAAAGAAGTCTTTTATTGACATGAATCCAGTGCTCTCGCCCTCGTGTGCACTGATGCCATGTGGAGTCGCCTGACAGGCCGTGTACGCTCATTAAACGCCCGTTGTGATGTTTATTGCAATGATTGTGGTATTATAAAACATTCTAATGGTTAAAGCCACGACCTGCGCGAGCCACGTTAGTCACACCGAGCTCAGTCTGGACGCATGTCTGGGCGACTTCAGCCGGCTCCATTTCACCTCCGCCGTTGATGTGAGCTCGTTATTTCAGCGTTTCGGGTCCCTAAAGGCGACGAGGGGTCTAAAACGAGCGTCACACTGTCTGTGTGAGTCTCCGAGCAGTAAAACGCAGAGAGAGGAAGCGATCGCGTTGATCAGTCCTCTGCCAGAAAAATGTCATTAAGCCCCTCCTCCTGAAAATCAATAACACAACGACCACCGACCAAACAAACCCCTCCGTAAGCACCGATACAAAGCCCGAAGACACTTACCGGGGAAATAAAACAGCATCACATTCGTACGCGCTGGCAGGGCGGCTGGTGGCGGAGGAACTGTGACATAAACGGAATCAGTCTCTGACCTACTTTTCTTCTTTTCGTGTGACTGTCGGGCCACTAACCTACATTTTCCGCCAATCGGGCCCTTGGAACAATCCTACGCAGTCCCGGTGACCAATCACAACGGAGTTTGCAACCCACAACCGTAAGATTGACACCCGCTCCAGCCAATCACCGCGCTGCACTGCTGCTCACGATTCAGAGCCATGGCTGATGAGTCCTGCTCGGTATGGGTGGGTTTTCAGTGCATATATGTAATTACAGGCTTCTAACTCATATCAGATTCAGAGTAAAGGATATAATCTAACCTTTTAAACGTCTCCAATATCAACAGGATATAAGGGACAGTGACAATAAAAAAAAGTAAATGTGTATTTACATAATAAGAGTTTGTATTATTTATGTTATTATATATCATTTCTATGTAATAAAAAATCCCCCAAATTTATGGTCAGAATATTGTGATTGAAGCGTTTATGGCACATCAATTGCAATAGAGTATGTAAGATCAAGGTTGAAACACAAGATCAGATAAAAGCTGTTTACTTGTTTTTTTGTTTGTTTTTTTCAGACTTAGTTTTCCTCCTCCTTTTTTTTTTAATTCATGCCTTCACCCATACCTGAACCAGGAAAAACAGAGCAGTCATTGCTTCCTGATGGCTCATAATAAAGAAAGGATGAAATCATCCTTCATAATAAAAAAAAAAATACTATTAAATAGGATCATTCTCTACTGATGAAATCTAATCTCAGCATATTTACTGAACTGTTACAGTTTGTTCCCTCACCACCAACACAATGAAGCATTAAGTTACACTTATATAGTGCATTTTAGTCAGCTTCAGAATTGCAGTGTTCTCTCTGCCAGAAACATTTGTCCACCTGGAGGACTGCATTGAGCACAGAGTGTCAATTCATATCTGTTTCAGAGTTTAGCCACATCACCTGATGGCCATTTTTTTCTCTGGAGAACATGGAAACTTCACCCAGATAGAGCCTTGAACCCAAGACCCCAGTGCTGGGACATGAACATGCTAGCCACCAAGCCACTATGCTTCCAATCATTCCAGAGATGGCAGTTCCACTACTCCATATCTCATTGCTATGGCCATGTACCCCTCTATCCCACCCCTGGCATTAGACATAGTGGGAATAGGTTTATATCTGCTTAAGAAAGTCCTATTCTATTGGCAGTACATCTCTATAGGCACTATATACAGTAAGTGTCTGTGTATTTGCACATTGCTGTCAGCAATGGGTGCAGCTTAAAGTAGCTGAATATCTCAAGCATGAATATCTCAATACAGTTTTTTCTTTGATTAATTTCTTTGCTTATTTTATTGCAATATAAAGTAAAGGAAATCTATATTTGTTACAGACACATTATGTTCAGGTTGTTTCATTATTTACATATTTTGTTCTACTATGTGATAATTACACCAATAAGAATATGAGCAGACAAATGAACGGTGTTTTGGGTGTTCAGAAGAATAACAGGCCATTAACACCATGCTCATAGTTTGAACATGTAGGTATGTGGTAAATGGGTATGTTAGAGTAATATGATAGACACATTAAATATATTTATATATGTCAGACAACTCTGTTTTAATAGAAGAGTAATAGTCCTCTGAAGATGTCCAGTGGTATCTAACCCCAAGATGTTGGTAGAACATATTTTTAAGTTGTATAATTCGCAGTTTTAAGTTTGCTTTGACCTAGTCATCTAGTCATCACAATTAAGCCAAAAACATTACTCATTTACTTCAGTTTCCCCATATTTCCTGATTCCATCAAATATACTTTAAGAAATGACTGTTCACTTGCTACCAAATATACTGTACATACACAGAGGACGACAGAGGATGACCAACACAAACTGTACAGAAACAGATGAAAGTCTGTCCAGTGAGTGGACACAGTGTTTAAGCACTCCAGCAGGACTGCTGTGTCTGATTCACTTGTACCAGCGCATCACACACTAACACACTACCACCATTTCAGTGTTAGTTCAGTGCTGAGAATTCCTGCACTGTGGTGATCCTGTGGGGTCCTGACCATTGAAAAACAAAGTTTGCAGAGAAACATATGGATCGCAGACTGTATATATAATCAAGCAACATAAAAGCAAGAGAGAATCATATTAATAGGGCTGCCTCCACCCAAACACGGACCAGGAAAAATAGAGCAGTATTTAAACAAGCAGCACTGCTGTGCCTGATCCACTCAAACCAGTGCAACACACACTAACACACCATTATGTTTGTGTTAGTTCAGTGATGAGAATAATACCTGCTTTGTGGTGGTCCTGTAAAAAGGACACTGTAAAATAGGAATAGGCAGATCAATATTTAAATATCAATACTTCAGAACCATTGTGTTCACTGCCGCAAAAAAAAAAATTTGCTTATATAATTTGTAAGATGCATGTGTTTCCACTCTCTCAATATGAAAATGACAAAATAAATTGCATAAAACTGTCATTTTTTCATTCTCTTGAAGGAGTTACATTTATTATTATTATTATTATTATTATTATTATTACTACATACACTACTATAACAATAATACTATTTATTATAATTACTATTAATAATATTTAACAACAATAATATTTCCCCATAATAATTATAATAAATATGTAAAGCAAACAGACTTTCTGTTACCGCTGGTCAACTTTATTATCGGTGTCAGTCTCGATATCAGTATCAAATCAGTTGTTTCGCCCATCCCTCGTGTGAAAGGAGGACAATAAAGAAATGTAAAGAAATTCAAGCATTAAGTATTTTGTTTATCAAACCATTTTATTAAATGTAACATAAATCACTCATATAATCTGTTTTATTTCCACAAAAGAAACGAACGTTTATCTTCCGCGTCGCCGTGACGTCACATGTAAACTGGTTTGGTCATCATTCCGCGTCTGTTGTGTTTTGCTCCGTTCAGAGCAGATCGAGGGTTTTTGTGTCAGAAAGAGCGAGTTCATAACATTTATCCAGCGCGTGTCCTGGTGTGTTTTATCAGGGTGAGATGGACTGAGTAACCTGAGCAGAGCTGACTTCAGTCCGAGTATCTGCAGCTGCTTCCAGAAGAAGCTCTGAAATCACACACCAGCGTATAAGGTAACGCTCCTCAAATCGGAGCTCTGAACAGCTCAGGTCTGGACGATAAGACCGATATCACCGCCCGATATGGTTTAAATGATGGGCGATATTTGATATACGATACAATGTATGATGAGAAACGTGATAAATATTAGGACACCATCAGATCTTTCTTCTGTCTCACTCCATTTAATCATAACCATTTAAATCCAGAAATCTTTATACATTTCTTCTGTATACTGCACGGTAACACATGTATTCTGTAATTTGACTATTGTCCACCTTTTAAATAATGAAGCTCACATGTTAAATATAATCTGGTCTCGTTGTCATTTAGTCCATCATCCATAAAACTGTCTGACCACCAATGTTGTTTTATTGCCTTCAAATCCCAGTAGGTAGAGAGAAGCCTCAGGAGATGCATGTGAAAGGAGGGTGGCGAAGTGTTACATTGCCATTTGTAACATGTTTTATCTGTTATATTTTATATATTTTATTTATAACATATATTAACATAACATACTTTTAAACTAGTCATACAAAAAATCAGGTAATTCCATAATATCCACTAAAAGGCAGAAAATACCGTAATTGTATATGGATTATGGTTCGCTAAAATCACCCACCTTTGTCAAATATGTAACCAGACTCTGTATAATAGAGACCAGACATGCCTCTTCATTTGGTTAGACCCGCCTACAGACAGCAGACTCCTGGGACCGCCCTCTCAGATTATATCCTCTCTTTTTTGCCAGGACTGTCAATCACTTCATTCCTAAGCATAACCTTGCCTTCTTATGATGACTTTTTATGAGGAAAGCTGAATAACTTTTAGAAAATAGAGGAGAAAAATTAGAAATGGCAGTTTGGCCATTGAAATGGATGGAAATGGGTGGACTTAATCATCATATTGCAGAGGAGGTAAAGCAGTGGTGGTGTCACGTTTGAGAGGCAATGGGCTGTACATATTTTATATACAGTTATTGACCCCTGTGAGTAAGAGCAGGGGGTAGAGCAGAGTGAGGGAGCAGAAAAGAGGTTTCTGTAAAATTAAAATGGAACGTTTAAAAAAAATTCAAAACTCGATATAAACGACATCTCATAGACCCATATCGTACTCTGCTTATATCCATATATTTCAATATAAATGTCAATATATTGCTCAACCCTAATTGAAACTGATTTATATGAGGTGTGCAGCATTGAAACAGACCTGTTTTACAGGGAAAAGCTTTGCACATCATGGGGGCTGAACAGAGTGGTGATGCTGAGCATAAGCATTCAGACTACAGCTCTTCAGGTATGAACTAAGAATTTTGTACTTTTGGTGAAATGATGACTAAGTGGATTCAGCAGTCTAATGTTCTAAAGTTCTAATGTTGATCCTATGGTCAATGGCAAGATGCATGACCCAGGATTTGAGTCCAAGAGACCAAAATTGGCCTTACTTTCTCTAGGTGGGTAGATGGCACTCTTTCCCCACATCACACCCTGTGTGATGCTGGTTGGCACAGATGTCTGTTAGCCATTGTATTGGCACTGGGAACCTGGCTCTTTCCTCAGAGCTCCAATGATACAATGGTGGCAGCTTGAAAAGCTGGCTTCACATGTATCGGAGGAGACATGGTTGCCTTCACCCTCTCTGTTTTTATGTTAGAGTGTATCAGTGGTTGTGAAATACATGGAATTGATTCAGAAATCGTAAAGAACAATTCAATTCTTGCTAATCAAGTGACCTTTTTTGAATTTCATTAGTTGTCCCCTCACCAGCGAAGCACAGGGCGAAAATGGATGACATAGTGGTGGTTGCTCAAGGAACACAGTCATTGCGCAACATCCACAATGACCCTGATGTCATCAAACTTCAAGAGATCCCCACCTTTCAGCCTCTCCTGAAGGGTAAGAGTTTGTGTTATTGATGCAAATAATGTAATTAAAATGCACCACTGTACTACTCACTTATAGAATCAGAATTACTTTATTAATCTCAGAGGGAAATTGCAAATACTTCCAGCTGCACCCATGTATAGAAAATATAAAATAGAAAAATAAAACAAATAATAATAGAAATAACAGAATAATAGCAAAATAAGCACTTTAAATCACCGGAATAAACTCTTTGGAAATGTATACATGTTAAAATACTTGTGAAAAAGGCCAATGGCTATGATAATAAATCATTATTTAATTATTAATGTTTAATTAATAAAGTTTTGGGACTTCATGTATCTTGTGCTCACAGGCACAAACTTTTTAAGACAGCTTGAGCTATGTTGGCAGTTGTTTCGTGTGTAAATTATTTAGTGGATAGCTGAACAGCTGATTTTAAATTGTATAGAGTTTTTTAAATCCCTGCCTAGACTCATCTGCATTTGCAAACATCTTTCTAAGGGCCTCAGAGATCCCACCATGGTGATACCACTCACTTCAACAATCTAGAAATCCAATCTAATGTGTGTGGTTTAAATAAAACCGGCCCCTCCATAATCCTTTCAGACCACAATGTAATCATCTTCATCTGATATGGTGCAACTGATTCTAATATTACTACATTTGATTTATACCCATCTTTCTTTGTTGTTCAAATGAAGATTAAATGTCCTCTACTCCAATGAGTGACTGCTTGTTCTGGTTGGATGTAGCCTGAGACAAAGTGTTGTTCTTATGCCAGGTGTGCTGAGTGGACAGACATCTCCCAGCACAGTGTCTGTGGAGAAACTGGACTCTGTGCAGGTGCTGCAATTGTGCGTGCGCTACCAGGACCACCTCCATCAGTGTGCCGAGGCTGTGGCTTTTGACCAGAATGCTCTGGTTAAGAGGATCAAAGAGGTACTTCAGTAGTACATTGTAAAAGCAGAGTTTCTGTATCCAATGATTCCAAATAGAAAATGAAGGCATGAATTTCTTCTGTTCAAAAAAAGTTGTCGATATGGTTGTAAGTATTAGACTTAACGTTTAATTTGATTAGATTAAAAATAGAATTGTTGTCTACATAAGGAGAATAATGGCTTTTCAGCATCACATCGCAGTTCTCATATTTTTAAAGAAGGATTCCTTTTCTATATTATCCACAATCATTCATTTTTTTAAGTTTATCAATTGCACTTTTATGAACAGTTTAAGTGTTTATTAGTTGTTATCTAC
The DNA here is from genome assembly GCA_034509495.1 of Acestrorhynchus altus. Lineage (NCBI taxonomy): Eukaryota > Metazoa > Chordata > Actinopteri > Characiformes > Acestrorhynchidae > Acestrorhynchus > Acestrorhynchus altus. The sequence continues at coordinate 26,181,788 of CM067512.1, forward strand.
ATTTTGGTAATTTTTTTCATAGGAAACTTTTTCTGTACTGAATTAGACCCCTTGTCATTTTATGAGAGGAACTAACGGCTGATGGCTTTGTTAGCACATTTACTGAGTCTGACTATGCTTCTTCCAGATGGACCTGTCCGTGGAGACACTTTTCAGCATCATGCAGGACAGACAGAAGCGCTATGCCAAATATGCAGAGCAGATCCAGAAGGTGAACGAGATGTCCATGATTCTGCGGCGGATACAGATGGGCATCGACCAGACTGTTCCTCTGATGGAGCGCCTCAACAACCTGCTGCCTGAGAGTGAACGCCTAGAGCCCTTCAGCATGAAGCCGGATGGAGAACTCAAATAGAACTGCAATGGTCAGCTGGTCCAGAACATGCAGACAGACACTATCTGGGTCAGAAAATGCTGTTAGACATTTATTTGGGATCTTCAGTGGAGGTCGTGGAATGATTTTTCGACCAGGAGTCGTACTCAAGCCTCGAGATGTGTGTGGATTTCCAGAATGTTTGAAAGTTGTGTGTAAATACAAGAATGATAGACATTATAGCAGCTTTTAATGGAACTGCAGGTAGAGACTCTAAGGTTGCACTGGCAGTATTCCGTGAGTCAGATGTTGCTGATTCTGTTAAGTTTACATGTGGATGTTTTTGCACTGCATACAAACTAAAAAATTATCTAGGCTTCTTGTGATGCCTGTACAAAAATACATTTTCAATTAAAGAAAATGAGCAATTACGTATATTGTACTTACTAAACTGATTACTAAACTACTTCGCAGGATTTAGTGAACAAATTAAGCATTTTGGACTGTAATTTCATTCAAATGTGGCATTAAATCATTTGCATTACTTTTAAATCTTTCAAAAACATTTCATCTAATTTTACAGCTTAGATTGATTTAAATATAATTCTAAATATTGTATGGAAAGTAGGGCTGCACAATATATTGTTTCAGTATCATTATCACAATGTGTGCATACGCAATCACATCATACGACATACAATTTCCTTTACAATTGCAGTGTAAAATGTAAACTTCTTAATATTACATGTTACAAAGTTACAAGCTTGCATGTAAATATTCAAAAGGATTATTTACACAGTTCTCATTTTGTGATATACCTACCAGAGGCAGATACACTGAGTGCATTGTTAATATTTATTAATTTATTATGTTTTAATACACTTATTAATGTGGGATCAGTAACACTTTCTGACTTCTGATGAAACATGTAGGACTCTATGAAATCAATTACATTTGAACCCCACATTTTTTTTCCTTAAAGGAAACATGCATCATCAAATATGTTATCACGGAAATCAAAGGACCCTATACTTTATGAAAATTCCTGTATCTCTTATTATCGCAATATAATATGGCAGAACAATGAAATCATGCAATGTCAGTTTTTTTCCAATATTGTGCAGCCCTAATGGAAAGCCATTGTAGTGTATAATAAATTTAATGATCACAAATTCAGTTTTTAATAAATTTTCACATAAGAATGAGACTTGAAGTGAATGAGTGGTTTCTCAATTCGAGAACATCGAGAGACTCTGGCCTTAAACACCACAGAGAGGAACACACAGCCCTCGCCCCCCAGCTCCTCTGCAATCCCCAGGATGGATGGGCAGAAAGCAAGATGTCTGACAGGTATATTTTCCCACCACACTGAAATTCCTACAATAACAACAACAACAACAATAATAATAATTATGCATTATACATACCAATGAAAATTGTTATAATAAAGCAATCACAATAATTTATTATAAATAACTACAATAATACAATATTATAAACAAAACTGACTAATGATTATAAATCTAAAAAATGACAATTATAAATCAATGATAATGTATTATAAATAGAACAATAAAGTATTATTATAAAAAATGTTATAAATAACAAAAACAAAACAACGGCTTTTATTATTATTATTATTATTATTATTATTATTATTATTACTACTCACTCCGGTCCACAAGGTGGCAGCAATGAGCAGCGTTTTCAGTACTGCAGGAGCAGAACGCAGAGGCTTGTTTAGCTTTCTAACCGCGTAGCTGGTGATTTATTCAGTAAAGTCGAGCTTTTCCTGCTTTTGAGTTTCTAGAATAAGATGCTGTAAATCTGTTGGGAATTAAGGAGCAGAATCAGCGATGCGGCGCCTGAGTTCAGTCCAGAACAAAATCCCCTGCGTTTTCCTCACCGAGGTCAGACAGGAATCGTCCACAAAGAGACACTGTCAGGTATGAGCAGTGTGAGAGAGAGAGTGTGAATGAGTGTGAGAGTGTGAGAGTGAGTGAGAGTGTATGTGTGTGTGTGAGAGAGTGAGTGTGTGTGTGTGTGTGTGTGTGTGTGTGTGTGTGTGTGTGTGTGTTTGTGTGTGTGTAAGAGTGAGTGAGTGAGAGAGACAGACAGAGATTGACCCTCCTTCTTTGTCTCAGTAGAAAAAGGTGATTAATTATGACAGTATTCCGGTCCACCTTAAAAGGCATAGCATTCTGGGGCCTGACTGTAAACATACACATTACTGATGGTAAATATGAACAATAATGTTACAGCTGCTGAATGCAGCCTGAGAATCCGATCTTGACTGGTTTATCTTCTCTCCTTCATTCCTGTGATTGTATTTAACCATTTAGTTAGTTCGTTGGCTCATCAGTTAATTTAAAGGTCCCATGTCCTACATTGGTTTAGTATATTATGGCTTTCACTAAAGAACACATTTGTAATATCTTCATTCAAACCTGCTCTGCAGCGTAATGTTCAGGAACTGAACAGTATGTGAATAGTGTGCTAACTGTTAATCCATGATGCAAATATATTGTTTTGGTGGACTGTGTTTTTGCTTTGCTTGATTGTTAATAAATCCTGTTTGTGTTCAGCAATTTCAGGTTGTTGCCACAGAAAATGTGAATCCTGTGGCTCTGGAATCCAACATCGACTGTGCCCTCGCCACAGAGAAGCTGGACGGCACGTGCTGCTATGTCACAACATACAATGGTACACGTGTGTACTCAGCACGTTTATGCACAGTAGAACAGTGCTCCAACACTTCTCAGGCTGATTCTTCCTGCGAACATTTACTGTTGTCACTGAACTGAATAAAGCCACACAGTTTATTAGTACACTGTATAAATCTATTGTTTTTCATAAAGCTTTGTTCAAATGAATGCTAATGATTAATTTTGCCTGCCTTATAGGTGAACCTTACCTTTGGGCTCGTCTAGATCGGAAACCAACCAAGCAGGCAGACAAGAGGTTCAAAAAATATCAGTATTCACAGAAGACCTGTAAAGGTATTGATTTCTTCTTCCCAGAATTCAGCACAATCCAGCATCCCAGTAATAAACATATCAGTAATATGAGTAATAAAATAAAAAATACAAAGTAAAGTAAAAAAAAATGAAAAACAGTTAATCTCGGGAGTATCAGTTCCCCAGTTCTGATACAGTGGCCAACAGACGCTCTGAGCTCAATATAATTTTTCTCTTTAAATAATAAAATGAATTTTCTAATGATGAGCTAACATCTAATCTGCTTCTTTGTTCCTATGTGGTTTATATATGTGGTTGTTTTGTACTTTTACTTCCTCACTGATCTATTTTTCACAGTATATTCAAGAGTATCATAGTAGCCATAGTATCTATAGGAGAGATGTTTCGTTTGTTTTCTCGAATTCCAGGTTTTAAGTGGAATGTAGAAGAAGATTTCAGAGCTGTGCCTGACTCCTGGATACCTGCCCACCGGGTCCAGCATGACGGTGGTCATCCAGTGCCTGATGAACATGGGCATATTCCTGGTAAACAGATCTTTACACTGTACTCCCCCCTCTCTAGTATTTAATTGGGTTGTCAGGCCTTTGTCAGATGACAGACATTATATCATATTCAGTACAAGCCATTGAGATCATGAAACTGTACTGCTTTTCATTTGAAGGATGGGTTCCAGTTGAGGAAACCAACAAGCAGTACTGTTGGCATTCCTCCGTGGTGAATTATGAAGCTGGGTTGGCTCTGGTTTTAAGGCCCCACCCTGAGGATGAAGGTCTGCTGGAAATTGCCAGCGTTCCACTGTCAGAGCTGATGGAGCAGACACTGGAGCTGATTGGAACCAACGTTAATGGAAATCCGTATGGTAAGCATCCAGAGCTGGAATGATTGATCTCTACCTGCTTTAACATCTTCAGATATGGCTGCCTTTCAATGGGTAGCATTCACAGGGCAAAAACCACATGTGTCTTAGATTATATGCTAAAATGTAGACTTTGCTTGTTTGTAGGATTGGGAAACAAAAAGCATCCATTCCATGTTCTGGTACCACATGGAATACTGTGGATCAGGAGCGCTCCTCCAGTGGAGTATCAACAGCTCTACTCCTGGTTTCAAGAAAGCCACGAGGGCCGTGTAGAGGGGATTGTATGGCACTGTAATGATGGGACTCTGATCAAGGTAATGTCATGTCTCTTAGACTGGGTTCTTGGGTTTGTTCACATTTGTTTTGTTAAGTATGTGGATTTTACGCTTTGTGATTATATTTAAAAAGCCTGCAGTGATACTGAAATATGTTCCCTCAATCTGTGCCACTGATATTGGCTGATGTTCCAGGTTCATCGGCATCACTTGGGTCTGAAGTGGCCGGATGGAGACACTTTCCTGAACTCACGACCAGTTGTTGTTCATGTGGACAGGACAGCATGTGATTCAGAGAGCTTGACTAACTCACACAAGGACTTCTTCACCTCCCTCTCCAGCCTCAACAGACAGCATTTCAACTCCATACGAGATATCCAGTTTGAAGGCTGATTTGCAAAGGTGTGCAAGGGAAATCCAAAACATTCTGACATACTGTTCGCCTTTTGTTTACAGTTTAGTCTGTGATCATCTTTGACAGCCATTACAGGTTACTATGAGGAATAGCTGCCTGTTGCAATTCCTTATGAATCATTTTTGCATGCTGTTAAGCACTTAATGACATCAGGCACATAATGTATGGCAATAATGACTTGGAACAGTAGTTTCCTTCACTCATGTTGTGAAACACAATTTATTTGATGAATCCAATTTCCTGAGTATAACACTAGAAATAAGTAAATAAATAAACATAATACAAATGAAGAATATATGATATTGCACATGGAACCTGTTCTAATAAACACATATATACAGTCTGAAATGTTTTGATTGTTTTTAATGAGACATTACATTGCAATTAAAGGAATCTTATGTAATTGAAAGTACTGCACATGTAACCATTACTGTACAATCTAGTGTAAACATTTGGGCACCCCTGGTCAAGTTACATGTTTTAAATTTTATATAGTAAGTATATAAGTTTAAATCCTGTACAGAGACACACTTAACATCAAAGCATGATTAAGTTCATTTACTTAATTTTACAAATAATCGACTTGCACCTTAGTATTCCACTCACCCTTAAACCTGTATAACATGATAATAAACTAAACATGAACTTTGATTGAGGTGCAAGTATTAGGATTTTCCCAAAATCTATTCAAATCATTTATTTTGAGCATTCAATACATTTAGAATCTTGGGATCCAAAATACAGTGTACAGAACTGCAAAAAAACTTTTCACTCACTCTCTCTGTTACCTTTTTATAATCTACAATTATTTGTTACATTATCGTGTTTTCAGCTTGTGCTCCTATTTATTCACTGTGCACATTAGACCAGTTTATCCCAGTTGCTCAAATGCATTGCTAACCTTAAGGTTCTAATTTACATAGTCCTCATAAATCCTGTTTGCTTCACTGTTGAACCTCGTCATCCTTCACTGTGGTCTTTCTTTCTGGCATGCTCTTCCTTTGCAGCTTAGACTCCAGGTTACAGATCCTTTTCTGCAAAGCCTTTACAGTTGGGACTCTAGCTTCACTTTCAGTTTGATGCTGTAACACACAGAGGAAGAGTATTTATAGGAGACAGTCACATGCTAAACATTGTTATTTTCAGGAGATCCGAGGCTACTCAAAGTACTTATCTACTGAAAAAGAATTTAAATAAGTGTATGGATTTGATTTGTACATGAAATTGATCAATCAGAATGTTTTTGAACTGAAAATGGAAGAATGCAGAAAAAATATTTGTAATGATTAAATTGACAAAAATATTTATAACAATAAGTTCTTCAAAATATATATAATAAAAAAATCAACCTGAATATCCTTTATTATAATTTGTAGGTATAAATATTATCCATTCTTGGGACTTTTATTCTGAAGCTTGAACAGTGAGCAATAATAATAATAAAAAAAGCCAACACACTCCCTTCACATTTTCTTCTATAACTCAATATCTGACACCATTAGCCCCACCCCCTCTCACAGGTCTGTTGGGGTCTGCATGCAGGTTGAGCATGTACATGTACATGTGGACAGAGCAGTAAACATGCACTGGAAGCAAAATGGTGCAGTTTAGAGAAAAGGCCAGCTCAATATGTTTGGTTGAGAACCACCTTGAGAGTGCAAAGCAAGTTGTGCTCTCTTAAACTCCAGGCCACAGATTGCTGTGGCACTGCCAAGGATTGTACTTGATCTTCCTATGGTGGAGACACTGATGGTTCCACCACTTAGAAGCCTTCACTTTGTTTCCATGTAGACCATTAATTTTTGATGAGTCATTTGAATCATTTAGGTCATCTGTGTGACAGTAGTGCTATTCTTCCCAACCTGAAGTCCACTGCTGACTCTCTTGACTTTCTGCTTGAGCGCTTCCACCTGCTCTTCAAGGGCATTGCTCTCGCTCTGCACCCTGTTCAGGCTCTTCTGCAGATCCCTGCTCAGGCTCTCCAGCTCCTCTTTCAAAGAGTTCTCTTGTGTTTTTGCTGCCCGCACATTGTCCTTCCAGGTCTGTAGCTCTTCACTCAACTCCTTCACCCGTTTCTGTCAACAAAGGCACAAGTACAAACTAAATATATAATCAAGACAAATCACAGACACTTATACTAATAACTATTTTGATGTTTTTTGTGGAAAAGAATGCTGACCTGCACGGCCATCATCTGTTTACAGAACACTGACCTTGAGCTCCTTGGTTGGCTTGTCCACAGTCTGTTGAATATTGCGGGATTCCTCCTTTTTGGTTGCATTAGCAGTGATCTGCTGCTTGGCATGGGCTGTCATCTTACTGAGGGTCTGCATGCACAATACAGGTCAAATGTATACTGAGAAGATTTTACCCATATGCCAGCATAGTTATAGGAGTTGCATGAGAGATATTCCTCATGTGCTTTCTGGACCTTCTGTTACCTTCTGTTGCTTTTCATTGAGGGCTAGTTGGGCCTTTAGCTGCTCAATCAAGTTCTTCATGGTATTACTTGGGGAGCACACATTAGCCTCTTTCTGGACCTGCTGCTCTTTCTCCATCTGGGACGTCTGGGATCTCAACTCTTCTGTCTCCTGAGTCGCATGTCTCTCCTCCAGTCTAGAAAAAACAAACAAACAAACAAAAAAAAAAAACAGAAAATTGAAGAACACCAAAATTGCTGATCAAACATTATATATATATATATATATATATATATATATATATATATATATATATATATATATATACACACATATACATATACATATACATATATACACACACACATACTTAATAAAATCAGTAAATTATATACTTTTTACACTTACACAGTCTTTTTTTTTAGTGTGTCAATATAGAAAAATTCTCTCTGTTCTGATTGGCTGTCCTGTACGGTGGGTCATTTAAACAGTCCAGTTTATCTGATCTCTGGTATAAACTGTCCTTTCTTTCTCATGGAAAGGATATGATGCATAGTGTTATTATAATCACAATCTGTCAATCTCATAATAATCATGTTATTATGAGCTCGTGATGTGACTCACAATGATTTCAATGCATTGTTTATATTTGTAAATTGTGTTGTGAACGTAAAATTCAGTCTCTTGTCCCGCAGTACTGAACTAGCACACTTCTGGCCTTAATGCAGTATCAGGTCAAACAGATTTTGGAATGTGTGAGGTTGGCCTGCTATCAATATGCTGTTAGACTCACTTGGCTATTTGTGCTGTGTGCTCTTTTGTTTGAGATGATGTGGCCTGTTTCTGTTTCTCCAGCTCAGCATTCAGCACCTTCAGCCTGTGTGTTAGTGATGAGATGGACATATCCTGCTCTATCACCATCTGCTCCAGTTTGGCTAGACGTGCCAGCTGCTTTGTGGTTGTCGTGGTAAAAGAGGGTTTCTTCATTAGCTCCTACAGAGTGTAGACATGAGCAGTGAGTGACAGGATAAATGAATGACTGCTATGATTGTGAAACACTGAGAGCAGAAACCTGATATTATTTTTAAACCATTTCATTGAGAAAGAATGGTGCTCAACTGGAAATCCAGAATGAAGAGCCAAAACACTCTGCTGTGAAAGGTAAACTCTTTCTTCACAGTTTGTGTTGGTCATCCTCTAGTCCTTCATCAGTGCTCACAGGTCACTGCCCATAAGTTGGCTGGATATTTTGGGTTGATGGACTATTTTCAGTCCAGCAGTGACACTAAGGACGTTAAACACTCCAGCAGCACTGCTGTGTCTGATCCAGTCTTACCAGTACCACACAAACACACCAGTCAGTGTCACTGCAGTGCTGAGAATGACCCTCCGTGCTGAGTGCTGAGACTCATACTATATGGTATTTAACCATCTTTAAGATTCAGAGCAGAAGCTCACCAGAGTAATTTGTCTGAAGTGGTCCAGAGATGTGTCTGTCTGCAGGTTCAACTTCTGATGTAGGTTCCTCACTTCCTCCTCATGTCTTTTTAATATTTCCTCTTGCTCCTGTTAGAAAGACAGACAGATTTCCAGGTTTCAGAGATCTCTTGGTGTAACATTTGATCTGAGAAGTCAAGCCATCCATCACCAAAATCAAATGCAAACCTAAAGAATGTAGGTAGGTACACATCACCTGTATTTGGTTTGGTTTGATGGGTTTTTGATATTCTGCAGTAATCTGATGTCGATGTGTAACACAAATCTTTGTTTGAGGACAGTATTGGGTGTTTAAAATGTGTAAATATAACACACACAATATTTATATGACTACTGGAACTGCATGAATACACAAAATCAAAGGCACAACTGAACCCTAAATAAAATTGATATGCTTAGGTTTACATCAGAACATCACATCAAATTCTTATATTTCAAATGATAAAGAAAGTTTGATATACAAAATATACAAATGAGGGCTTCTTTAAGTACCTGTCTAGCCCTGGCCAGGAGGTTTTGGTACTTTTTAATAACATCTTCTCTGTGGTACAGACGGCCCTGCAGGCTATTGATGTTCTGCTGGGCGATCTTCAGGGCTGGCTGGATGTCCAAATCATCCTGTTTGTTAAGTTCAAGGATCCTCTCCCTCTCAGCAGCAGCTAGAAGGTGGAGCCGCAGCTCATTGATGACCTTGTCTTTAACCAGAAGATTCCGCTCTGCTTGCAACAGTGCTGCCTCTGTCTCTCTCAGCTTCTGCTCACACAATAAGGACAGCTAAGTACATTAATTTACATTTACATTTGTGGCATTTAGCAGACGCCCTTCTCCAGAGCGACTTACAAAAGTTTGATAAACATCATGGATTAAAACACCACAAGGACATTTTAAGTATTTTGTGAATAACTCTAGATCATTGCTGCCTGACTGCAGTTTGATAAAGACCATATGGACAAACCAGAAGACTATTGGGGCAATGTTCTGTGGATGGATGGGACCAATAGATTGTTTTTTTTTGGTTTAATTGAGAAGAAATATGAGAAAAGAAAACATTTAATTCCAGCGTAAAAACCTTACTCCCTTTTGTAAAACATGGTGGTGGTAGTATCATATTTTGGGCCTGATTTTCTGCACCTGGGACAAGATGGCTTGCCATTATTGATGGAACAATGAATTCTGAATCATACCAGCCAATACCAAAGAAAAATGCTCAGGACATCTGTCCATGAGCTGAATCTCAAGAGAAGGTGGGTCATGCAGCAAGACAATGACCCTAAGCACACAGGTCATTCAACCACAGAATGGTTGAAGAAGGATGAAGTTAATGGTTTGGAATAGTCAAGTCAAAGTCTTGACCTTAATCCAAAAGAAATTGAAGGACCTGAAGTAAGCAGTTCATGGGAGGAAACCCACCAATGTAACAGAGTTGATATGAAGAAATGGGCTAAAAAGAGTGTAAATCACTAGAAATGTTACCAGAAATGTTTAAACCTTCACTTCCAGAAACTGCAAGTAAAGATTCACATACTTTTGCCACTCACAGATATGTAATATTGGATCATTTCCCAATACTACAAAGTGTAATATTTTAATATATGTTTTATGAGTTGGTTCTCCTTTCAAAAATTTCATACAACGTAAAGAAAACTACCAGATGTCAAAAAATGAAAGCAGGCAAAAAAAGTTTTTTTTTTGTGACCACAAGAAATATTTTACTACTGACCTCCTCAAGAGTTTTGCAAGTTGCTTGTGCCTCCAGAATGGTGTGATCGTGTTCTTTTATTTTACTCAGTGCATGATCCAGTTGCTGCGCAAGAGGTTGGCTCAGATCTGGCAAAAAACCTGTTGCTTCTTCAAACTAAAACCAGAAAAAAAGAAACAAACACATTTCCATCAGCTGAAATGCTTTCAGCCTACTGATGTAATAGATAGAGAACCCTGAATTGCTAGAAACAACGAAAACTCTGATAAATCTGTCCACAAAAATTAAAACAGTCATTATGTCTTTCTAAATACGCCAACAGTACCTTTTGTGCGGCGCCAATAATTTGTCTCTGTTTATCAAAGGCCTCCAGTTGTTGCTCCAGCTGGATGAGGGGAACAAACTTTTTCACTTTCACCAAAGCAATGTCCATTATAACAATCTGACCATTTTCTGTACATGTCTAAAAATGTATTAATCTAGTCCTACATTAATTCTATTATGATAATTCTCCTTTAAAACATGTTTCTTATTACAGGTTTTACAGTCAGTGCTTTTGGTGAGTCATTTTGAAATAGCAATTTGGCAGCTTTACATTGTTCTGCTGTTCTTCTTCTAGGCTGCTGATGATGTGTTCCTGTTCAGTCACCATGTTCTTCAAGTACCGTATCTCCTCTCTCTGAGCTCCTAGCTCCCTGTTCTTTCTCAGTTCCTGCAGACGAGCTTCCTCTAGCTTCTTATGCCACTCACTCACCTGTGCAGATCAGGAAAATAAACACTCAGACTGTCAATGAAATGTTACACAGTAATTAAACGTTCACATACAGCTAATTTGAATTTTAAGATCGAATTGAAGAAAAACTGCTGCTGTCTCTGAACCTTTTTCAATAATCTTATCCTTACCTTCTGTGCTCCTTTAACATCCTTCAGCGTAGCCATGAGCTCCTCCAGACTTTTCAGCCGAAGTTCCAGTTCCTGTGCCCTCCCTTCTGCTATCCTGTGTTCCTCCTGTGCCCTCCGGGCATCCTTTCTGGCCTTCAGTCTGTCCTCCTGCAGCTGCTGCATAGTGTTGGAGAACTTCTTCTGCTGGGCAAGTGGCAGAGCTCCAGAGAACTGTGTCTGCAGGGCCTGCAGGGCTTGGCGGAGGTGACGGGCTCGCTGATGCCCTTCTTGCTGTGCATGCTTCAAGGCCTGCTGTAGAGCGTCAACTTGCTGTTCTGCACGGAGCTTCTGTGCTTCCAGCTTCTGCACAAGGGAAGTGGAGGCCTCCAGCTTACTCATGGCTGCTGTCTTGCTCAGCTGAAGGGCTACAATGTGCTGGTGGAGCTTGGCTATTAGAGCCTTCTCGTCAGACTGAGCCTGGCAATAGAACATAGTGTAATCAGAATGATTAGTTTCTGACCTCTACCTGTAATTTGTAATGTAACACACATAATATTGACAACAATCCTGTTATTAACCCTCTTAATAATCAACTGAATTTCACCAGTTTATGAACAACTTCAGTGTGTGGGTGACTCCACAATTAGGGTAAAATTTGTGTCCAAATGATACTATGTTTACAAATCATCTCCTTGTAACTATAAGGTTCTATCTGACATTTTTATCACCATTTTGAGTTATTTACATATTTATATTCTAAACAATAAACATTTTTTTAAAGTTGTATGCATTTTAGAATCTTTAGCTAGAAAACAGAAAGTGTCTATCTCCATATACAGGGCAACCTTGTTAATTGTTCTGATTTACCTTTATAAGTCATTGATTGGATTAAAAAAAATCAGGTAAATGTGTCATATAGGGGACAAACACAGTGATGTTTGAGAAGTGAAATGAAGATTATATGATTTACAGAAAGTGTGCAATAATTTGTCAATGTCACTATAAATATTTTAAGGTTGAATATATCAAAACTCCTCAGAATACAGATAAAACAATTTTATTTGAGAAAAGTATGAAAAGTAGTATCCTATATATTTAAAGTTAATTTATATAGTGAAAATGAAAAAATTAAATAAAAAAACAAGAATAAGAATAAGAAATAAGAATAAATTTCCTTTTTGCTACAATGCTGATTGGAAATTTTGCACAGAAATTAGCGGAATGCTCTTGTGTATTTGCTAATTCGATGCTAAAACCTCCACCCAAAACACTGAAACTTGTTACTAATTTAAGTCACTGCCAGCAATAGAACCTTAAAAACCCTTTTTGTTTCTGACTCTTCAAGTGCAACAAGTTCAAGACAGTCACAGCATTGGTGGGAAGCTTCAGTTAGATACTGTAATCACACAATTTTAGATATATCACAAAATCACCTGGAGATGATTTCTATTTTAGTTGTTTTCCCTTTCTTAAGTAATTTTAATCTGGAAGTTGTTTTTTTCACAATTTCATGACAAATTGACCAATAGAAATTCTGATTCTAATGTATCTTTGTATATTGACTAAAGTTGACATTTTTAAGATTCAAAACTTTTTATACACCACCTTAATTTTATGAGCTGTACTGTGTATGTACTATATGAAGAGATACTACAAAGACTAATATACTGCTATCTAATGCACATATTAAAATGTTATACTGTATAATTTCAGTGTTTAATACATTGTTCAATGACCTGGATAAGCAGGACTTCTGTTCATGCATTACTTTTATTCATTTTATTTATCTTCACAATTACCAGCAGAGCATACCTCATACTATGATAAAAATGCCAATTGATCCAATCGCCTGATGTTGGCTGTGTGTTTCTTGTGGGATAGAAGAGTGTTTAAAAAGTGTGGGCACTTTTAGATGCTCATCAAGGCATTTATATATATATTTATAGCTATATAAACTTCATGTATTGCTCAGTAGAGACACATACCACATTAGATAAACTCCAATGTTCATTCAATGCTTTGACTTAATTTAAAATCAAATTGGTTTTAAATGCCAACAAAACTAAATTCCTGCTGTTTTCCAGATGTTCAAATCTTTTTAATTTATTAACTATTACTATTACCCTTACAGCATCCAGCATTGAGTGAGTCTCAGAATAGAAATGCACAACTTCACCGCTGTTTCCTATCAGTTCCACCATGTGTTTTATGTTATATTGTAATATATATTCCTATAATATGTTCCTGGTCATTTCTGAATTCCTGGTCAGTACCTGAGTGAGCTCTCCACCAAGTGATAGTGACATTCATAATACATCTCACCACAATAATTAGAGTTGGGTTTGGGTTAATAGTAAAATACATTCCTTTGGGGAACACGTACATATATTACTAGTTGGTTGTGCTCTGCTAAAGGTCTAAGCCAAAATGTCAAGTCAATTTTTGTCCCAGTCCAGCCCTGCCTACACCTCTGGGTCTGTTTATACAAATCAACTGCATGAATGAAAGAATGGACTTCTTTTTTTTAACCAGAAAACTGGTCAACATGAGAACCTACACAAAAATACGTGTGAAATATAGGTTTTCTATTTGCAGTAGAACACGATCCAAGCCTGAATGTCTGTGAAGCATTCCCCTAAAAGTGGACATGTCCATAAATCCCTCTCTGTCAGGAAAGTGGTTCAGTTATATTCTCTGTTCACTGGCAATGCAGTTATTACTGTTAAAGTGTTTTAATAAACATTTTCAATTGCTGATACACTTTTATTGTTTACTGCATCTTAAGAGTTTCCATTACCTCCAAAATAAGATCACAGTTTGTCTGCTACTCTTCACTTCCCAAAACATCAGGGTCAACACTCATCACTAGGTTCCAGTCTGTGGTCATTTTGCAGCTTGTAGTCTTTAGTAGTCTGCAGTTATCTTAAAGCTCTTAAACTGAGGGACCCTGGAGGAGATATAGATGCTCTTTGGTACTAAAATGTGATATGTAGTCCAAGAAACCGACTGTGCAGTCTTAGGATATTGTGGTTGAACTGTTTATATTAAAACACTCCCAGAAAAAGTGAGGTAGCCAGAGTGAATTTCATTTTTAGAAAAATTAAAGAGATTACTAGTTGGGCAAAATGATTTCAACAACACCTGAGAGTTAAAGTCAGATACACTAGAGGACACTAGTGATGACGTATGGACTATGAACAACTTCTACAAAGTCAGTAATGACTCGTGAAGAGGCTTCTTATATAGGCTTATGATGTCATAAGCTATTCTGGTTCAGGGCATGGACGTCACCAGTTTGCCTACACAGGAGCTTGTTTTCATGGAGCCTGCTAAAAGGAGAAGGATTTCCCCTGTATGACAACATTTTGAGCTGATCTCTCCCGATATAAAATAATAATAATAATAATAATAATAATAATAATAATAATAATAATAATAATAATAATAATACATATTTTGCTTGCACCTCCATCCTGACCACCAACGCCCAAGGCACTCTGAGGCATTGGATTCTTTGGGGAAAAATGGAATGAAGGCATGATTGCTCCTTTTTCAATTAATTAAATGTATTTTATTTCAGGGAAATTAATACATATACGTTCACAAATGTGTTCATTTAATACAACAAACTTATGTACAATTAAAACAGGATTTTCCCCGTTTTATTGTATTTCTTAGAGTGTCTAAGAGTCAGATCACACATGTGCTTGTTAAAATATTCCAGAATTGACACAAAATATGTTACAGTGCTCCCAAAAAAAATGTGTACAAAAACTTCACATCTGTTCATGCAACGACTGATTGTGTTGTTTTTACACCGGATCCAAAAGGCCGCACGAGTGGAGAAGCACTTCTTACCAAGACAGCATTAACAGGAGAGCAGTCAGAGAAAGCTGCATCACTGACACTACATTTGGTTTGTATTTTATTATTATTATTATTATTATTATTATTATTATTATTATTATTATTTTGTATATTATTATTATTATTATTATTATTATTATTATTATTATTATTATTATTTTGTATATTATTATTTTGTATATTATTATTATTATTATTATTATTAGTAGTAGTAGTAGTAGTAGTATGGTATTATTATTATGGTATTATTATTATTTTATATTATTATTATTATTATTATTTTATATTATTATTATTATTTTATATTATTATTATTATTATTATTATTATTATTATTATTATTATTATTATTATCATTGTTGTTGTTGTTGTTGTTGTTGTTGTTGTTGTTGTTGTTATGCTGAGCGGAATTCACAGAGTTAGACTGCGGTAAAGATTTATGTCCGACATTCGTGAGAGACTCGGAATTCAATGGTTTCTTCTTCAAATGAAGGAAGACGAGTGTTTATTGAACTGTTTATTATTACATTAATATATTTAGAAAAGACAAATATATACCAGAATATAGAAAGGAATAGACACAGTTCAATAATAAGCTTTGCACGTGAGAAATATATGTTACATATACAATATACATATACATACAAGTTGGGTTGAGATCATTAAAGTCTAATGATCATTCAGTTTATAATATTATATTTTGTAATATTTGTAAATATTTTAATAAGTTAATGATTCTTTGTTTTATAAAATATAATTTAAAACACAAAGACAAAATGGATCTATTCAGGAAGGAATAAATGGATCTTTCAATCTTTTCTTAAATAAAGTGTAAGAAAATTTATTTCTATATTTTAAATTAAATATATTTCTGGATATTTTAATGTTGTCAAGTTTAAAAAGCTGTATTCATTATTTCTTGGCTCTGGTTTTGTGTCACAGTTTCAGTGCAGCACGATGTGGGTCGGCAGTCAAACGCTGTAAAAACACAACGTAAATGATCCAGATAAAAGGAAACGTGTACAAACTGCAGGTCGTTGTCTTAAACGAATGAATATGTATTTCTCTCGGGATCGTTAAAGATAGATGAGCTGGTGTCTGATATCTTACCTCCATTCAGCTGCTCATGAACTCCAGCGCTGTTCCTCAGTGGGCCAAAGCAGGGTTTACTTTATTACATTAAGACCAAAAACACACCTGATAACAGCTGATTTATGACTTAAAATTTACACAATCCAAATATTTAAAAGGAAAAAAAAAGAAAATCCACCGATTTCAACCAATATCCACCAACATTAACCAATATCAATCAATATTAACCAATATCAATCAATATTAACCAATATCAATCAATATTAACCAATATCAATTTTTTGCTTCTCTGTACCTGCAAAGCACCAAAAGCTGGAACCTAGTCAGCCCCCTCTAACATAACCACTAGCCTTAGACTGCCCTGCAGGTGAAATGAACCTCCACTGTCATCTACTAATGAAATATATATATAAAATATAACCACATTAAAGTTGAGGTCAGTTCAAACTGCGTGGCCAGACCCTGTTCCAGCAGGTTGGCGAATGTAATCAGATACAGGTGATTATATGACTATTCTTCTATGTAACAGATTATTTAAAGGACTGCACCTCCTTCAATCAGTAAGAAATTGTAATATCAATTGGACGACTCTATTCTGACTGTATACATGGATGTATTCTATACCAAATCAGCAATTAGTAAAGAATTATTAGGCTGCATGTAAACACAGTAAAGCATACACATATGAGGAGAGTAAAGGACCACATTTATTTGCTTTAATATAATGGCAAATGTTAAATTCTGGATTTTTTAATGATCCAAAAGTTTTGTTTCAAATAAACAATCAAATCAATCAGTCACACACACCAGGACGACTGAACAGTGTGTAGTCTATGGAGTATTTTTCCCCATATTGGCATGTAAATAAAAAGATATATATATATATATATGGAAATAATTCCTTATTTCTGTAATGCAGCTCTATTCAGAAGGTTGTGTTGTGTGTAAATTGTAAAATTTGTAGACCTTTCTTTCAGTCTCATCCAAGAATTTCCTCATTAGTTTCGCCAATCAACCAGGACTTTACACCAGCAGGGGGCGCGCGGGGAGAGCCAGAAATGTGCTGTCAGCCTCTATGTCGATTTTAAAGGTGACTAATGAACCACATCCTGGAACAGTGACTTACCATTTACCTTCTGAATGCATCTCCTCCATGCTGCCAGCATGACATAGTATGACATGTTGAAATTCCCAGAGCCCTTTGACTTCAGCCAGCCTGTTTAGTGGCCACTATGGCTCCAACGCTTCTCAAGATTCCGCAGTTCCCTGCTCCACGCCATGGGGAAAGAAGCAGAAGCCTGTTTCAACACATCCATGTTCACTGCTCCTAATGACACTAATGAGTTTGATGCAGTGGTAGATAAATTGAATGAACACTTTATACCAGCCAGAAACGTAATACATGAGCGAGCGTTGCAAAGGCCCAGGTGAATCAGTGCAAGCGTTTGTGAGGGGACTGTATGGCAAACGAGTGGTGATAGGAACTGCAGATTGGGAGGTTTCTGCAGATGGAAAGCAGCTTAACCTTAGACAAAGCAGTACAAATGGTTGATACAGTTGATAAAGATGCAAAACTCCAGAGTGAGTTCAGCTACCAATGCACACAGTCTAGAAGCAGCCAAAGGGGGCAAAGCACCAGAGTGGGGGTAAGAAAGTGCATAAGAAAGGCCAGAGAGCCTAAGCAAGAGTATTTCTTAAATAGCTGAACTTCTAACACCATGTCATAAAACCACCCCAATGCCATATATAGGGGGTAACTGTACCCTGCATTGAGCTCTGTACCCTACAGCCAGAGCTACCTTAACTTGTGTATCTTCAATACATATCAAGCCCACCATCAACCATAACAGACTCCATATTTTACCTCCCAAAGGGTTCCATATAACACAAATCACCACAACTGTCTTATTATCTCTCCATTATGTTACTTATTCTTGTAGATCTCAAGCTGGTTTAGTTTCTGTGAAGCAGAAGTTGTAAAACATGTGCCTTTGCTGTACCAGATATGATTGAGGTGATGATGTGTCATATGTCCCCAATTTCCTTTGTGTGTGCGTGTGTGTGTGTGTGTGTGTGTGTGTGTGTGTGTGTGTGTGATTCAAAACGTTGAAACCTATCAGATTCAAAACCTTGATGCTGACCTACAAAGCCAAAAATGGACCAGCCCCTCCATACATGATGATAATGGTCAAACTCAAGCTGTACCAAGAGCCCTTCGAGCTTCAAGTAGAGCACGGCTTGACCCACCATCCCCTACACAAGGAACACATGCATCCAGACCCTTTTCTGTTCTGATACCAAAATGGTGGAATGAACTTCCGAACAGCTGAGTCCCTCACTGTGTTCAAATGCAGACTGAAGACTCATTGGTTTCAGGACTATTTAACTCCATATAGACATTTGTGTTCAACAGGATCTAAGTTTGAGGAATCTCTAGATTATAGCCTTGTCTACTAGCTAAGGATATTCTGAGTGAACAGCAAAGCACTTTGTAAGTCACTCTGGAAAAGGGCATCTGCTAAATGCCATAAATGTAAATGTAAATGTAGAACATTTCAGAGCTGTGCCTGACTCCTGGGTACCTGCCCACCGGGTCCAGCATGACGGTGGTCATCCAGTGCCTGATGAACATGGGCATATTCCTGGTAAACAGATCTTTACACTGTACTCCCCCCTCTCTAGTATTTAATTGGGTTGTCAGGCCTTTATTAGATGACAGACATTATATCATATTCAGTACAAGCCATTGAGATCACGAAACTGTACTGCTTTTCATTGCTTTTCATGAAGGATGGGTTCCAGTTGAGGAAACCAACAAGCAGAGCTGTTGGCATTCCTCCGTGGTGAATTATGAAGCTGGGTTGGCTCTGGTTTTAAGGTCTGAAGGTCTGCTGGAAATTGCCAGCGTTCCACTGTCAGAGCTGATGGAGCAGACGCTGGAGCTGATTGGAACCAACGTTAATGGAAATTCGTATGGTAAGCATCCAACTGTTTGGTATGAAAAGAGCAGGTCTTTGAACTATTGACCTCTACCTGCTGTAACATCTCCAGATATGGCTGCCCTTCATAGGGTAGCATTCCCAGGGCAAAAATCACATGGAATACTGTGGATCAGGAGCGCTCCTCCAGTGGAGTATCAACAGCTTTACTCCTGGTTTCAAGAAAGTGATTAGGACCGTATAGAGGGGATTGTATGGCACTGTAATGATGGGACTTTGATCAAGGTAATGTCATGTCTCTTAGACTGGGTTCTTGGGTTTGTTCACATTTGTTTTTATTAAGTATGTGGAATTTATGCTTTGTGATTATATTTAAAAAGCCTGCAGTGATACTGAAATATGTTCCCTCAATCTGTGCCACTGATATTGGCTGATATTTCAGACAACATCAACAGACAGCATTTCAGCTTAACAAAATCTTTTAAATATATGTTCATTATAACAAATTCTGTTAGCAGCCCGCAACGCCGCCGCCCAGCCAGCAGGGGGCGACCTGCGACCAGGAAAGTCAAATCATCAGCCCAATTGCTATCAGGTGCGCTGGGTTTATATAAGGTGGCCACGCCTGACTCTTGGTGTTTACATGCCAAATTGCCATAGGTAAGTCATTGGGTATTCCTCTCTGACTCTCCCGCCTCCAAAGTGAGGAATGTTCCCATTCTTTACAAAAATCTCTTTCCATCTCTCCGTCCTCAGAAAGTGAGGAGTCTGATCCTTATTTCTCCTTTTAAAAGAATCTTTACTAAAGAAAATAAAGAACCTTTTTGAAGTTATTTTCTAGGCAGTTCACCTCTGTTTTCAGTTCTCCGCTCAGGCTCGCGGCTCGTTTCCCGGGTGACGCGTTAGCTCACTGGGCTTTGAACCCCATGTCCAGCGACTTTATTTACTTTTCAGTGAATTGCCGTCCCCACTCCTTTTTTCACTTCAGATTGATGGTGCATTCCGCACCGTTCCCATCGTAACTCATGAGCCCATCATCCAATAAGCCATGCCCAGCTCCTATAGAGTAGTGGTTAAATGTGCCACCTCCACCTCAGCAGCCTGAGATCGAGCCCTGCTCGGAGCAGGTTAGAGTCCACAGAGCAGCAGCTGCAAACAAAATACCCTCATGGTGACAACCCTGGTGGGTTAATAAATGAATTCCCACCTGGGTTACAGCCTGTAACAGGTCCCATTTGGGATATCATAGAAACAGTCTGAAATGTTATGTTTTGAATGAGACTTTTGAAAAATGATCAGAATCTTATGTAATCAAGTTTTAGTACTTTAAAATACTGCAGATGTAACATTACTGTACAGTCTAGTCAAGTTACATGTTTTACATAGTACTATATAAAATTATTATTGTTTATAAGTGCATAAGTATAAATCCTCTACAGACACACACTTCTGATCATGCCAAAGCATAATTATGGTTCACAATTTTCTAATATTGTAAACAAAAAAGAACCATGTTCTATAATGCATTTTAAATTCAGAAAATAAACAGGAATTGTCTAAAATGTGCAATGTTTTAGTTATTTACACTAAACATCAACACATGCTGTAGCTCAATAATAAGACTACAAATAATCAGCACTGAAAACAGCTGCTACATTTAAATGACAAAAAGCACACTTTATTTACAAATATTTTTCTCGAGTTCACATAAAACTATTTACAGTAACAAACATTCCAATGGTGTAATTCCCCACACAGTCGTAGAGTTGGTCTTAATAGAGTTTTTAAAATAATATAAGTGCCCTCCTGGACAGATGTTTTGCGTTAGCTGAGTGATCTGTCTGTTGGGATGTCCACTGGTACTCCAAAGCGTTCTGATAGTTTTCTCAGCTGTTCCTCCAGAATGATGTTTTTCTTCACCTCTACATTATAATTGAACTTCAAATCTTCAAGCTCCTCAAAGAATGTCGGGTCAAAGTTAGACAGTTCTCTTGTCATCCTTCTCACTTCCTCCTTAGAAAATGAGCAGATGTGTCAGGTCACAGTGATGCAGAACAGTAGTACAGAATATAATGGTGGAACACAACAGTGTGATAATATTTCACGGTTCAAGGTTCGTTTATTTGTCACGCACATAGTTATACACAGTACAGCATGCAGTGAAATGTTTCTTTGCGATTGTCTGCAGACACAGATCAATAGGGGGAGAAGGGAGAAAGTAGGGAGAAGGGAAACAGAATAAATATGTCTTTGTATTTACAAGGTAAAAAATAAAAGACGCTATTATGAAAATAATAGCGTATAAAAAATAAACTATGAAAATACCTGCAGGTGACTCTTTTCAGCATTGGCTATCTTTAACTGGGCCTGAAGCTCTTTGATACCTAGAAAAAATCATACAGTTTAAACTGATGGGATAGATTTCCTTTATTACTATTATTATTATTATTATTATTATTATTATTATTATTATTATACAGTATAATGGCACCTGGTCCAGTTCTGCTTGTTCCAATCTGCTCTTCATATTTCTTCATCTGATGAAGAAGTTGAGTCTTCTCTTTCTCAAGCTGATTGTTTGCCAGTCTGTGTAATAAGTTGCAAAGGTGTGATCCTTTAAGACTTAAAAAGCTGTTCAATTTAAATGATAATGACTTCCGTCTTCATTCACCTTCACTTCCAGGAGTGAAAAATACATTTACAAATATACCCTGTATGTCCAAATGTTTGTGGACATCCTTCTAATGAGCAAGAACTGCCAATAGAATAAGACTGAATGAAATCGGATCCTCACAATGCTCCATGATCTAGTAGAAAATCTTCCTTTGACATTATAGATAGTTACTCCCATAAAAGCAGGAGTTAATTAATAGGACTTGTTAATACCCTTGATTGTGTCCCAATAAACCTTCTTAGCAAAAAACAAAGATCTTAGAAAAAAATAATGTCACAAAAGCTGTGCGTCCATCTCCACAACAATAACATTAATGAGGTTTTCCAGTCTGAATTTAGTCACTGAAACTGCTTTTTTATTAAAAATCACAAATAACCTGCTTCTCTCACTTATCAGGTTAAAATGAGTGTAATTCTGTAAAAATATACAATTTTAATAATTCACTAATTCAGTCTGTTATTCCAGAATAACACTTTAGTGCAGTTTTCCACTTCATTTCACATTACCTGACAGTTTGAAACTGCTTAGCAAGGCCTTCATCAGTAGTTGCTTCAATGGGAATGTTTTGCAAGAGTTCTACCTGCAAAGAAAAAAATTTGCTTTTATGGTTCTCAAAAATCAAATCTAGCTTCTCAAATCATTAGAACATTTAACTTAGAGTTTTAATTACTATTCAGTAGATCGTCTCTCAACATTAAAATATAAGGCTTAAAATATGTGATTTTTAGATGTAATTTTTTTTAATGAAACAATTTTTCCCACATTATTCAAATTTTTTAGATGCACCAATACAAATCTAGATACTGTATGAAACGGTCCTCAAAATATTTTAACATACTTGTTCCTTCAATTGTGTGATGATATGCTGTGCTGCCTTCTCACTCTCATGGGCCTCTGTGAGCTTCCGATTGAGCTCTGAAATACTTTCATTTTTCTTTTCTATTTTACTCTCAAGGTCTTTTATTTTATTTTCATACAACCTACAAAGAAAACAGGGTATTGGTTGAGAACTTTTGGTATTTTGGTATTAAACTGGAAATCTTAAAAACTGGCATGATCTTTTCTGAAGACAGGTATTAATATAAGATTTGATATCAGGTATGGTCATTCCTAATGGGGATTAATGTAAAATCAGTTATAGTTGGATTTCTACCGGGTCACGACTGTTGATTTCGGTTTCTTGCCATCTGCCTTCTCTGAAGATGGCCCTTTGGACTGAGCTACGAAGAGCTTCTGGTTGGTTTCCTCAAGCTCTGCTGTCAGCTTTGCGTTTTTTATCTCCAGGCTGGTCTTTTCTACTCTCAGCTTCTCTGCAGCCTCAGATTCCTGTATTGCAGAACAAAACAACTCTTACAATCCAGTTTACAGTCTCATTTGGGTTAACATTTAGAACCCTAGGCCAAGATTGTGGGATTATTTGCTGATTCATCACTCGATAAGGCATGTCTCCTAGCTTGTTATGATATGTGTATCATACCTGTAGGTTACTCTGATCCTGAGATATGAAACTTAGAATATGGCATATAACTGGCTGCAAAGTGCAGTTCTCTGGTTCTAAGTGTTATGGTTCATGTCCAGTACACTTCAGTCTTTTAAATGTGTAAGAAACCTTTTTGATTTCTCTGCGAAGTCGCTCATTTTCCATTGCTATTTTCTCCATTCCTGAGGTTTTTGACTCGTGCCTTAATTCCAGATGAATCTCCTTCATTCTGTCATATTCAGCCTGTACCAAAAGAGGGTGCAATAATGTGATTATAGAAGCCTTTTCAACACAACAGATGAAAGTTTTTACCTATACAAACAAAAATCAGTTTCATGGTTCAAGATGACTCACAAGATGAGTCAGAAAGCAAGTCTTTCTAGAAGAACTGTCAGATTACTTAAAACCTGATTTGATGCAAGTGTGTGATGCTTTAGGCATGTAATTTGAACACTGCTAAATAAAGGGACTATGCTTTAATTCAGAGCTGGGGATTTGGGGTATGGAATCCAGTACAGCTTGTTGATTTTCGTCTTCTAACGCACCAACAAATATAATAATTAATTTGAATCAGCTGTGCTTAAATAGGGGGAAAAAAAAACAAAAAACACCAAACTGACAGAATTCAGCCCTGCAGGACTGCAGTTCCCAACCTGATTCAGAGCTCCAGTGTGAAACTGATGCAAACAGAAAACATGCCTTGCCAAAATCGACTTTATGCGAGTACAACTGTGTATTATTTTCCCTCAAACTAACCTTGAATTTTTCATGTTCCCGCTCCAGAATGGTTAGCTTCTCTTGTGTTGTGGTGGCTGAGCTCTTTTTCAGACTCTCATTCTCTCTTTGCATCTTCTCCACCACTTTCTTCATCAGTACAATTGTCTTTTCCAGTTCAGGAACTGTCTTGCCACTTCGCCCAGCCTGTTCAAGGAAAAGCCACTTGTCACTGTCGATAAGAGCATTTTCTAGCCAAACTGCAATTTATCATAATGACTGCAGTATCACAAAGACATCACCATAAGCAGATGTTACCAGAAATCAGTTCAGAATATAGCTTTCAAAACCTACCCCACGGAAATGCCCAAGCTTTTTTTCCACTTCTGCTTTTTCCTTTTTCAGCACATCACACATTTCTTTGAGGTCAGATACCTGATCCTGTTCAATAGGAATAAATGATTAATTAGGAATGATCTTGAATGACATTGTGCTTTATTCTAAGTAAGCTTTGTTGGTGAACTACCTAAAATTAACTGTTCAGATTCTTTTAGAAGGAATAATTCTTGACATGTACAATCTTGAAAAATATGAATGAAAGCTAGAAGGGGTTAGGTAGCGTTCTTTTACAGTCATGTGAGAATGTAGGACACCCCATGAACAGCTTTGGCTACCTTATTTAAACATATGCCCATTTAATCTTCATTGAAACGATACAGAGAAATGAAGGTGATATTTCTAAATAAATGAAAATGATATGGGAAAGGACAAGTCTCTCCAGTGACTTCATCAGGTGAGAAGTCAGTGCCACCGGCCTGTAGATGTTGAGGTCCTTTGGGTGCTGTGTTTTCGGTACATGTACCACACAAGATGTTTTCTGCAGTTGTGGTACTCTTCCCAGCTTCAGGCAAGAGCAGAGCTTCACATGTTGAACATGTATTCAACAACAACCGCAGAACGTATTTGTGGAGGACTTGAGGAACCAGGCACTGACACCGTCCAGACCTACAGTTTTCCTCATCTTGATTTTCCTTAGTTCATTTCTCACCTCATCCATTGTGAAGGACAGACTGGAGCAAGGAGGCTGGGTGCTGGAATGTGTGAATGGCAGACTGGAGCTACCAGCCAATGAGCCAATGGTGGGTAGAAATGAGCTGAGAGTTGTTGAGAAAGGGGAAGGGCAGATAGTGTCCCAGAGTAAGGGGTTAGCAGGGATGTCTGTGTGGGAAAAGGGGCAGGTGAGTGATCAAATCAATTGAAAAACAGATTGATCACAAACCTCTTGTCCCTCACTACCTGGTAGTTGGGTTTCTTGAGGCCAGATTGGTTTTAAGGCCTTTCAAAACTCCACTGATATTTTTATGCTGTAAGTGTTCCTCTAGTTTCCTCCTGTAGTTGTTTTTCCCGCTCTTATTTTACTTCTCAGCTCCCTCTGCACAGCTTTTAGCTCATCCTTGTCATCTGACCAGAAGTGCCTCTTCTCTTGTAGGAAATCCTTTATGTCAGGATTTATCCATGGCTTGTTGTTGGAGAAACACTGAATGGTATTATTGGGGACAGTGTTGTCCACACAGAAGTTGACATAATCCTTAATGCATTGAGTGAGACTGTCAATGTTTCCCCATTAGGATCACACAATTTCTTCTATATTGTGGTTTCAAAACAGTACTGCAGAGCCTCTTCAGACTCTGTACGCCATTTCTTCACCATGCAGATCATTGCTGGTTCTTTGTGTACAAGGGGTTTGTTTACAGGCAGTTTTAAGTGTTCTCCACTTGTATTTATATTGGCTTTGTAGATGAATGAGTCAAGAAAAGGATTTAGAGCCTTCTTTCTAAAGGCCTCAAAAAGCTCTTTGGATGACACCACTCACTCACTCCACCATGGTGATACTTCTCACTTCAACAATTAAGAGCAGACCAAACTAATATCGGAAGTTTAAATAACACAGCATCCTATACCTCTTTAATGATGGTCTAACCATTTGGAGTTGGTGTGCTGCACCTGAATCTAATTTTATGCATTTTTAAATGGTAATAAATGTAGGCATGTCCTGACTTTTTCTTCTCAAGAAAATAATTTTTACAAATGATTTTTTCTTTTTTTTTACATGTGAAAAAAGACAATGGTCTCCATAGGGTGTCCAATTTTACATGACTGTAGCTCTGTTAGAATTTTGAGTGATTTATTTCATTAAGAACTTGGCTGTACCTTCAGACGTGGCAGGTCTTTGTTGACCTGTTCTAGTTGAAAGCGAAGCTCCAAGTTCTCAGAGGACAGTCTAAGGTTCTCTTTTTGTAGCTCATGTTCCCTCTGTGATGGTGTACCAGAGCCTCGGCCAGATGTCTGTGCAGCAAGTGATATGGAACACATTTAACATGACAACAAATTAGTGAAATTAAAATGAGTAATCAGGGTCTAAAATATACATGGCTGCTACAGTACAGGAAGATGCATAACTCTGGGACACAGAAAAGGAATGCAAGCGGGAAGCCTACGGAGCTGCATTGGCTGTCTTGTGGAACACGCTATGGGCAAGTACCTTGAGAGGCTCTGGTGTTTTCACTTTTCTATGCCTCCCTTGTTTATTTCCATCAGTCATGACACTTCTTGGTGGCAAGAGTCTAAGACCACTGGCTTTTAGGGTAAGTTTGTTCTCTGATAAATCAGGAAAGCTCTGGTGTTTTGTAATGGCACATGGATGCCCATCATGCTTTGTAATGAAGGTCTCTGCAGTTTTGTCCATGGCTTCTTCATATGGGAGTCCTGCAGATCTGAAGTACTGTGCTGACTTGTCTGTCTTCTTAGTAAGTTTGGCAGCTTTGCTCTTCTTCTTTTCCAGTTCTTGTTCCTCGGGTTCCTCCTCAGACCTCTCTGGTTTTGGTGATTCCTGCCAGGTCTCAGGGATTAAGCTGTCCTCCTTTTCTTCATCTCCACTTCGTTCTGCAGGTGCCTGATGAACTGCTTTGATTTCAGATTCGCTCACCATGACTGTTTACGTTTTACTACTGTGCTAGAAATAGCTACCATCTCATAATCACAAAAACAAAAATGTTGGAGGAGAAGAAACGTAAATTAAAGATATGTAGAAAGAACAAAAGGACTCTTGAGCCAGTGATAACATGACCTATAAGTAAAGAAAGGTAGCAAGGACAACATTAGGGATAGCCTGATCTTATTTGTTAAATGTCCTTTTTGTACCTTGTTTATTAGCCACATTAGCCTGTTCTTTTAATCAGAAAGGAAAACGAATGAGAAAAATGAAAAGAAATTCACACAGTCTAGTTTAATTAACATTTAGTGCAAATACTTATGTATAATACATTGTGAATAAAGAAAGAAAGAAGGAAAGAAAGAAAGAGGTATTTACAGATGGCCTGGAAGGAGGTTCTTTGGCCAGCTGAGACTCTAGAGAGTGAATCCTCTCCTCTAGATAGGTGTTCCTGATGTTCATGTCCTCCATCGCAGCATCCCGTGGTAAAGCCTGTTGCTGTCTGAATAGCAGTTCCAACTAATTAGATCACAGTCTCTGACATCAGCATATAATCAAAATGTAATAATGAAATAATATACTTCATTATTTCAATCTGCTGCTCCAGCTCACAGTTCCTTTTCTTCAGCATCTCAATCTGTTTGTCTGTCTCAAGGGTCCGTGCACCTACCACCTGATCTGCAGTCACACCACGACTGTTCAGCTTTTTCTGGAGGCCCACTTTCTCCTGCTCCAACCTGCAGAAAATTACAAAGTACAAAGTGTTAATGCCAAATATTACACAACCGTTTTTGCTGTATCAAACATTTGTGTACTTTCGGTGAAAATTAAGTCCCATGTGGTATCTTGTTTGTGACCTTCCATAGAGCTCTTTCAGGGTAGTTAGCTGTTTGGAAAGGGAGTCTGCCTCTTTCTCCTTCTCCTTCAAATGGTTCCGGGCTTTCTCCATCTTGGCTTGCCATTTCTTTCCCTCTTCCCATCTTACGAGTTCTTCTTTAGAGGACTACAATGGACAACAAGTCAATCAAGAAGTCATGTACAAAACTTATACATAATACAAAATGTATTTTGGATTCCCACATTCTAAATGATTTGAATGCTCCAAGTGGAGCTATACTATAATCTATATTCTACAATTCTTTGTTACATTATCTTGTTTTCAGCTTGTGCTCATATTTATTCACTGTACACATTAGACTAGTTTATCCCAGTTTCTCAAATGCATTGCTAACCTTAAGGTTTCATTATAGATAGTACTCACAGTGCTTCATGGTTGATTAGGAAAATTTTGTGCACTCACCTTGTCATCCTTCAGTGTGGTCTTTTTTTCTGTGAGCTCGGGCATGCTCTTCCTTTGCAGCTCAGACTCCAGCTTACGGATCTTTTTCTGTAAAGCCTCTACAGTTGGGCCTCTAGCTTCACTTTCAGCTTGACCCTGTAATACATACACAGAGGGCCATGCAGAGATATACATAACGCACTAATGTACAACAAATATTTAGAACCCTAGGTCAATTTTGTGGGATGCTTTTGTAGTCTGGCTTTCTTCTGTCCAAAAATAAAATTAGAACAGTATTAATAGGAGACAGTCACACATGCTAGACATTGTTATTTTCAGGAGATCCTAGGCTATTCAATTTTGTCTTAATTTAAGAAAAGTTAAGATAATTTAAATATTTCTATGAATGATCACATTTTGTGCAAAAACTCACTGGTACCTACAATTGTTTTTCTTATAAGGATATTCCTAATAGGTTTTTTAAAAATACTTAAAAAAAAAAAAAAGAAAATCAACCTGAATATCCTTTATTATTTTTGTTATGTATCAAGTTTATCCCTTCTCAGGACTCAGGTCTTCTTTTACTATCATATAAACAACAGCTTGCATTTCTTGATGAATCGTTTGAATCATATCATAGGTCATCTGTGTGACAGTAGTGCTATTCTTCCCAACCTGAAGGCCACTGCTGAGTCTCTTGACTTTCTGCTTGAGCTCTTCCACCTGCTCTTCAAGGGATTCTCTCTCGCTCTGCACTCTGTTCTGGCTCTTCTGACTCTTCTGCAGATCCCTGCTCAGGCTCTCCAGCTCCTCTTTCAAAGAGTTCTCTCGTGTTTTTGCTGCCCGCACATTGTCCTTCCAGGTCTGTAGCTCTTCACTCAACTCCTTCACCCGGGTCTGTCAACAAAGGCACAAGTACAAACTAAATAAATATTCGTGACAAATTACAGACACTTATACTAATAACTATTTTGATGTCTTTTGCGGAAAAGAATGCTGACGTGAATGGCCACCATCTGTTTTCAGAACACCGACCTTGAGCTCCTTGGTTTGCTTGTCCACAATCTGTTGAATATTGAGGGATTCCTCCTTTTGGGCTGCATTTGCAATGATCTGCTGCTCGGCGTGGGAAGTCATCTCAGCACGTAGCTCCAACAGAGCTTTACTGAGAGCCTGAATGCAAAATACAGGTCATATATAAACTGACAAGCTCTTACCCAGCATAGTCATATGAGTTACTTGATTGATACAGTGCATCTGGTAAGTATTCACAGCGCTTCAGTTTTTGCATGTTCTGTTATGTTACAGCCTTATTCCAAAATGGATTAAATTTATTTTCCCCCTCAAATGTCTATAAACAATACCCCATGATGACAAAGTGAGAAAAGCTTGTTTGAAATCTTTGCAAATTTATTAAACATAAAACATTTACATAAGTATTGACAGCCTTTGCTATGACACTCAAAATTGAGCTCAGGTGCATCTTGTTTCCACTGATAATCCTTCAGATGTTACTACATCTTGATTGGAGTATGCCTGTGGTAAATTCAGTTGATTGGACATGATTTGGAAAGACACACACCTGTTTAAATAAGGTCCCATAGTAGACAGTGCATGTCAGAGCACAAACCAAGCCATGAAGTCTAAGAAATTGACTGTAGCCCTCCAAAACAGGTCTGTATTGAGAGACAAATCTGGGGAAGGGTACAGAAAAATGTCTGCTGAATTGAAGGTCCCAGTTAGCCCAGTGGCTTCCATCATTCGTAACTGGAAGATGTTTGCGACCCGGCCAAACTGAGTGATCGTGGTAGAAGTGCCATAGTCAGGCATTGCTCATCACCTAGCCAATACCATTCCTACAGAGAAGCATGGTGGAGGCAGCATCTGGCTGTGGGGATGTTTTTCAGCAGCAGGAACTGGGAGAATAGTCAGGGTCAAGGGAAAGAAGACTGCAATGATATACAGAGACATTGCTGATAACCTGCTGCAGAGCACTCTTGACTCAGAGTGGGACAAAGGTTTATCTTCCAACAGGACAATGACCCTAAGCACACAGTAAAGGTAACAAAGGAGTGGCTATGGGACAACTCTGGGAATGTCCTTGAGTGACCAAGCCAGACCCCAGACTTGGACCTGATTTAACCTCCCTGGAAATATCTAAAAAAGGCTGTGGACTGACATTCCACATCCAATCTGATGGAGATGGGAGAAACAGTTGTGCCAAGCTCATAGCATCATACACAAAAATACTTAAAGCTGTAATCCTGCCAGAGGTGCTTCAAAAAAGAATTGAACAGAGGCTGTGAATACTTACGTACATGTTATATTTTTGTATTTTATTTGTAATACATTTGCAAATATTTCAAACAAACTTTTCTATTTTTGTTATTGTGGGGTATTGTGTGTAGCATTTCAGGGTAAAAAAATGTAATAAATTTTGGTATAAGGCTGTAACATAATATGCAAACAATGAAGTACTGTGAATACTTCCTGGATGCACTGTTTTTCTCAGGTGCTTTTTGGAATGTACCTTCTGTTGCTTTTCCTTGAGAGCTAGTTGGGCCTTTAGCCGTTCAACCAAGTTCTTCATGGTATTACTTGGGGAGCGCACATTAGCCTCTTTCTGGGCCTCCAGTTCAGTACGTAAGTACTGAAGTTCTTTCTCCATTTGGGACGTCTGGGATCTCAACTCCTCTGCCTCCTGAGACACAGTTTTCATCTGAGATGCATGTCTCTCCTCCAGTCTAAAAAAAAATAGAAAATTGAAGTACAACAAAATCACTGAATCAAACATAGCCAGTATGTCCCTTGAAACAATTGGTGATTTGAAGGTTTGAAGACATGGTTGTCCACATAAAAAAATAAACATTTATATCATTTACATTTACATTTATATCCCACATTTCTTCACAATATCATGTCCACTTTTTCATGTTTGTTTAATTGTACTTAATAAAATCAGTAAATTATATACTTTTTACCCTTAAACAATCTTTTTTTTACTGTCTCCAATATAGAAAAATTCTCTCTGTTCTGATTGGCTGTCCTGTACGGTGGGTCATTTAAAACAGTCTAGTTTATCTGATCTCTGGTAGCCAGTGATATAGGCATTCTCATGGAAAGGATATGATGCATAGTGTTATTATAATCACAATCTGTCAATCTCATAATAATCATGTTATTATGAGCTCGTGATGTGACTCAGTGATTTCAATGCATTGTTTATATTTGTAAATTGTGTTGTGAACGTAAAATTCAGTCTCTTGTCCCGCAGTACTGAACTAGCACACTTCTGGCCTTAATGCAGTATCAGGTCAAACAGATTTTGGAATGTGTGAGGTTGGCCTGCTATCAATAAGCTGTTAGACTCACTTGGCTATTTGTGCTGTGTGCTCTTTTGTTTGAGATGATGTGGCCTGTTTCTGTTTCTCCAGCTCAGCATTCAGCACCTTCAGCTTGTCTGTTAGTGATGAGAGCGACGTGTCCTGCTCTACCACCGTCTGCTCCATTTCAGCTAGACGTGCCAGCTGCTTTGTGGTTGTCACGGTAATGGAGGGTTTCTTCATTAGCTCCTACAGAGTGTAGACATGAGCAGTGAGTGACAGGATAAATGAATGACTGCTATGATTGAGAAACACTGAGAGCAGAAACCTGATATTATTTTTAAACCATTTCATTGATAAAGAATGGTGCTCAACTGGAAATCCAGACTGAAGAGCCAAAACACTCTGCTGTGAAAGTTAAACTGTTTCTTCACAGTTTGTGTTGGTCATCATCTAGTCCTTCATCAGTGCTCACAGGTCACTGCCCAAAAGTTGGCTGGATATTTTGGGTTGATGGACTATTTTCAGTGCAGCAGTGAGACTGAGGACGTTAAACACTCCAGCAGAACTGCTGTGTCTGATCCAGTCTTACCAGTACCACACAAACACACCAGTCAGTGTCACTGCAGTGCTGAGAATGACCCACCACCCACATGATACCTGCTATGTAGTGGTTCTGTGGGGTTCGGACCATTGAAGAACAGGTTGAAAGGAGGCTAACCAAGTATGCAGAGAAACAGATGGACTACAGTCTGTAATTATATAACCATAAAGTGCTCCTATATGGTCTGTGGAGCTGATAAAATGGACAGTGAACATAACTAGAAGAAGAAGTCATAAATGTTATGGCTGATCAGTGTATACTATAAATCCAGTTCCAACCTCAAAAATGGAGACAAGTGGTTTGAGTTAGAAAAGCACAAAATGCCTGGTTATGCTCTTATGACTTATGTTCAGACTCATACTATATGGTATTTAACCATCTTTAAGATTCAGAGCAGAAGCTCACAAGAGTAATTTGTCTGAAGCGGTCCAGAGATGTGTCTGTGTGCAGGTCCAGCTTCTGATGTAGGTTCCTCACTTCCTCCTCATGCCTTTTTGATGTTGCCTCTTGCTCCTATTAGGAAGACAGACAGATTTCCTGGTTTCAGAGATCGCTTGGATGGCTCGACTTCTCAGGCCATATGGTACACAATCACCA
This sequence comes from Acestrorhynchus altus, assembly GCA_034509495.1. Taxonomy (NCBI): domain Eukaryota; kingdom Metazoa; phylum Chordata; class Actinopteri; order Characiformes; family Acestrorhynchidae; genus Acestrorhynchus; species Acestrorhynchus altus. Next base: position 26,214,687 of record CM067512.1, read on the forward strand.
AATCCCTCACCACTCATCACTTGTATTTCAAACAACACTGATTTCCAACTGGTTTGTTGGTTTATTGATATGCTGCAGTAATCTGATGTGGATGTGGAACGCAAAGCTTTGTTTGAGGACAGTATTGGGTGTTTAAAATGTGTAAAAATAAGAAACCCAATGATATTGATATGACTACTAGAATCAGAACTGCACAAATACATACACAATCAAAGGCACAAATGAACCTTTAGTGATAAAGTAAAATGTATATGCTTAGGTTTACATCAGAACATCACCTGCAACTCGACCACCACAACACAACTGGACTTTAAACATTTAAAAGTGCAATAATAATGTGCAATATCCCCTCCTACCAGACTTTTTTTTCATGCACAATTTATCTATATTGTATATTGTAATATAGCCTCTATATTAGATATATAGATATATATTTATATTTATATAGTGATTTTCTTTACTAAATTATTATCTGATCTTTCTACTCTTTTGTGTCCTGCACTGATGCTGCTGCTGGAGCCTTAATTTCTCTGAGAGAACCCTCCCAAGGGATCAATAAAGATCTATCTAATCTAATCACATTAAATTTAAAAACTAATTATAAAGAAAGGTTGATAATATATTAGTGCTCCTTTAAGTACCTGTCTAGCCTTGGCCAGGAGGTTTTGGTACTTTTTAAGAACCTCTTCTTTCTGGTCTAGACGGCCCTGCAGGCTGCTGATGGTCTGATGAGCGATCTTCAGGGCTGGCTGGACGTCCAAATCCTCCTGTTTGTTAAGATCAGCGAGGAGTCTCTCCCTCTCAGCAGCAGCTGGGAGGCGAAGCCGCAGCTCATTGATGACCCGGTCTCGAGCCAGAAGATTCTGCTCTGCTTGCCTCAGTGCTGCCTCTTTCTCTTTCAGCTTCTGCTCACACAACAAGCACAGCTAAGTACATTAATTAACTTCATATAAAATAATAATAATAAAACACCACAAGAGCATTAAGTCTTTTACTGGGTGGCTGTGAATACAGTGCAGATAGGTGGAGCTCAGATGCACAGATTTTCTACAGAGATGAGTTTCTTAATTTATTCCTCACACTATTCATTAGGATCTTCTTGCTATTATTAAACATTCTTAACTTAAAATAAACTTGTAATTAAAATACATTTAGAGCATTAATACTGGCCCATCATATAAAATGGCGCTTGAAAGTTTGTGATCCCTTCAGAATTTTCTATATTTCTGCACAAATTTGACCTAAAACTTCATCAGATGTTCACACAAATCCTAAAAGTAGATAAGGAGGATTAGCAAATAATTTGAAGGTGAAATTAGAGTCAGGTGTGTTCAATCAATCTGAAACAATCAAGTGTAAGGGGGCACCCTGTATAACTTAAAGAACAGGGATCTATGAAAGCATGATCTTTGCAACACTTTGTTGGATGTGCATCATGGCACAAGCAAAGGAGATTTTGAGAAGCTCAGAAGAAGAGCTGATGATGCTCATCAAGCTGGAAAAAGGTTACAAAACCATCTATAAAACATGTGAACTCCACTAACCCAGAATCAGAGAATGTGCACTGAGAAAATTCAAAACCATTATTAGCCTCCCCAGAAGTGTTTGACCAACAAAGATCACATTAAAAAAAACAAGATGTTTAATAGTTCTTGAGGTTACAAATATACCCAAGGTGTCTAAGGCTTTTCTCACATTGACTAATGATAATGTTTATTCCACATCAGGTGAGCACTGAACAACAATAGAGCGCATGGCAGTCTTGCAAGAAGAAAGCTGCTGCTCTTCAAAAAGAAAACTGCAGTCCAAATGCAGTTTGATAAAGATCATTGACAAGCCAGAAGACTATTGGAGCAATATTTTGTGGATGGATGAGACCAATAGGTCTTTTTGGTTTAAATGAGGAACTTGTTTTTGGAGAAAGGAAAACACTGCATTCCAGCATAAAAACCCTACTCCCTTTTGTAAAACATGGTGGTGGTAGTATCATCATCAGCTATCTTGGACAAGATGGCTTGCCATCATTGACTCAACAATGAATTCTGAATCACACCAGCAAATTCTAAAGAAAAATGTCACAGAATGGTTGAAGAAGGATGAAGTTAATGGTTGAAGTCCTGATCTTAATCAAAAAGAAATTGAAGGACCTGAAGTAAGCAATTCATGGAAGGAAACCCACAGAGCTGATATGGAGAAATGGGCTAAAAAGAGTGTAAATCACTAGAAATGTTACCAGAAATGTTTAAATCTTCAGAAACTTCACATACTTTTGCCACTCACAGATATGTAACATTGGATCATTTTCCAACATTGCAAATTGTAATATTTTGTCTCATGTATTTAATTTGGTTCTCCTTTCAAACACTGCTATAATTTTGATACAATGCAAAGAAAACTACCAGATGTCAAAAAAATGAAAACAGGCAAAAATAAAGACACAAAATTATTTTGTGATCACAACAAATATTTTACTACTGACCTCCTCGAGAGTTCTGCAAGTGGCTTGAACTTCCAGAATAGTGCGTACGTGTTCCTTTATTTTGCTCAGTGCATGATCCAGTTGGTGGGCAAGAGGTTGGCTCGGATCTGGCAAAGAACCTATTGCTTCTTCAAACTAAAACAAAAAAAAGAAACAAACAACAACACATTTTACATCAGCTGCAATGTTTTCAGCCTACTGATGTAATAAATAGAGAACACTGAATTGCTAGAAACATCTAAAATTCAGGCAAGATGTCCATAAAAATAAAAACAGTTGAAAATTAAACAGGCCATGTTAAATATGATTATGATGTGAAACGACAGGCTAAGTCAATTGCAAACAGTACCTTTTGTGCAGAGCCAATAATTTGGCTCTGTTGTTTATCATAGGCCTCCAGTTGTCGCTCCAGCTCCACCTCCCTCTGATCCCAGGAGAGTTGCCTCTCTTCCTGCAGCTGGAAGAGAGGAAGAAACTTTTTCACTTTTACCTCAAAATGAAAACCAATGCAAAGTGTATGTATCTGAATATACATTTTCTACACATGTCTAAAATGTTGTATTAATCTAGTCCTACATTAATTCTATTATGGTAATTCTCCTTTAAAATATGTTTCTTATTACAGGTTTTTACAGTCAGTGCTTTTGATGAGTCTTGTCATTTCTATTCATTTTGAAATAGCAATTGGCACCCTTACATTGTTCTGCTGTACCAGTTCTTCTTCTAGGCTGCTGATGATGTGTTCCTGTTCAGTCACCATGTTCTTCAAGTACCGTATCTCCTCTCTCTGAGCTCCTAGCTCCCTGTTCTTTCTCAGTTCCTGCAGACGAGCTTCCTCTAGCTTCTTATGCCACTCACTCACCTGTGCAGATCAGGAAAATAAACACTCAGACTGCCAATGAAATGTTACACAGTAATTAAACGTTCACATACAGCTAATTTGAATTTTAAGATCGAATTGAAGAAAAACTGCTGCTGTCTCGGAACCTTTTTCAATAATTTTATCCTTACCTTCTGTGCTCCTTTAGCATCCTTCAGCGTGGCCATGAGCTCCTCCAGACTTTTCAGCCGAAGTTCCAGTTCCTGTGCCCTCCCTTCTGCTACCCTGTGTTCCTCCTGTGCCCTCCGGGCATCCTTTCTGGCCTTCAGTCTGTCCTCCTGCAGCTGCTGCATTGTGTTGGAGAACTTCTCTTGCTGGGCAAGTGGCAGAGCTCCAGAGAACTGTGTCCGCAGGGCCTGCAGGGCTTGGCGGAGGTGACGGGCTCGCTGACGGCCTTCTTGCCGTGCATGCCACAAGGCCTGCTGTTGAGCGTCAACTTGCTGCTCTGCACGGAGCTTCTGTGCTTCCAGTTTCTGCACAAGGGAAGTGGAGGCCTCCAGCTTACTGACGGCTGCTGTCTCGCTCAGCTGAAGGGCCACAATGTGCTGGTGGAGCTTGGCTATTAGAGCCTTCTCGTCAGACTGAGCCTGGCAATAGAACATAGTGTAATCACAATGATTACAGTTTCTTACCTCTACTTGTAAGTTATGTATCATACATAATATTGACAACAATCCTGTTATTAACCCTCTTAATAATCAACTGAATTTCACCAGTTTATGAACAACTTCAGTGTGTGGGTGACTCCACAATTAGGGTAAAATTTGTGTCTCAATGATACTATGTTTACAAACTGTAAAAGCTACTATATGACATTTTTCTCAACATTTTGAGTTATTTACATATTCATATTAACAATAAACATCTTTTTTAAAGTTGTATGCATGTTAGAATCTTTATTTAGAAAACTGAAAGTTTCTATGTCCATATATGTCAATGCCAATATAAATACATTAAGGCTCAAAACTTCTCAGAATACAGAGAGAACCTTATCAAAACCAAAAGGAAAATGTAAGTACTACATTTTAATTCAAGAAAAGGGCGAAAAGTTGTCTCCTAAATGTATGATAATGTAAATAGTTATGTAGATAATGTAAAACTGACTGGATATGTTACATAGAAATTATTGACATGCTCTTAATGCAATCATACATGGGCATAGATGCTAGTTTACTATATGCACTAAAGCACTAAAACCTGTTCCTCATTGACGTTTTTATTAAATGTGAATTAAATGTTATTTTGCAGTTCCTGATACTGCATAAAATGACTCATCAGATTTTCAACCATATACAATTGTTTTGAAATGAATGTCTTACTTGATAGTCAAGCACCTGCCTTCGGAGACCCTCTACTTCCTTCTCTCGGGATTGCTGTCTGGCTTCCAGTGCAGAAACCTGCATTTTGGCTACATCTGAAACCTCCCGTAACCTGAAAAGATCACATTCAGTTAGAACCCACGGCTACAATATGCTAAACAAATAAAAGAAAATACATATACTGTATTCTTGTAATAGAAAGTTAAAATTAATTGGTGCTGGAATACTGTTTGTCTCATGTTGCTTTCAGCTTACTTGGACACTTCAGCTCTGAGTTGGGCTTCACTTTTCTCCAGCTCTGCAATGCGCTGCTGGTCTGCGTCCCTGACTTCTTTACTAACACTGTTGACAAGTGCGTCACGTAGCTCACGCTCAATCCGCTGGGCTTCCAGGTTCTGTTTGGCCATCTAATAACACACGTTATAGATTACTCTTTTTTTCAACGATTTAACACCATGTTGGTAAACATCTGTGACCATTACAAATTCTGACTTGGAGGGAAAAAAAGCACTCACAGACACTTTGCACCAATGTATTTTAATTAAAAAAGTGAGGATGTAGGTTCACCTCAGCAAACTTGCCCTCCAGCTCAAAGTTGCGTTCTTCCACCTGTTTGAGGGAGTTTCTGAGGTGCTCATACATCTTTTGAGCATGCTCAGCTCTTTGTCTTTCGTTCAGTTCCTTCATCTCCAGAGTGGTGATACGTTTGGACACAGACACAATCTCACTGTTGGCCAGGGCCTTTGCTGTCTTATCCAAACTATTCTCTCCACCTACACACACAAACATCCACAAATGGTGAATGAGCACATCACAGGTACTTTTTTTTACATAGGTGCCTGTAATTGTAAGGCATTTCATGACTAGTTCAGCTTTCTTGTGCTGAGAAGATTTATGTACATATCAGTTTACCAGTGGCATTGATGTGTTCCCAGGCTTGCTCTAGAGTGTGTAGTTTCTCTTTTGTGATCTCGAGCTCTTTGTTGATTGAACTGATGTGCTCATGGAGGGAGATGTTTTCATTCTGAAATGATTAGTTAGTGTAAAAAGTATTATTATTAAACAACCAAGCAATAAAAAAAAACATTAGATGTACATATCACTCCTCCTCATACCTCCATATGTTCTAGACTGGATGTTCTCTGAACAAGGTGATTGTCCTTCTGAAGGAGATCTCTGTATTTGAGTGTGAGATCATTATACTGCTTGTTTGCCCTCTCCAACTCAGATGAAGGAACACTGTCATCAAGAGCTTTCTGGAGCAATGCCATTTTGAATGCAGCCATTTCCTGCCAAAGAAAACACAATGACTTGCAGTTCACTGATTTTTGAAGCGTCACATATTCCATGGCTCTAAATGTCAGCATTAGAAGGTGTTTTTGGTTTTGCTCCAAATGTTTGCACCACGTTACTTAAATCTGACAAAAAAGACATGAAAGTTCCCCAAAAAATATGGCAAACACAATAATAATGTCACACCTTGAACCTCTGTAAATAGCCAATCCTCTCAGTGACTGCAGTCTCCATCTGGACAAAGCCATCCTTCAGCTTGTTATTCTCTTTCCTCAGGTGCTGCTCCTGCTCCAGCAGGGTGGTGTAATGACGGGTCAGGGACTTCTCATTCACTTTGAGCACAGTCATCCTTCGGGACACCTCGGACACCTGCCTCCTGATCTCAACCGGGTCCTTCTCCAGAGCCTCCAGCCAGTTCTGACAATCCAGGCATTGAAAAGGAAACATGGTAAATTCAATGTGAAGGATCCATGTACCTCCAAAAATGTGCATTTCTATTGGTCAACTCATCATAAAATCTTGACACCATATAAAGGCAACTGCCAGATTCACATCATGTTAAAAAGTAAAAACGGGAAAAATTAAGAAATATCAAATTTACCAAGGTTCAAATGTTTGTGTGACCATGACAATTTGTTGTTGGACTATAAATTGACTGTAAAAAATTGCCTGACCCATGCAAACATCTTAAATTTACCATAACAATCCAAATACAAATATCTTACAGAAGAACTACTCTTTGCTTGGTGCAGATTAAAACAATAAGTCATGCGGAGGCATTGCATGCCTTGCATTTTATCACGGGGAAGGGTGTTCAACATCACAGTGGTCAACATTAATATATATTTAAAAAATACCAATGTTCAATTCATGTATTTATTTACAAAGAGAGTTACAATAAACAAGTTTCTGCCACACAATGTAGTCTGTTAACAGTGAGCACTGTTTCTAGGTGAGAATGATGGAGCCTGTGTAGCTATAGTAATGTGGCATAGCTAACGATACTCACACACAAAATATGGTCAAGTTTTTTTGTTTGTATAGTAGAAATTAGTAGACTTTTGTCCTCTTACTGCAGGGATTCTTACTCTAAACAAGACATTGCAGGAAATATGTGGCTATCCTATGGCTGCGTTTTTAGCATTTAGCTCAAGAAGCTAGCTCAGTAGTTTAAGCTTAACTGAGCAGTCTATTGACATGTATTTCCTTCTTGGAATCATGCTGTTCGGGAGTAGAATGGCAAAAAAAGTGATACTTCAGTATTCAATTAGGTTAATAAATTTCATACATTAATCATATTCACAACAACTATTTCTCCAACTGTTTCTTCTTCTCAGTGTAAAGTCTAAACACTTGCTTACTGATTAGGATTCCTAAATAGACATTTCCAGTAATAAATGTATGATTTGAAATAGTTTTCAACCATGTTTGTACATTTCTTCAATTGTGGGTTGGATAGATTTGAAACGGGTTTAAAACAGTGGCACATTAATATGGAATTCAGATAGTGTGTGCTTATATTGTGTATTTTACGCATTAAATCACAAACCTGACAGTCAGATTTAAGGCTCTCCTAAACGCGAAGAAGAGGGCCTTCAGATCAGATAACAAGGATGAGCTGAAGGTCTTAAGACCATCTCTGGCCACAAGAAACCCGACTCCCAGGTGGTAGGGGACAAGAAGTGGGTGAACAACCTCAATCTATTTTTCAATACATTTGATCACTCGCTTGCACACAGACATCCCTGCTAAACCCTCACTCTGGGACACTACCTGCATGCTGCCCTCTCCACTTCTCACCAGCTGTCAGCTCACTGCCACCCCCCCACAGTTTCATCAGCTGACAGCACCAATCTGCCATTTACACACTCCAGCACCCAGCCCTGTCTTGTCCTTCACAACTTATCCATGGCCCCTCTTCAATTTGCCTACCAGTCATCAGTCTTCTACACAGAGCTCTTTCTCACATGGAGAAACCTGGGACCACTGTGAGAATCATCTTGACTTATTATTTAGCCAAGACTTCTAGACAATGAATGACATTTCAGTGACTGGCTGCTTCACCCTAAGTTTCTAGATGAGCGGTATCCTAGGTCCTTCCTTCCTTCTGCTGTTAGACTGTACAACCAGCACTGCTGTCAGCAGACCACACACACACACACACACACAAACTTCACACACACAAACTTCACACACTTTTAGAATTTTTCAATACAACATAATATGCAATACTACTTCCATCTCCCCATGTGTAATTATCTGTAATTTATCTGTATATATTACATTAATTAATTACATTAATTTATTAGTGTTAGTATTGTAGATACTATACTATACTTGCTATCCCTTTGCTGCTGCAACTTTGTGAATTTCCCCACTGTGGGACTAATTTAGGATTATCTTATCTTAGATTGTAGGACCATAACATACATTTTATAAAGAGAGCTTAAGACTTGTGGATCAGATCATGAAACATCTGATCAAACCTTACATTATACTCTTGGATCTTCACTGCATCCACCTCCTTCTGTTCTTCCATTTTGGCTTTCATCTCAGCAAAAGAGTCTCTCTCCTTCAGCCAAGACTCCTTCTCACTAAAACAGAAGTGAAATCATCTGACATTAAAATAACATACTATTGCATTCTTTCATTCTTTCACGGATTGACATAGGCCACACAAACCTTTGATATTCTTTATAAAGTAGCCCTTGTTGGTGGCGTATGACTGCAAATTTCCTCTTGTACTCTTCCAAGGCCAGACTGAGCTGTTTGCAAGATTCTTCTTTGTTTTTAATCTCCTAAAAGTTGATTGGAACAGACTAATATTAATCAGTTTGTCAAACAATCAAAAGAGCATGTTGCCATTTCAGTCAAATGCTGCTTAATTTGGGAGGTCGGATGCACACCTGTAACAGCTGGACCATGTATTCGTTGAGAGAGTTAATGGTCTGTACACTGGTTGGTGCCATTTCCTCAGGTAATGGGAGAATCTTATGAGGTACAGCTGCACCAGCTGACAGCCTAACTGCCTCAATTTCACTCTCCAAGTGTGCGATCTGTCAGGAAGAAATGATAAAAATTAACCGTAAACAATTTTACAACCTCCTTTGAACTCGGCTTTTACAAGCGACTTTAATGACAAAGAATTTCTAATGTAATTTCAATTCTATGTCACCGCACAACAACTCACTCTCAGAACTCAAGCATCTGAGACTGACCTTGTCATTTGCTTTAATCAATTGAGAGAGTGCGTTAGATGCTTCTTCTCTAGCAGCCTTCATTTCCTTCCTCAACTCCTCATTCCTGCCAGTCAGCTGGTCTACCTGTGCCTTCAGATGTATGCTTACATCAACCTTACCCTCTGAGTATTTCATTTCCAGGGCCTGGACACAGTGAGACACAAAGACCTCATATGTAATTGTAGACTATTTCTATTCATTCATTGAATTTATGATAAGTAAAAAATTAAAAAACAGAAACTGGAAACACAAGGTACATGGTTCACATGGTACAAACACTGTGATTTTATCATTTTTGACAATACATTCAACAACAGACATATATCTTTATGCAGATGAACTTACACTGATCAGCCTTTCCAGGTTGGGGAAACTAGTGCCACTCTGAGATGGAGCTCTGGTCTGTTCCTGGATGGCCTGCAGGATTTCCTTCATATCCTGCTCCAGCTGCTTATTCTCCTTCAGCGTCTCTTTCACTGCAGAGAGGATGGTGGTGTAGACATAAATAAATGAACGTGATGGGTGTTAAGCTTTAATGTTAAAAGAGAAAACCTGGTGGAGCACTCACATTTGGCTTTAAACTGTGAGGATTCTGTTGTCTTTAGCTCCAGCTCTCTTTCCTTGCTATTCAGTTGGCTTTGCAGGTACTCATTCTAGAGAATTTGAAAAATCAACAGTTGTTTATGAATAGAAGTGTTCCATTTAGCTATATGTTATTTTTGTAAAAACAATATATATGCAAAATACCGTACATATGTGGGGTTAGACTAGTGTGGTAGCATTTTAAGCTGCTGTCTTTCCCTTCCTTGAGACTTACTTTCTGTCTGACCTCGTCATCAGAAGACTTGAAGTCTGGTCTTCCTCTAATGGACCTGCTAGGCCTCTGATCAACATCATCATCAAGCTGTGAACTATTGAACACTGTGATTCCTATTGAAAGAAAAGTATAGCCAATGTAAGGAGCAGTACATTGCTTACAGACAATGCAAGAATGGATTATTACACTATATGTCCAAATGTTTGTGGACATCCCTTCTAATGAATGCATTCAGCTATACAGTTGTGTGAATGCACACACAGCTAGTCCCTGCAGAGAATTACTGCCAACAGAATAAGACTCTCTGTAGCAGATAAACATTATACTATTGACATCATGCCCAACACCAGGTGTGGGGTAGAGATATATAAAGTGTTCTCTGGAATGATGGCGCTCAATCCAATTTTTGCAGTGGTTTGGGGTGTTGCGGATGAGGTGACCTGACCTCATTAATGCTATTGTATAGAATCACATCTTCACAGCAATGCTTCAAAATCAGCCTTATTTTGATTGCAGAGACAATTACTCCAGCATGAACTCTTTGAAATACCCTTACTTTCAGAAGGAACAATGAATTAGCATGTGGTACTCCAGTTTAGCTACTCAATTTAAATCTGTGCCAGTTAACTGTAATTACTGGTAGTTTAAACAACCAGTTCACTTACTGGACACTGTGTCCCCACATCCTAATAAGGAAATTAAATATGGAATAGCTGAAAAGAGAACAAGAAATTATATTCCTGAAAAGGTCCTTTACCTTTGTCTTTCACTAAATTGCGGATACGCTGTTTCAGCTCCAGCCGCTCTTCCTCAAGACGTTCAATCTAACACAGAATCAGAGTGGTTGATTCAACATGTACATAAATTATGCACTACAATTTTTTTCACTGGATTAATTACACCTCCAATTAACTTAATGGTCCATCCTCAAATAATCAGTGCAGGAAGAAATAATCAGTAAGCTCAGAACATATGTTCCTAAGCTCTACCTGCTGTGTTTATGATGGAAACTAAACTCTAATGCATGACATATTATACATGTTCTTAGAAACCATATACTTAAAAAAATGGTGGTCAAAACCTTTAAAAAGGCAAACCTCATTACCTCCTTTAGGAGGACCTGGTTCTCTGCCCTGTACTGTCTCTGTTTCAACGCCTTTGTTCTCCGGAACTCAGTCAAATCCACTTCTTCTTTTGGATTTATTCCTAACAAAGACAATATAAAACTTAACAAAGAGACACTGAAATGTCGTCTGAAAAGGTGATGAGTGTAGCGTAGGAAAGGGCCAATGCAACACAAACTGTCTGTGAAATATATATAATATATTTAATTTTATTTATATTTACATTTTATTTATATAAATATATATAAAATTATACCACATGTGACTGACCTAGGCGCTCCCTTAGCTCTTCATTCTCATCCAGAAGGTCATTGATTTTCAGCTCCAGTTGGTTTACCTCCTTGGTCATGGTTTCTATCTCCCGGTCTCGGATTCTGATCTGATTTTTGTATTCTTTGATCTCGGCTATGGCAACTTCCAGACCATCAGTGCCCTAAAAAAATAGTCAGACACGCATTTTGTCCATTCACAGCACATAGAAGGAACACACTTCAAGGAAAAGGAAACCTTCATGTGTTACTTGATGTAGAGCTGCTGAAGAGAAGAATTGCATGTTGTTTTATGTGAGCATAAAATTGCATGTTGTAGGTTCAGGCAAAGGCTTGTTTTATAAAATTGTGAGCTTCGTGTAGACAGACCTATGTGTGTAACTGATTCATAGTTTGGCTGAAACTGATCTGTGAACTGGACAAATGAAATCTGTATTGGAGAAATAATTTTAACATTTCTTAAAGCTTAAATGTCAACCAAGTCCAAGTGTGGTGCATTGGGTTCACTCACTGTTTCATACATGCGGATTCGGCTGAGGCTCTCACTTAGTTCTTTGTCTTTCTCACGGGCATCAGTCTCAGCTAGGTGGGCTGCATTTTCGGCTTGCTGCACCCGTCGTTCCGCTGCTTGCAGTTTGGCATGCAGCTCATTCAGCTTCCTCTGCTGCAGAGTAGTGCCCATACCTGCATAACACATCCACACAGTGATTTTCTACCACATGGGACCTGCCACTCCCGCCAACTAAACAGCAAGGTTTACTGAAACAAAAAACTCTGAGATAACTCCATTTTTAAGAACATGGAGATGAAAGCTACCCACTCCAGTCAAAATGAAAACATTTCATTTGTTACTGGGATACTGGGTACAGAGAGCAGTGATTTAAAAGGGGCATTTGATTGCATTTAGCAATGAGTGCAGGTCAGGATGTTGAATGATCACCACCCCAGCTCATCCCCAACTCCATAGCTCATACCAAAAGTATTGGATAGAGCACTGTTTCCAGAACACAGTTTCACTGCTCCACTACTCAATACTGGGGAGCTTTATACCCTTCTAGAGTCTAGACTATGCCTAGAATTACATATGGTGCCAGCAGGTTTATGTTTATCTGCTCCAAAATGTCTACTGGCAATTCTTCTCTATAAGGTCCAGATAGTACGTCAGTTGACAGCTGTGTCAGCAATCTGTTTCAAAGCCAAATGCAATCAATACAATGGGCCATTTCAACATATAGCGTATATTGAGTAGCAGGAAAACCAGAAGAGGAAATTCAAGTACATCAAAATCAAGTATAAATTATAGCCAAAGAGTTTTGATAGAGGTCATTACCAAGATGGGACATCTTTCAAATATGGGGCTAACAATGGAACAAAACCACCAGTTAGAAAAAGTGTAGAGATTATGTTGCTTGTGTGACAACCATACCCTTATCTTTCTTGACTGGCTTCTTGAGCTCCTCTATAAGCAAGGCATTCTTCTCCATCTCACCAGTGTACTGTTCCACTCGTTCAGACAGAAGCTTAATCTGATGGTCCCTCTCTTGCACAGCCTTTAAACAGCAGAGGACAATGTTCAGTGCTACTCTTTAGGAGTGTGAACAAAGAATGTGGAGCATGAGTGCATCATTCAAAATATCACTAATTCATAATTTAATTAAAAAAAAAGGTATCAACATTTATAAACTATATATCTTTAATATAAAAAAATTACCTTTGAGAATTAAATTAAGAACAAATATTCCACAATATTCTGATTCATTAGCTGCAATAATATATTTCATAGGATAGTGACATTTATTTCTTAGAGCATGAACCAAATGAAAAGACAGAAATATACACAAAAGGTATAAGCTCAAAGATGAAGGTGATACTTACACCACACAGCTCATAAATGACCTGCATCATGTAAATTATGAGCCACAAAGAAAAAAAAAAACAATGAGGGAAACATGAAAGCATGAAACAATCTGAATGGAAAAACCCACAGAAGATGGACAGAGACAGAAGGAAGGGTGGCCCAAAAACTGAAATGCATGGTGTAAGACATTATTATAACTATTACAATTCAGAATTTACAGGGTTGAATATTATTCATATAAAATATATTGTACTTATGTGTATGCAAAAGGGCCATAGTGAGAGGCTTTGTATCTGGATCACAGAGAGTGGTTAGAACAGTAAGGTTTGCAATGTTTCCTGAACCTGCTGCAGTGCGATGATGTTGCTTTTGTCTGAATCCAAGTGAGCAGCTCTTAGCTTCTCTCTCAGGTCTCGAATCATCTGCTGGTACTCCATGATCTCCGCATCTTTACCTGATAAGACACTCTGTGTCGCACGTGTGCACACACACACACACACACACACACACACACACACACACACACACACACACACACACACACACACACAACTGATGGAACTTTAAGAAATCGTCTCCAACAATAACATGGCTTTCTACAGAAACTGCTACAGAATATGCTGTTTACCCTGGCACAAATTTGAGGCTGATAGTCGGCTGTCAGGTAATTAATCTGTCACCAGAGCTTTTGACTCAAAGTTGAAAATTTGTGGGAATGCATTTCTTAAGATTTCTCAGATACTTGCTATTGTTAGCAATTAAAAGTGAAAATCTTTTTCAAAATGTGTCACTAGACCAGTTTTCCTGGCCTACAGGTTACAGATCAACTCATTCTAAGAATACAAAAATTGACTGAGAAATGCATGGTCTGGTTTGGTGGGGAATACTACATCCCACATAAAAAACAGAATAGTACTACATTACCTTCCACTCCTCCACTTTAGCACTGACTGCAGCCATCACTGGATCATCCTCCTCAGCCCGAGCCTGGATCTGCTCTGTCAGCTCTCTCACCTAGTTAATCATAGAACAATGTGAAACTGTGCGATATAATGTTTAAAAAAAGATGATGATTGAAACCCTAAATAAGGCTAATTAAACTATTTAACAACCTGGAATTTAGCCTGGTCTCTTTCTTTCCTCAGCTGATCCACTTTGGTGTCTGTCTGCTGGACCACTATTTTCATTTTGTTATATTCATCTGTCATCTTCTCCATCTCCTTTACAGACTCCTCCAGGTTCTTCTGCAGGTGTTCATTTTCACTCTTTAGATTGGCAGCCATGTCCTCTGCGTGCTGCAGGATGAATATATATATATATATATATATATGTGTGATGAATAAAATTGCAGTTCACAGAAAATAGGCAGGCACAGTAAAAAAATGTCCTGAGTATTACTGTATTATTTTACATTCAGTGTTAAAACACACACTAACCTGAATATAATCACTAATCTGTTTAGGAATAAATTAATGAATTAGTTATGTTACACTTATATAATGCATTTCTAGATACCCAAGGGCACATTACAATCAGCACATTCACATCAGACAGATTTACCCTGCTCAGTGAAGCATCTCCTGAGAAACCTATGCTCTGTTTTAGTCTGACATGTAAAATTAGACACATCATTAGGGCAGGAACATTCAGATAATAGCACAACCAATACAGGCCACCTTAAACTGTTATCCAGGTATTTAAGCAGGGTACCTAATTCCTGCAGTAAACAGATGTCTACCAGGACAGCAGAAATGTGCTAATCTGGTGTTGATTATCTGCAGGATTATCATTTTATTATACGATAATGATGTGCTATTGTTTACTTACCTACCTGGCTAACTTGCTAATGTAATTTCTGATGTATACATCAGAAGACAGAACACACACAACATGGCTGTATTATTTCACATATAAAAGGAAGGAAATGTATAGAAATGAATTCAGTCAAATTATAGAACAACCTTCACACTGGCTATCTTAAACATGGCGCTTAACCTATGTCATATGTTAGTCTATCTCATCTGTTAATGACTGATCAAATAACCTAGCTATTAGGACATACGGCTTCAGGACATTTTAGACACGTAACCAACCCTTTGGGATAACATATGACACTTAAACATGCCTAAATATTTATATGCTAGTACAATAGACACAGGTTGATCGTGTGTGTGTTCCAGATGACCTGCAGATCCTCCATGCACTGGTAGAGCTGCTGGTTGGCTTTGTTAAGCCTCCTTTGGGTCTCATTGCTGTCCTCTCTGCTCTGGACAGAGTCCTTTTGCTCCAGCTCTTTCCTGTAGAAGTCCACATCCTGATGGAGCTGTTGGTTCTATTTGAAACCCAGCAAAAATGGTATATTACAAGAAGAAATGTTGAGGATTTCTGAATACAGTGACTAATGCTAGATGTAATTTAAAGCCAACATGAATCAGAAATCGTAACATGTTTTGAAAAAAAGCCATTGGGGATCTCATTGCTTGAGAACAGGATGGAGGAAAAATGTGATATATCTGGTGCATACATGGCAAAATCATAAGGACTAAGCTTTCAAAGGAACTAGGTTTTGTGTTGTTCAGCACTTAACATAATGCTTAAGAGAGAGAGTGTGGTTTCTCCATCTAAAGGTCTTACCTTCTTCTTAAGCTGCTTTATCTTGGACGTGTGTGCAAACGGAAAAGTGAGGACAGTGAAGAAAGAAAAAGGAAATGTGCAACATGCATAAACACAGAATCATGAGACAAGACCAAACCAACCTGCAACCAAACACGAACAAGCAAAAGCAATAACAGAATGATGTGATGAAGTGTTCCAGGGTAGAGATGGAAGTACAGAGGAAAGACAAGATTACATGCATGTGGACAGTGATGTGTATTTACCTCTCTTTTGAGCCTTCTGCTCTCGTCTTCGGCCTCCTCTGCTCGTACTGAAAGCTAATGGATTCAAAACACGTTGAAAACAGTCACAGCATTGGCGGGAAGCTTTGGTTAACGTAAGATATTGCAGTCACATGATTTAAGATAAGCCTTGTATCTCCATCTCAAATATGTTTTTCACAATTCCATGACACATGGACCAACTGAAATTCTGGTTATACTGAAAAACCTTGTCTAAATTTTTTGAGATTCAAGGTTTTTCAGTGATAATATGTCCTAAAAATACTAGTGCATGTCTATTATAATTTTTGTACACCACTGTAATTTTATGTGATGTATTAGTATATGAAGAGATAATCCTAAGACTAAGATACTACTATCTAAGACTACATATTTAAATGTCATGCTGTAGCGTCAGTGTTTAATACATTGTTCAATGATCTGGATAAGAAGGACTGAGTTCTCAGGTCATACCTCCTCGTTGCTTTTCCGCTCTTTACTCATTTCTTTCTCTAGCTGGACCAGCTCCTTCTCCTTGCGCTCCAAGTCACTCTCCAGTTGGCGGATTTCGTCCCGAAGGAAGCGGGTGTCCCGCCCCCCCGTTGTGCTCTGTGCCATCTGGACATTGCAGGTGTGAGTAAATCTGAGTAAATCTCAGGAACACAACAAGAAAACAACTTCTCTCTGTTCATGCCTTGCTTTTATTTATATTCACAATTACCATCACTGCATGTCTCATACTCTGATAAAAATGTTGTTTTGAGGTACAAAACAGCTACAGTTGTAACTGACATCAACTTGTAGCCAAAAGAGATTATCCTGATAATCCGCTTAAGATTGCCTCCAGTGAATGCTCATAAAGTGCAGAACAATAAAAGGGCTAGGCTAAAGTGCCAAATTATGTTAAGTGCATCCTAGGGCAAGTAGTAATTTATGTCATGATATAGGGTTATTAGGAAGGCATGCTGACTGTATATCCTTTTCTTTCTTTTTTTTTGCTTGCATTCTTACCTCAAGCTCATTTTCCAATTTAAAAATCTTTGCTTTGAGCTGAGATTCTGTTTAATGAGAAAAAGAAAACATTAAGTTAATAAATTTGCCTCAGACCACATTTCAAAATGTCTTGCCAACTTCATTTTAGCACCAGACCACACAGACATACCACTCCTTGCTTGTTCAGTACCAACTTTGTCGACAATATCGTAGGCGATGATTAATTCCTGCAACTTCAGCTGTAGTACAAATACAAATACATCTGTTAGATTACTATCACAGTACAAATGTGCTAACAAATGTATAAATTAATATTTATTTAAAAATGTGTATAAATATGAATTCCATGGCAAATAAACAAAAAATAAAGAAATGCTATGAAAATTATACTTAACAGTAAGCAAGTAATATAGAAATCTATCTGTCTGTCTACCTATCCATCCATCTATCCATCTAAGGTAACCCAACTTCGTGAACTAGGCAGTTTTTGGGCCTTAAAAGTACATATTTTACATTATATGTCATACGAAAAATGTGGATGTTTTGCATTGACTACTAGTAAAATGTGGTCTAACATTAAATCCAAATTATCAAACTAAACTAATAACACAAACAGCCATGCTGTTCATATTCTTTATTAAACACACTGAGTAAATGTCCACAGTCAGAACCTGTATATCCCTCTTTACCAGCACTTGCCTGGATCAAACTCCTGTAGCTGCACATAAGATTTGGACACCATTGAGAAAATGTGTACCTTGCTCATTCCACAGCATCTTGTTTGAATTAAGGTTAGGATTCTTGACCTCACCCATTTCAAAACATAGCTTTGTTGACTTTTTTCTTGTAATTGTGGTAGGAATACAACAATAAGTATGTAAATAACTCACAACAAATGTTAGTTATGCTACAGGACAGTCTGCACACAGTGCTGCTCTCATTTTGTTTGGGCACAAATACTGATCTTATACCTTTGACTTGGTAGGAAGATATATATTAGCCTGTTTTTAAATTATATTTTTTCAATGAATATATATATATATATATAAAATTTATTGTGTTTTCTATCACTTTACAAATCTTTTTAGCAGCTGGTAAAACTATCACCCCTATTACAGTCACACCTCCTTATGGGCTATAGCAAAGCTGTTCAAGCTGGTTATTATTACTAAAAAAATTTATATTCTGGGTGAAATGTGTCCTGGTCTCCCACACAAGAGGAGAACCGTACCCTCAGTAAGGTCTGTGAGATTCTGAAGAGCTGAACCATTTTCTCTGAATCTTTCTCCTTCAGTTCTTCTGGATGGACCTGCAGAAAAAGCAGATATCAGTGTCTTGCATTTGCTCATTCTGTGTTACCACAACCTCTGGGTACTGTTAAAGGGTTTTAATAAACATTTTTAATTGCTGATACACTTTTATTGTTTACTGCATCTTAAGAGTTTCCATTACCTCCAGAATAAGATCACAGATAGTCTGCTCCTCTTCACTTCCCAAAACATCAGGGTCAACACTCATCACTAGGTTCCAGTCTGTTGTCATTTTGCAGCTTGTAGTCTTTAGTAGTCTGCAGTTATCTTAATGCTCTTAAACTGAGGGACCCTGGAGGAGATATAGATGCTCTTTGGCACTAAAATGTGACATGCAGTCCGAGAAAACAGACTGTGCAGTCTTAGGATATTGTAGCTGAACTGTTTATATTAAAACATCCCAAGAAAAAGTCAGGAAACTGCTGTGAACTTCTACTGAATGTATTAAACTAAGACATAGCTATCATTAGCCACCTGGCTAACTAAAAAGCCCGTTCTCTGCGCTGTTGCTAGGCTACCGTTGAAAACAGCCGCGTCACGCTGCTCCGTCTGCGTCAGCGTAGATCTACAAATCAACAGTACAGTACGACCACGCGCTCACTTTCCGGAAGTATAGTATATAGATCTGCGCACATTCAGCGCCGTATTCTTTTCATAATAAAAGTCCCCTTGCTAAAAGTCCCACCGATTAAAAAAGTGTATTTATTACTTAAAAAGTAGCTTTTAAATGTCACCAGCCACACTTTATCATGCACAATAAACACGCGGTGTTTAAAACACGAACCTTAGAGAAGAATCTTTAATATTGCGGCTCGGATATGGATCAACGCTCCTCAAAAGCACCCTAAGCGTTTTGACCCGGAACTGGTTTTTTGTCGTTTAAAGAACATTAGTGTTGAAAATCTCAGTCGATCCCGAATAAAGACCAGCTGTGGCTTTCTAACTCCAACAGTCTGTTCCCGAATTATTCCCCCCCAGCCATGACAAGGTGGGTCTGAAGCTTTAATGGCCCAGTGAGGCTCGTGGGAGGCTGTTTCAGGACCGTTAGGTAACCGTTAAAGCTTCTGCTTCCACCGTCTCAGTAGCCGGTGGTCTTCAGACGGGGGTCTCTGAATGATGGGGCGCAGCCTTTGTGATCGAGTTGAATGAAATGATTAGATGACTTCTTTCATTTACGGATTGACCTAAAAAGGGTCAGCAGATGCAGTCCGGAGCATGTTACCAGAACTGCTGCACTATGTAAGGTGGACTGAACAATTAGATTCAGCCTCGACTTTGGGGTTTAAACCTGATATTTAATAATAACATACAATATACAGAACTTTACTCTGTACTCATTTCACTCACTTCTAGTATAATCTATAATAAAATATAACCTAATATAACTTAAAATATAATAATCTATAATAATGTCTAATATAAAATCTAATATAATCTATAATATAAGTCATTCAAACTATCTTTCAGTTAAACAGAATTTCTTGGCTGTGTTGTTTATACAGTTCTTCTTGGGTCATGCCAGAGCGTCTCAGTAGGGTTAAGGTGGTTCGGGAGGCAGCCTCGGCACTAGAAGGTTGCTGGTTCAATTCCCTGAACTGGTAAGGCCTGACTGTAGTGCCCTTGAATAAGGCACTTCACTCCCCCAGTTGCTCCCGGGCACCGTGGATAGGGCCGCCCACTGCTCTGGACACGTGTGCTGACTGCCCGTGTGTGTGTGTGTGTGTGTGTGTGTGTGTGTGTGTGTGTGTGTTTGTTTGTTTGTGGATGGATTAAATGTGGAGGACAAATTCCCCTTTGCGCACATTTACTTTTATTTACTTCTTTAGTTGATTTGCTTGTATGTTTTGGGTTGTTGTCTTGTGTATCTTGTATCACCAAACATCTATTTAGCAGGAGGTCACTGATTGCTGGCCTTACACTCCTGTAATATTTCACAGATGTTATGAGGTTTTGGTGTTGGAGTGCAAATTTTCTTTCTTTCTTTTTTTTTTCAAACATAGCATTTTCATTTGTGCTGAATTAATTCCAGCTTTGTCTTATTTGTCCATTTTCTGAGAAGCGTCCAGAACATCCAGGTGGCCGGAGCAAACATGAGATGTTTACGGTGTTTCTTGGGGAAACTTTCCTTTGTGGAGTGTTTTCATGAGTGTATTGTTCTTTTTTTTGTTCTAGTAGTGGACACATGAACAAATGGTTCTTGCTGTTTTGTACAGCCTCTTTAAGTATTTTGCAGTACTTTGGGTTCTTTCACACCTCTCTAATTGCTCGTTTTGCTCTTGAAATGATCTTAACAGGATGCAAACTTCAACACAGGGATTACAGTCTGTCAGTATGAAGGATTTCCATCAGTTTTAAGAGCAGAGTGTTTTGGGGGCTTTAATCCCCAAAGTCAGTTTTCCTAACTAGGCTTATATCAAAGCTTTGTAGCCTTTTCAGACTTCATACATCTTTGTTTGTCTTCTGAAATTTGTTTGCTTCAAGGCATGGTTAACACTAACAAATCTTTCATGAGAAGAATGGTCAGTAACCAGGTTTCAGAATCTCATATCTTTAACTGAACCACTTTTGCAAATTAGCTCTTTGAGATTTCATTAGCACAGAGATTCACTTACTTTTTCTAGCCTGCACTCTGGATATTTATGGATACTGATTCCCAAAAGCATCTTAGCATTAAGAACGACTTAAGAGGGAGAGAGAGTGTTGAGTGTGATGCTCACTTCACCACCTAAGAGTTATCATTGGGCTAAAAAGCTTTCGGGAATCCCACCCCTGAACAGTATAGACTTTACTCTGTTTCCCAAATTCTACAATGACGGAGACAGATACAGTTATTACATACTAGTGACATGCGGAACCCATTTACACCTGGTCACTTTATCCATTTTGGGTATCAGGGTTATATCTGGAAAAGCCACATAAAAATAGAAACAGATACAAATCCAATCCCTGATGGAGCTGAACCACCTTATAGCAATGCATCCATCTAGTGTGTGTGTCAAGTATGCATGCTTTAGACACACACGACTCCTCCCAGTACAACAAAAACTCACCACCTTGCAGGACAAAAGCAGTAGTTCTTTTAATTGTCTTTTTTTATTATTAGCACTGACTGCTGTTGCCTTGTCCTCCGTTTGGAAAAAAAAAAAGCCCAATAGCCCAGAAGTGGATGAACGGACTCAATCTATTTTTGAATAGATTTGCTCCTCACCCCACACAGACATCCCTGCTGAACCCTCACTTGGGGACACTACCTGCATGCTGCCCTCCCCACTTCTCAGCAGCTCTCAGCTCACTGCCACCCCCCACTGGCTTGTAGGCTGGCAGCTCCAATCTGCCATTCACACACTCCAGCACCCAGCCCCCCTGCTCCAGTCTGTCTGACTGCCCAGGTGAAGAAGGAACTAAGGAAAAGTTGTAGGTTTGGATGGCTTCAGTGCCAGTCTCCTCAAGTCCTGCGCAGATCAGCTCTGCAGGGTCGTTGAGCACATTTATAACTTGAGCCTGATGCTGGGAAGAGTACCACAGCTGTGGAAAACATCTTGTGAGGTATGTGTACTGAAAACACAGCAACCAAAGGACCTCTACAGGCCAGTGGCACTGGCTTCTCTTCTGATGAAGTCACTGGAGAGGCTGGTCCCTGTAGTGAGTGCATTCGTGGACCCTCTTAAGTTTGCATACCAGCCTGGCATGGGGTAGATGATGCTGTCATCTATCTTCTACACAGAGTTTTTTTTTTAACACTATACAGCCTAGACTGCTGAAAGACAAGCTGGTACATGTTGGTGTGGACAGTCTCCTGTCAAAATGGGTATTGGACTACCTCACCAGCCGACCACAGTATGTGAGGGCATGGAACTGTCCAGATCAGACTCCATCTACTTTTGTGGTGCATAGAACACTCCTGAGGACCTTTCTTTGACACAGTGGTGCATCTACCATTTTTTATAGTGTGGCCTATGGGGGCAGCAGTATTTCGACAGCAGACAGTTAGAGACTTAACAAACTCACTTGGAGGGTTGAGGTTGAATTTGGAACTGCAGTGTCCTGATTTGCCAAATATGTACTTGGACTTTTTCATACCTTTAATACCTCTAATAATAATAACTGTTATTAAGAGTTTGTGACAGGATTAGATGCAGTGAACTGATCTGGTTTCTCTTTCTCCACAGTGCTCAATGAGGTCTCACGTCAGAGATGGCTGTTGTGTCGTGGAAGGAGATTTGCCTGCTGACTGGACTGGTGGTGGGTTGCTACTGGAACAGTCTACTGTGCGGCTTCGTGTTTGACGATGTCTCTGCCATTCTGGATAACAAGGACCTTCGTCCTTCTACACCTATTCAGAACCTTTTCCTCAATGATTTTTGGGGGACCCCCATGTCGGAGGTAGGGTCTCTACTGTGTGGAGTGTCACTGGGTTAAATGGTGCAGTTCAGCCATGCTGTTTACGAATGTGGGTTATCATAATGGATCATGATATTTTACAAATTGCAGTATAGCTGTATCTGATGGCAAAGAAACGAGTAATGCTGCATAATTTAAATGTAATCTCCAAAAGGCTTTTCAACATTTTAAACAGTACAATAATTATTTTGGTTTTGTACAATTTCAGAGTGAAAAAAGGAAAGGAAAGGAAAGGGGTTTGGCTTGTTGACTGTCATCATTAGGAAAGGACACATGATGCAAATTTCAAAGCTTTATAAATGACCAGGCTACTATAACCTTGACCTGCAACCAGCAGCCATTGGTTCTTCTAAGCAGTTGCCTAGCACTCTGAAAATGAAAATGGGCCCACAAAGCAGGAGAAAGCTATTTGAAGATAGCAAATGGTTTTCAGGTTGCCATTTCCTTAGTTCAAAATGTCATTTTAATGTCAAGTA